>JARQOC010000004.1:574347740-574871619 GCA_033576535.1 Allobates femoralis | reverse complement strand
ATTAATTTTCCTTTCCATTTCAGATATTAATGAGTGCAGAGGATACTCAGGTCGTATCTGTGCCCACAAGTGTGAAAACACTGATGGCTCCTTCTACTGCAGTTGTTCCACCGGCTTCAAGTTGGCCTTCGGATGGTCGAAATTGTGAAGGTTGGTGGTGTAGGAAGGTTTCTCGACTTCAGCTACAAAGACGCTAAGGCTGCTGCACACTACGTTTTTTACCATCATGTCTTGTTCGCTTTTGAAACAAACAGAACAGGATCGTTTTTGCCCCCCATGTATCCCTATGGTGCCGGATTGGCCCTATTTGGCTCGGTTGTGAATCCGCTGCAGGATTAGTTTCTGTCCTGTTTTTCACTGGCCCCACAGACAATGCCAGCACGTTTTTGGACTCTGGTGCCAAAACAGGACAGAAATTAATCCGGTCCAGTCTGGCACACACAACATGGGGCCTATGGAGCCAGATCCGGAAAGTAACAGAATCGTTTCCCAGATCCAATTCAAGGGTACAGAGCATGCTCAGAACAATAGCACTGCTCTGTACCCATAGTACATGTGTGTAATATCACTTTAGCATGTATCTATATACACTGCTAAAGTGATATTAAATAAAGGGATGGATAAAAAAAAAAATTATAAATTCTCACCTTTCCACTGACCCCGAGTGTCCTGCGTGAGTACATCTCCCGGCAGTTCAAGGACCTTGCATGATGTCACCAGGAGGGGCGGGGCAACCTGCTCACATGACCGCATCAGTGCGTGGGGTTTAAATCTTTAAATCGCACTGATGCGGTCATGTGATCAGGTTGCCCCGCCCCTCCTGGTGACATCATGCAAGGTCCTTGAACTGCCGGAGATGTACTCACGCAGGACACTCGGGGTCAGTGGAAAGATGAGAATTTATAATTTTTTTTTTTTATCCATCCCTTTATTTAATATCACTTTAGCAGTGTATATAGATACACTGCTGAAGTGATATTACTCAGTGCTGACAGCACTTGTCACAGGCTCGGCTCCCCATTGCTCTTTCTGTGTCCGGATACCGGACTGGACACAGAAATGTCATCTGGAGTTGCCAATCCGGTGCTGTCCATTCCGGGTTCGTTGGATCCTGCAAAAAACAGGATCCAACGAACAGGAACAAAACGTAGTGTGAATCCAGCCGTATAGCCTTCAGATTAAAAACTGCAGAGATTCATATCTCTGGCCATAGCAAGCAGAGACATGGGGGGAGGCTCCTGCTGCAGTCAGTTGTCTTAGGCTGGCTTGACACCACGTTTTTTGGTTGAGCCTGTTTTTTGCAGGATCCACCAGACAGAATCTGACAGGACAGGATGTGCAGAAAGTGTGGCCAAATATGGTCCTGGATCCTGGTTTTTGCAGGATTCTGTTTCTGCTGCTGTCCATGGTGCTGAAGTCTGCCTGTGTGTGCTCTGCCGCTGTCCTTGGTGCTGAATTCACAGCTGTGCATGAAATACTGCTGTCCATGGTGCTGAAGTTAGAACGGGAGGATTTGTGAGCATGCTCTGTGCTTAAAATTGTATCCAGGAAACGATCCAATTCTTTCACGGTTCCGGCACCCATAGACTCCCATGTTATGTGCGCCAGATCGCCCCGGATCCATTTCTGTCCGTTCAAACTGGACAGAACCTAATGCACAAAACCGTGGTGTGAAGCCGGCCTTACAGCCAGAGACAAGTCTGTTAAGCTTTTTTCTTTTTCATTGTTCAGATGTAGATGAATGTGGCAGTAACCCCTGCAGCCAGGAATGCGCCAACGTCTATGGCTCGTACCAGTGCTACTGTCGACGAGGCTACCAGCTAAGTGATGTGGACGGGATCACATGTGAAGGTAAATTAGTATGTTCTAATGCTTCCTGCAGCTGGACTGGTAGGGACCTAATATAAGTCTGTACAGCACAAGGAGCGGTGTATTGCAGGAGTGGGCAATTAATATTTCTGAGTTGCCACCGTAGAGATCTCCACTGTTGGAGAGGGCTACAGCCCACACACAGTATACTGGACCCTCAGCCCCCACACACAGTATATACTGGATCCCACAGCCCCCCAAACACAATATACTGGACCCCACAACCACCCTCACATTCAGTATACTGGGACCCACAGCCCCTCACACACAGTATATACTGGATCCCACAGCCCCCCAAACACAATATACTGGACCCCACAGCCACCCTTACATTCAGTATACTGGGACCCACAGGCACCTAACTATACAGTATTACAGACTAGACTGTTCAACAAAATTTGTACTATTACCACCAACTCACTTGCACCCACACACAGTATACTGGAACCTCAAGCCCACCTTCCTTCAGCCCCAACACAATATACTGGATCACACACCCTCACATTCAGTATACTGGGACACTAAGCCCCTCACACACAGTATACTGGACTCCACTGCTAAACACATTGTACACTGTACCCCACATCCTCCCCCCACACAGTATACTGGACACCAAAGCCCCCCACACACAGTATACTGGATCTCACAGTCTCCCACACATAGTATACTGGCACAAAGACCCCCACACACAGTATACTGGACTCCACAGCCCCCTACACAGTATTCTGGACACCAAAGCCTCCCACCCACAGTATACTCGACCCTGCAGCCTCCTACACACATATACTGGACCCCTCAGCCCTCCACACAAGTATACTGAACCACACAGCTGAAACACACCCAGTATACTGCACCACACAGCCCCCCCACACACACAGTACACTGTACCCCAAAGCTCCACACACAGTATACTGGACCACACAGTCACCCACACACAGTATACTGGACCTCACAGCCTCACACACACAGTATACTGGACTCCACAGCCACCCATACACACAGTATACTGGACCCTACAGCCCCACACATGCAGTATGCTGGACCCCACAGCTACCCATACACAGTATACTGGACCCCACAGCCCATAAACACAGAATACTGGCCCCCTATGCCCCCTACATATAGTATACTGTACCTCACAGCCTCCTTACCCATAGAATACTGGACCCCTACGCCCCTTGTACACAGTATCAGGGGCGTATCTAGGGGGGCGCAGCGGAAACCTTTGCCCCGGGCGCAACTCAGTGGGGGGCGCGCTGCACCATACCTCCGCACTCACCTAGGGCCACAGGGAGCGGGCTGAACCACAGCACCCCTGCTCCTCACCTACTCTGGGGGGGGCCAAAATGGGTCTTTGCCCCGGGCGCCATGAAAACCTAGTTACACCACTGCACAGTATGCTGGACCCTACACACCCACAGATGCAGTATACTGGACCCCACAGCCACCCATACACAGTATACTGGACTCCACAGCCCTACAAACAGAATACTGGACCCCTACACTCCCCACACACAGTATACTGTACCGTAAAGCCCCGCACACAGTATACTGTACCCTAGAGCCCTACACAAAGTATACTGGACCCCACAGCCACACACACACAGAATACTGGACCCCACTGCTCCCCGTACATAGTACACTGGACCCATATCACCCCACACAGTATAGTCAACACCAAAGCCCCCACACATAGTATACTGGATCCCACAGCCTCCCACACACATTATACTGGACTCCAAAGACCCACACACACAGTATACTGCACCCCGTAGCCCCCCACACAGTTTTCTGGACACCAAAGCCTCTTGCCCACAGTATACTAGACCCCACAGCCTTATACACACAGTATACTGGATCCCTCAGACCCCCACACACAGTATACTGAACCACATAGCCCCCCATACACAAAGTATACTGTACTCCACAGCCCCACATGCACAGATTACTGGACCCCTTTGCCCTCATACACAGTATACTGGGCCCCACAGCCCCCCAAACACAGAATACTGGACCCCTATGCCCCCACACATAAAATACTGTACCTCAAAGCCCCACACACAATATACTGTATCCCAAAGCCCCACACAGACACCCACACACAGTATACTAGACCCCACAGCTCCCCCCACACAGTATGCTAGACCCCACAGCTCCCCCCACACAGTATACTAGACCTTAAAGCCCCTCACATACAGTATTTGGCCCCCACACGCACAGTATAATAGACCCCACAGCCCCTTACAGTTTACTGGTGTCCACACCCCCGCACACAGTATGAGCTCCTACAGCCCCCTACATATAGTATGATGGCAAGCATTCTGGACCTCACAGTCCTCTACACATAGTATGAAGGCCTCCACATCCCCCACAGACAGTATACTGAACCCCACATACCGCCATACACAGTATACTGGACCCCACAGACTCCCACACACAGTAAACTGGACCCCACATCCCCCATGCACAGTATACCAGACCCCACAGCCCACCACATACAGTATACTGATCAGACACAGTATGATGGTCCCCAGTAAATACGAATGTTCACTTAGTCCCCTCCCCCACAGTATAATCCCTGAAAGCCCCCAACACAGTATTTTGGCCCACATAGCCTTCCCCAAAAAGTATGATCGAAAAGAATGATGAGACCCATACAGTGTGATCTCTCATAGACCGTCAACACATTTTGATAACCCCCACAGTCTCCAAACGCATAACAATGGCCCCCACATACCCCCATACAAGTGGATGCAAAAAACAAACAAACATTACGTACCTCACTCCCATTTTGCTAACGCACTGCCCCGGTTTATCACTGATGGTCCACATCAGAAACGATCTATTGACGACATTGTGCCTGATTTGCGAATACACTCAGTGGTGCAGGCTGAATAATGGAGGAAGGAGTGCCTGGCTCCCACCTCCACCATTATATTCAGCAGTATCTGTATCACGAACATGCAGATACCGGTGAAATCGAAACGTCAAATGGAGGTAGGTATGGTGGCCGCAGCCGGATAAGAACAGCCAAAGGGTCGCATGTGGGCCGCAGTTTACCAAGGTCTGTCTTTCTGTCTATCTCATATAATATGATTATTACTAATTTTTGTAAACCTACAGATATCGATGAGTGCGCTCTCCCTACTGGTGGACACATCTGTTCCTACCGTTGCAACAACGCCCCCGGCAGCTTCCGCTGCACCTGTCCCCCTACCGGATACACACTGGCCCCCAATGGCCGAAACTGTCAAGGTATACAACCTCCGAAATAGTCAATAGTTACCCCCGTATACTCGGCAGTATATACTCTTCCTACATACTGTATGATATATTCTCTTTCACAGATGTGGATGAGTGTGTGACCGGGACACATAACTGCACCGGGTCCGAGACTTGCTTCAATGTCCAAGGAGGATTCAAGTGTCTGTTATTCGAATGTCCCAAGAATTACCGCAAAGCTATAGAGACGTAAGTAAAATCCATTGCGTTTGTCGGATTTTAGCTAATGCAAATAGTCACATTTTATTGATGTAGTTGTGTGGAAATTTACACAAAAGCTGATGAATTCATATATTGGGAGCTGGCAGGAAGTGCCAAGTCCAATGTTTTTTGTTAGTTTTTTTTTTTTAAATCATTTTAAAAAACTTTGGAGATAAGCGGCTCCCTAATCCTGATGCCGCTGATCGTTGTGGGAAACTGCCAGGCTCATGTACTTAATGGGTTTCTTGGACAATCAGCTATAGTTAATTATGTCCAATCAGACTCAGGTAACAGACTCAGGTATCAGAGCCAGGTATCAAACAGAATATTTCTGATGTTTGACATTGATATATGATCGAGTCAGGTATCAGAGTCAGGTATCAGAGTCAGGTATCAGAGTCAGGTATCAGACTCAGGTAACAGACTCAGGTATCAGAGCCAGGTATCAAACAGAATATTTCTGATGTTTGACATTGATATATGATCGAGTCAGGTATCAGAGTCAGGTATCAGACTCAGGTATCAGACTCAGGTATTGGACAGAATATTTCTGATGTTTGACATTGATATATGATCGAGTCAGGTATCAGGTATCAGACTCAGATATTAGAGTATTTCTGATGTTTGACTTTGATGTATGATCAAATCAGGTATCAGACTCAGGTATCAGAGTCAGGTATCAGACAGAATATTTCTGATGTTTGACATTGATATATGATCAAGTCAGGTGTCAGAGTTAAGTATCAGACTCAGTTATTGAACAGAATATTTCTGATGTTTAACTTTGATATATGATCAATTTAGATATCAGGTATTAGACTCAGGTATTAGAGTATTTCTGATGTTTGACTTTGACATATGATCAAGTCAGGTGTCAGGCATCAGAGTCAGGTATCAGAGTCAGGTATCCGACAGTATTTCTGATGTTTGACTTTGATATATGATTGAGTCAGGTATCAGACTCAGGTATCAGGTTATTAGAGTCAGGTATCAGACAGAGTATTTCCGATGTTTGACATTGGTATATGATCAATATAGGTATCAGGTATCAGACTCAGATATTAGACATAGTATGTCTAATGTTTGACTTTGATATATGATCATGTCAGGTATCAAACTCAGGTATCAGAGTCAGGTATCAGACAGAGTATTTCCCATGTTTGTCATTGATATATGATCAATATAGGTATCAGGTATCAGACTCAAATATTAGACAGAGTATTTCTGATGTTTGACTTTGATATATGATCGAGTCAGGTATTAGACTCAGGTATCAGGTATCAGAGTCAGGTATCAGACAGAGTATTTCCGATGTTTGTCATTGATATATGATCAATATAGGTATCAGGTATCAGACTCAAATATTAGACAGAGTATTTCTGATGTTTGACTTTGATATATGATCGAGTCAGGTATTAGACTCAGGTATCAGGTATCAGAGTCAGGTATCAGACAGAGTATTTACGATGTTTGACTTTGATATATGATTGAGTCCAGGTATCAGGTGTCAATTTCGGGTATCAGAGTATTTCTGATGTTTGACTTTGATATAAAATCATGTCCTAAAATAGACCCAGTACAAGAGAATGATGAAAGAGGCAGGAGATGACTTTGTTGGCTTTGTATGGGGCAGTGGCCTGTCTACTTATTTGGTTATGTTAGTGATGACCGTGGTGCATGTGGCAGGTCAGTGTGAGTGGGTGAGAATAACAAGCAGCACAGAGTACTTCAGGAGAGGAGTGAGTTATTCTAGTGGGAGGTAGTGACCTGCCGGCTAACACAATTATATCGAATGCAAAGTCCACTCGTGATAACAGACCACACTGCAGACTGAAGGATATCGAAACGATCAGGCTCCACAGCAGCACAGAATGTTTCAGGAGAGAAGTAGACAGATGTCGTTACCTGTCCGTTCATGTGATTATGTTACTCAACATCATAAAACCAGTGTCAAGCTGCAGTTAACAGACTGAAAAGAGAGATAGTGAAGATACATAGCAGCACAGAGTATTTCAGGAGGTAATTGTGCTGATTATATATGAGCCAGTGACCTGTCCATTCATATAGACAGGTCATTGAGGTCTGGGTGTTGAAGATATGTGACATAGCTAACTACCAGCCCATGTATTCTATACTAAATCATTTTAAAGCTTTTAAAAAAAAAATCATGGAAAACTCAGATTTTTCAAATTTTTATAATTGTTCCCACGCAGTTTATATTTAGGGTACCGTCACACGTGGCGAAGGAACCGCCGATTTCTTAGGTGATGCAGGGGCGTGGCCTATCGACACCGATATCGCCTAATGTAAATAGGCGATGGCGACGACTTTTAGTGGTCGCCTGGTTTCAGTGCAGTGCTCTGAAACCAGGCGACCGATCTGGGGCGATGTGTACACATCGTCCCATGTAAACGGCCGACGGCGACCTGACAGGCAACGGGAGCCATAGGCTCCCATTGTACTGCATCGCCGCTGGGGTTTTGAGACACCCCGACGGCGATGCCGCCTGTCAGATCGCCGGTGCATCGCCGGAGGTGTCGCCCCGTGTAAACAGGTGGCGGCGACGCTGGCGGGGCGCCAAAAGCGTGCGCGCTCCCGCCAGTCGCCGCCGACATCTCTGGTGCCATCACACCATGTGATGGGCCCCTCAGATCTGCATTAATGTTATATATGAAAACAATACAGCAGACATATGAAATCATTCCCGCCACCTCCTAACAGGATTCTTCTACCTCTCCCATGACTTCATTTTCAGAAGGCAATAAAAAAAACCCGCTGGGGATTTTATCTCCGGTGACTACATGTCCCAGGATGCCTTTTCCAGGCCATTAGAAACCAAAGTTACATAAGATTTATTAAAAAATTGCAAGCAGGATGCTGCAGAGGGCAGATGTAGGTGTAAGGCCCAGGAGAGGCTGCAGACTGCGCATGCGCAGCTGCGCTCATGTCACAGGCAGCAGTGTGCAATCTCCTTCTAACTTTAGGGAGGAGCAGGTAAGACCCCATCATGTTAATTTTTTGGGGTCTACTGATTGACATCTCCAGTATCTTTTTATCCCCCTGCTTCGTAGTTTTTGTATTAAAGGGGCTACACCTACATATCCTATATGTGCTTTACTTCCAATTCTCCAGACTAGCTGCCACACCAAGCCATCTCTCCGGAATATTTTTTAACACCCATCTCCTATAGCAAATCTGCAACAAAAGATTTTTTACAAAATCGGAGAAGGTCGCTTGTCTCCTGCCAAAAATCTGGTTACTAGTTTAGGATGAGATGTGGACACCACAATTTCGCCAGGAGTGTCTCAAATGTTTTCGAAATGGTTCTGGCAAATTTGGGCATGTCCCGGTCTGAAAAGGGGCAGAGACTAAGTAAACGTCCCGGGTAGGGGGAAATTTGTAGAGATGTAGTTTGGAGGTGATGTGGTCCTGCAAATCTTTTGGATCTTTGCCCAGAGCTGAAGTTTGGGCATGCATTGGGCCTTGTACTCCATTCACATCCAAAGCTTCCCCCAAAATTCTGCCAGGTTCCAGTTAACTCATTTGCCATTAATAGTGATGAGCGAGCACTTCAATGCTCGAGTGCTCAGTACTAGAGATGAGCGAGTACTAAAATGCTCGGGTGCTCGATGCTCTGGCCGAGCATCCCAAGATACTCGTGTACTCGACCCGAGCACCGAGCCTAATGTAAGTCAATTAGTGACAGGCTCCAGCCACAGACTTCCGGCTATAAAACGAGTGTTTCTGGGAAAAGGCGGGAAGGTGGGTTTTTTCAAATCGCCGCAGCATACAACACCTTGCTGTGCCCCCCAGAGGGATCCTAACAATGAATCTGCTCCCTGTGTGGTGCCAGCTCACTGTGTGCACTGAAGGGAGCTGTGTATTTGTGTCGGATTGCTAATTATTAGCGAGCAGTCCGAGCATCTCGGCGGTACTCGGTGCTCGCCAAGCATCCCGAGTACCGAGATATTTGTGCGAGTAACGAGTAGTGACAAGCATACTCACTCATCCCTACTCAGTACTCAAAACGAATAGGTCGGACACTCGAGCATTGTCGTGCTCGCTCATCACTACAACACTCTAGTAAATAATAGCAGTAAGAGAGCACTGCAATGCTCGAGTGCTGGGTGCTCGAAACGAACAGCAGGTTGGATGCTCGGACACTTTAGTATGTAGTGATGAGCGAGCACTACAGTGCTTTAGTGCTCGGTGCTCGAAACAAGAAGGTTGGATGCTCGGACACTCAAAATTGTAATACTCGCTCATCACTAACTCCGACACTATAGTAAATACTAGTGATGAGCGAGCACTACAATGCTCAAGTGCCGAGCATCCGACCTGCTTGTTTCGAGTACCTAAACACCTAAACATATTGTAGATGCTCTGCTCAACCACATGAGTTTTAACTAATTAGTGCTCACAGTTAGTGATAGAGTCAGCACTGTAATGCTGAGTGTTTAGTACTCGAAATGAGCAGGTCGGATGGTCAGTCAGGCGAGTATTGTAGTGCTCGCCAATTACTAGTATTTAATATAGTCTCCGAGCGTCTGACCTGCTGCCTATTTTGAATACTAAGCACTCGACTCAAGCATTGTAGTGCTCGCTCATCACTTACTCCGACATTATAGTAAATAGTAATGATGAGCGAGCACTACAATGCTCAAGTGCTCGGTACTTGAAATCAGCAGGTCAGACGTTTGGACACCCAATAAGTGACCAGTACAATGAGTATGTTCTGAACGTCCGACCTGCTTGTTTCAAGTACCGAGCACTCGAGCATTGTAGTGCTCGCTCATCATTACTATTTACTATAGTGTCGGAGTTAGTGATGAGTGAGCACTACAATGCTTGAGAGTCCAAGCATCCGAACCTTCTCATGTCGAGTACCGAGTACTCAAGCATTGTAGTGCTCACTCATCACTAACTTAGACACTATAGTAAATGCTAATGATAGCGAGCACTACAATGCTCGAGTGCTTTAAACAAGCAGGTGGGACATTCAGACAATCAAGCATTGTAGTGCTCGCTCAGCACTAGTACTTACTATAGTGCCAGAGTTAACGATGAGCAAGTACTATAATGCTCAAGTGCTCAGTACGCGAAACGAGCAGTTGGATACTTGGATGATCTCAATTCGAGTACCGAGTATAATGAAAGTCAAAGGCAAACTCAACCATTCTTCCGAATGCTCAAGTTTCCTATTGACTTCCATTATACTCAGTACCCGAGTTGAGCTCATCCAAGGATCCATCTGCTTGCTTTGAGCACCAAGCACTTGAGCATTGTAGTGCTTGCTCATGCCTAGCCAATAAGCCTCACCACTGCCTTCTGCTGCCTCATTGTCTGTATAGAGCTTAGAATCTACATAGAAGTTAGCAGAATTATGAATGCAGCTCTGAATGCAAGTACAAAATGTAAAGTTGAAAAATTTTTGCACAATATTTTTAGGGAACATTTGACATTTAGGTGTAAAAAGTATTCCAATGGCTTGAGCTACTTTATCGCAGGCCCCTCGATCTGTAGTCTCTTCTGCTCTGCTGACACGCTCGCTTCACGCGCACTAATTCTTCTCTTTTCTTGTCTCTCACTTTTCTTGCAGCCGCTGCGAGCGCTTGCCTTGTTTTGACAATGAGTGCCAGAGCCAACCCCTGAGAATTACCTATCACCACCTATCATTCCCCACCAACATCCCAGTCCCCACCGACATTTTCCGCATGGGTCCCTCTCATGCTCTTCCTGGCGATAACATTCAGCTGTCCATAAACCAGCGGGAACGAGAAGGGTTATTTCATCACCAAAAACGTGAACTCGCACAGTGGCCTTGTGGCCGTCCAGCAGCCAATCACAGAGCCCCAGGACTTCCTCCTAAATATCCAGATGGATCTCATTCGACATGGGACCTTGAACACGTTTATAGCCAAACTACACGTCTTTGTCACCGCAGAGCTTTGAAGTGATGTGCGCCCCGGGGCTCATCCTCATCTTTTTTTTTTTTTACATTTTTAATTTTATTTTAATTCTTATTTTTTTTCCCGCTTTTTCTCAAATTCAATAAAGTTGACTTTGTTGCATGCGATTGTTGTTCTGGTTTGGGAAAATGTAAAGGGACGATTCCTTTACATTGCAATTTTTTTTATCTGGATCTTTCCTTAAAATTTTGCAATAATTTAACCTCTGTTAATTTCTCCTGGAAATGAATAAAGTGATAATGAGGTGTTACTATTCCCATGTATCAGTAGGGTGTGTTCTTTTGAATTATAAATTCAGCAGTTCCTCTGTTATTCCTCCTAGAAACCTACTTAAATAATTGGGGGGTAAACAGTTTAAGGGAGAGCGCACAGAGGGGTAGAAGATAGCACACAGGGGGTAGAGCAAAGGGGGTGGGGGGTGGGGATGAGAGACAGCACACATAGGGGAGAGAGAGCACATGGGGGACAAGACAGAGCGCATAGTGGTGAGAGTGCACAGGAGGTCAGGGACACAGCGCATAGAGGGCAGACAGCTCAAAGGAGAGAGAACACGAGGGGAGAAGAATTACACAGGGGGTAGAGAGCGCACAGGGGGGAGAGAGCACATGGTTGGGAGACAGGTCAAAGGAGAGAACACACGAGGGGAGAAGACAGCACAGGGAGAAGAGCACATGGGGGAGAGACAGCTCAGAGGGGGCGAGCACACAAGGGGGAGAGAGAACAGGGGGACAATGCACAGGGGAGAATACACAAGGGAGTAGAGACAGTGCACAAGGGGATACAGCATTAAGGATAGAGCACACAAGGGGAGAAGACAGCACAGTGGGAGAGAGCACACAGGGGAGAAAGACCACAGGAGGGAGAGTGCACAGGTGGGAAAGCACATAGGGGGGAGAGAGAGCACACAGGGGAGAGACAGACTACAGGGGTCGAGCACACAGGAGGGAGAGTGCACAAGGGGAAGAGAGAGTGTACAGGAGGAAGACGGTTCAAGAAGAAGAGAGCACACGAGGGGAGGAAACAGCACAGGGGAGGCAAGCACATGGGAGAGAGTGGACAGAGGGAGAGCGCAGAAGGAGAGACAGAAAGTGCCATGGGGGATACAGCTCAAAGGATAGAGCACACAAGGGGAGAAGACAGCACAGGGGAGTTGAGATAGCACAGGGTGAGAGAGAGCACACGGTGGGGAGAGACAGAGAGCACACAGGTGGAGAGCGCACAAGCGGGAGAGGGAGTGCATGGTGGGAGAGAGGGTGCACAGGGGGGAGACAGCTCAAAGGAGAGAGCAAAGAGGGGAGCAGATTGCACAGTGCAAAAATGCCAGCCCCATCGTGATGTCACTGCCCTCCCGATGCGATAGGATCGGGCCTCTATTTAGTGTGCAAATAAATTAACAACTGGGATGTCCCCTCTATTAAGTTTTCAACTTATGCTTATATTCCAGGAGGAATAAAAGAGGAACACTACAGATACTAAGAAATTATATTTTTTATTAATTACAGTTTTTCCAAAACCAGACTTGAGAGGCAGGCTCTTTCACTCTGGAGGACCTGTACCATGTGTCTCCTGTGGTGGTGCTGCTGGGAAATTGAACACTTACTGCTAGATTTTAAATCAATGTGCCTTCTGGGGCTCATCCAGATACTTTCTTTTTTGTTATTTTTTTTTGTACTTTTTCACAAATTCAAAAAAGTTGACTTTGTTGCATGAGGTTATTAGTCTGATTGGGGAAATGTCAGCATATCATAATACCTTAATGTGTGTACATGTAGAGCATCTGTCCTCTCTGCTGACGTCAGTTTTTCTTACAACTTTGCAATTGTGCTGACCTCTGTTATTACTCCTGAATAAGTACAAATAAATGAACACCTGTGTGTTACCATTCCTGCTTCTCATTAGCCTACACACCAACACTGTCTAGATAGTGTTTACAGTATTGGTGTGTTGGGACCAGTTTATAATGATCCATATATTTTCTGGAGGAATAACAGAGGAACACCACACATGCTACAGAAAGTATTTAATAGGGAATATAATAATTCAGTGTATCATAATACCTTAATGTGTGTGCACGTGGAGCATCTGTCCTCTCTGCTGACATCTGTTTTTCTTAGAACCTTGCAAATGTGTTGACCTCTGTTATTACTCCTGGAAAAGTACAAATAAATTAACACCTGTGTGTTACTATTTCTGCTTATCATTCGCCTACACACTACAGAAAGTATGTAATAGGGAATATAATAATTCAGTGTATCATAACACCTTAATGTGTGTGCACGTGGAGCATCTGTCCTCTCTGCTGACATCTGTTTTTCTTAGAACCTTGCAAATGTGTTGACCTCTGTTATTACTCCTGGAAAAGTACAAATAAATGAACACCTGTGTGTTACCATTTCTGCTTATCATTCGCCTACACACTATAGAAAGTATTTAATAGGGAATATAATAATTCAGTGTACTGAAATAGCTTAATGTGTGTGCACGTGGAACATCTGTCCTCCCTGCTGACGTCTGTTTTTCTTAGAACCTTGCAATTGTGTTGACCTCTGTTATTACTCCTGGAAAAGTACAAATAAATTAACACTTGTGTGTTACCATTTCTGCTTGTCATTAGCCTACACACTAACACTGTGTTGATAGAGTTGACAGTGTTGGTGTGTTGGGACCACCTTATAATGATCCATATATTTTCAGCAGAAATAACAGAGGAACACCACACATGCAGAAAGTATTTACGGTAATAGGGAATATAAGAATTTACTTAAACAAATGTGTCATTCGAGTTATTATACAGAGTATCTCTTACTCTGGTGCACCTGTACTGTGTATTGCCTATGTTCCCCTGAGGTGGCGCTGTAGCAAAACACTTAATGTCACTTTTCCCCACAGATTATGGCTGATTACTGGAGTTCATAGCAACGGGGCACTTTGTGACCATCATACTGTCTAACAACTAGGGATTGTCCTGCGCCTCCCTGTTCCATAGATTTGGCCTCCTATTTCCTGTATATAAATCTACTCTCTTTAGCCAAGTGGGTGTGGTCATTACAAAGATGCCCACAGATAAGAGCTGATGACATTTCTGGGGTGTTTAAGCCCCATCCTCCTTTCCAAAAACATCCAGACCCCTCACAGTAATGCACCTATTCTGCTCAGGAGCACCCACTTTTGGTGGGGTTCACATAAAACCCCTCTCCCCTATTCCATGTCTCGGGAATTCCTAAATTTTCTGAGATTGTCTCAAATTTTCAGATAGGGCCCATGGGAATTTTATGCCAAGAGGTGGATTTGTGTAAACCCTGCCCAAAAGTGGGTTGTACATGGAGCAGGGGTGCACCGAGCCCCGCTGCCGCCTGAGCCGCGGCACTGATTACGGGGGGGGGGGGGGGTGCTGGTTGGAGCCTGGGGCTGCCGCCCCTGCTGCAGCGACCGGATCGCCACTGCCGCCTGAGCCGCGGCAGTGATTGCCGGCCGCTGCCGCGAGTACCGGGGGGGGGGGGTGCTTTTGAAGCCTGGGGCTGCCGCCCCTTGTGTGCGTGTCCCCCCGCTTACCTGCGGTGAGCGGGATGAGCGGCCGGCGCCATGACAGGGGGAGGCTCTGTGCATGAGGCGCCGCCCCCTTCTGCACAGCCGCTCCCCCTGCCGGCTGCCGCCTGAATGACAGGGCTCACACTGTCCAATGGACGGTGCGGCCCTGCATGGGAGTCATGGTATTCCCAGAAGTGTCAGATTTTTTGGTAACTTCTTTGTCCCTTCCTCCCCCCAACACTCTTGTTGATATGTGTTCCCCTATAAAAGGGCTAGAACGGTAGCCATTTTTATAGTCAACCAACGTTCTTAAAAATAGGGATGACACAAAAAAGTTATTTTTTTAGCTACTTGAACAAATATGGGAATTTTCTAGGGTCTTTATATGGGAGGGAAGGGATATATTCTTTAAAGGGGTCTTTCACAGGATGTGCTGTAAATGTCTGTTAAGTGAGAGAGGCCCACCATATTATCTGAAGAGTAGAGGTCTAGGAGTCTATTGGTGATGGTTAGGGACCATATATCAAAACTGGTGCGTGGGAAAAGTGAAGCAGTCACAAAAAGCAACCAATCAACAAACTACTTTCATTTTCCAAAGGTTCTCAGAATAGTGAAAGCCGAAATGGTATTTGGTTGCTATGGTGACAACTGCTCATAGATACAAGATTATGGGATCCCACCAGTCAGACATCCAATATAGACCGCGTTATTCAGGTCTCTGAGCGGAGTACAGATGATGATGAACGCACTGACTATGGCTCTCACTGTTATGGGGACGCCGACTATGGCTGACAATATTATGGGAGCGTCGACTATGGCTGTCAATATTATGGGGGTACTGACCATGCCTGCCAATGATATGGGGGGCAGGCGCTAACTTTGGCTGTCAATGTTAAAGGGTACTGATTATGGCTGTCAATTTTATGGTATACTAATTATGGCTGGGAATGTTATGAGATGCTGAGTATGGCTGTCAATGTTATGGGGTACTGACTATGGCTGTCAATATTATGAGGGCACTGACCATGCCTGTCTATGATATGGGGGGCAGGCGCTAACTATGGCTGTCAATGTTAAAGGGTACTGATTATGGCTGTCAATGTTATGGTATACTAATTATGGCTGGGAATGTTATGAGATGCTGAGTATTGCTGTCAATGTTATGGGGTACTGACTATGGCTGTCAATGTTATGGGGTACTGACTATGGCTGTCAATGTTATGAGGGCACTGACTTTGGCTGCCAATATTATAGCTGTCAATGTCACGGGGGCGCTGACTATGGTTGTCAATAATATGGGGACATGAATTATGGCTGTCAATATTATGGGGACATTGAAGATTGCCGTGAATATTATGGGTACTGACTATGGCTGTAAATGTTATGCGGCACTAACTGTGACTGTCAAAGTTATGGGGAGCTTATAATGACTGTCAATATTATGGGGACGCTGACTATGACTTAATTTTGTGGGGGCGCTGACTAGGGCTGTCAATAGTATGCAGCATTAACTATTACTTTTAGTGTTGCGGGGGCACCGACTATGGCTGTCAATGTTATGGACACACTGATTACTTTCTCATGTTACTGGGGACGTGGCTGTCATGTTATGGAGATACTATGGTTGAACATGTCAACGGCAGTACTGTGACATACATTAACTTTTAGAATTGGTGTATTCTTGTTTTTCATCAAAGACATATATATTACTATCATTTTGGTGACATTTCACTCTGCTTCCACATTCCAGATATGAGAGATCTGACAACAGTCGCTGTATTAAATCCTGCAGACCAAACGACTTCAGCTGCATAACTGATCCCATCCACTCTATATCCAACACTGTGCTCTCTCTACCCACTTCACGGGAATTCAGTCGACCAGAAGGTGAGCTTGCTGAGTTCAGTTGTGCCTCAATACATTTTATTACATTTATTTATTACATTTTATTTACATTGATCAGACAATGGGCCAATAACAGGAGTGATGTCTTAGGTGATGAATGCAGGGCATAAAAAGTTACCACACTGAGCTGTTGTATGAGATGCTGATTCATGGAGAGTGTTGAGTCAGCATTAGCACATCTGCTCAGGCTACTTTTGATTTTTGGAGAGGAAGAGAAAAGCTGTCAAGGAGAAAGCTATCTTTACTGAGACATTACAGGGAGAAGACAAGGACTGCTACCACAGAGGTGAGCATAGAGAGTTATTCCTGTGAGTGAAGATCGTATCTAATGGCTTTACCATTAAAGCGAAGATTAGGTAAAGCAAAGGGGAAAATAATTACTTATACCTTACTGTGACGAGAATTACCACATCAAAGACGGCCAGATAAAAGTGCCTACTTGTGAGGAACTGTAATGTAGTACCTGAAATAGTAGACTGCAAGTCTGTGTTTCCAGAAAAGTGTTAATAAAAAGTTCTACCACCAAGAGAAAAGAATGTGAGAAAGGGCTGTGTTGAATTGTGAAAGATACAAAGAAATTGTGTCTAGAAGGAAGTGCTGCTGAAGTGACTGCTAGCAGTTTGTCACTAGGATGTGCAAAGTGTCTCTTACGCATTGCTGTAACCAACTTTCTACTATTGTTCAAGCTAATAGCTTCATAAGGAAGACCTTGCCATATATAGAATTTTTTACCCATTCTATATGCAACTGTGCCACACAATCTGAAGTTTTGTTTTCCCTGTGTCTCTTTGTTCCAGAGATAAATACACCTATTTTTCCTGCCTTTGCTCTGGCTTGTTGAGTTTCATTACGGTTACATTTATGTAAAGTTATGAAAACCAAAACAGACAAAAAAGGTTGGTTTCAGTCAACCAGATATCAGCTGATTGATTATACACTGTAGCCAGAGCCGGTTCGCATTACATAAGTCAGGGGATGCCAACATGGGGCACCAACTGACCCAAGGCTGGCTCCAAGTGCAGTTCTCTTTCACGTTTTCTTCTTATAATATACATAACCTGTTGTCTCTCCACAGAGATTATCTTCCTCCGTGCGGTGACTCCTGCATATTCACCCGGTCCTCAGCCTGACATCATATTCCATATCACAGAAGGAAATATAAGAGACTCCTTTGACATCCAGAAACGTTATATGGATGGAAACATCGTCGGTAAGTACTGTTTCTCTTCCATCAAGACTAGTGATGATCGAGCATGCTCGCAGCTACTCGGTACTCGCACAAGTATCCCGGTACTCGGGATGCTTGGCAAGCAGCGAGTACCGCCGAGGTGCTCGGACTCATCACTAATAATTATCGCTCTGACACAAATACACAGCTCCCTACAGTGCACAAAGTAAGCTCACACCTCACAGAGAGCAGATTGATTGTTAGGGTCCCTCTGGGGGACACAGCGATGTGTTGTATGCTGCATCGATTTCTAAAAGCCCACCCTCCCGCCCTTTGCCAGAAACACTCGGTTTATAGTCTGATGTCTGTGGGTGGAGCCTGTCACTCATTGACTTGCATTGGCCTCGGTGCTCGGTCGAAGAACCGAGCATCTTGAAGTGCTCAACCAGAGCATCGAGCACCCGAGCATTTTAATGCTCGCTCATCACTATTCATAATTAAAGGCACGGTGATGATCAGTTGATTGTCACCAGTTTTAATTCTCTGTAGTTAGTTACAGTGGCCACTGCTCGAAATATGTAGATTCCTTTACTCCTTTCTGCACCTAAAGAAAGCTACTACAATTAAACTCTGCAATCTCGCTACACAATGTGAGATTCAAATTCCAAACCGGTCACAGGTTTCCCAAGGACAGGAGACCTGTCAATTGTAGACTGCTTAGCAGGCGTCTTGAACAGCAGTGATATAATATGTTTAATTCCTGTTGGCAAACTCTGAGTTAATGTGAGAAGCTACTGCTGTCTATGAATTATTACAGGTGAGAGGGGGTGTCAGGTTATGCAGCTGTCCATGCCCCTGACCTTTAAATAGTTCCCTTTTCCAGCAGCAGATGTTACTGAGTTTAGTCTCTGCAAGGACCTTGAGCTGTGAAGACGTTAGTGCAGTGTGTGCTGAAATCTTCCTGCACGGTACGTGGGTGGAGGTGAGGTGATATTAGCCTAGGGCTGATTATGAGCAAAGTGCAAGGGTGGCGGCCCGGACAACCTCACCTTCATTGGTAATTCCGGGAACGGGGAGAGCCAGGGAACACATCTAACGGTCAGACTAGTTCCCCTAATCACCTTTTTCCAATCATTACCATGCTGCTACCTTACTCTATTGACCACCCTGTGACAAGACCCTCGTGACTGCCACCTTGTGCTGAATAGTAGTACTATAAAGTTCTACCATGTAGTACCATAGAGTGGCAAATAAAAGAGGGCAACACCAACATATAATAACACCAAGTAAAAGTTCTTAAATTATATCATGACATGATGGTGGCATCTTGATAACTTCCAGGACTCCTAAGTGTCTTGTAATAAGCTTATCATTTACATGATCCTATATGGTATGACAACATCTTAACTTCTTTCTCAAAGTTGTTTGGCTATTATTACCTTCCTTAGATTGGCCCACACAGGGGGAAACATTTGTTTGCACCTGAGGCCTTCATAAATACAATTACCAATTGACACGGCGGGGTTAAAGCTCATGTTTTGGCTACCAGAAGATGGAGAAATGTCCTTTCTTCTCAGCTTTTTAAGTAGCCAAGTGTTGACAGCCACCGTTAAGAAATGTCTGAGATCCTTATCAGGAACTCAAAGACAATGGAGGACTTGAGACATACTTCTGTAAGACTTCATGGGCTGTAAATGACCCAGAATTCTCATTTACAGAGGTGTATAAAAAGTCCAGCGACCCTTGTAGTAATGATCATAATACATTTGAAGAAGAAATATAGCAAAAAATAAAATAAAAAATTATATATGTACAGTTGTGGCCAAAAGTATTGACACCCCTGCAATTCTGTCAGATAATACTCAGTTTCTTCCTGAAAATGATTGCAATCACAAATTCTTTGGTATTATTATCTTCATTTAATTTGTCTTCAATAAAAAAACACAAAAAGAATTGTCCTGAAGCGAAATTGGATCTAATTCCACACCAAACATAAAAAAGGGGGTGGACAAAAATATTGGCAGTGTTATGGTGGGGTTACACGTCCCGATATCGCGGCGATATCGGAGGCAACGGCGCGGGAACGCGCATTTTTTCAGCCCTTTTCCCGATATCGCATCGGCGGTTTACACGCTGCGATATCGGGAAACAACGTCCCTCCGATGTGTACGCCCACCAACCCAGTAACGACCATCTAACATGGGAGTTAATGGGTAGCGTCGGCGTACACATCGGAGTTGGGCTGTCACACGCCGCGATGCTGCTACAACGGCCTTGCGATATCGAGAAGTTGAATAGCTCTGCTATTCAACTCCGATATCGTTTTGGCATCGTTCCAGCATCGCGTTGTACTCTCAAACCGTACAACGCGCAAACGATATCGGCTCCAACTCGCGACCCACGTGACTTTTTGTCGGAGTTGGGTCGGAGTTGGACGCCGATATCGCGGCGTGTAAACCCACCATTAGAAAAATCATGTGATGCTTCTCTAATTTGTGTAATTAAAAGCACCTGTAACTTACCTGTGGCACCTAACAGGTGTTGGCAATAACTAAATCACACTTGCAGCTTTAATGACATACGAAGGCGACTCCTGACGGACGAAGAACCTACCAAGCTGATAGGGGTGACTTCAACATGGTTTTTAGTGAACTAGAAGACAGACGAGGAACACAGACACAGGCTACACAGCGGAGGGGTGGAGATGAAGGACAGAGCTTCTTGGAAGAAATGTCTGTTAGCTGCGCGGTACCCGATGCTTGGCGCGCCTTACACCCTCTGGAAAGAGAGTACACACATTACTCCCATGTGCATGGTTCCTGGTCGCGAATTGATACATTCTTGACTTCCCCTCGCCTACTTCAAAGGGTGACAGAGATCACTATAGAAACGATGGTTATTTCCGACCACAGTCCAGTGCTGCTGGAAATCAAAGACTCTCACCCCAAAGGCACAGATTTTCTGTGGAGATTTCCAGACACACTGGTGAGAGAGAAAAATTTTGTGTTGATGTTGAAAGAGTGGTGGCAACTATACTCCAGCGACAATGAGATCCACCGTATAGACACTCCTTTGTTTTGGGAAACGGGGAAGGCGGTGATGCGCGGCCATGTCATGGCACATGAAATTAAATGTAAAAAATTTGTAAAAGACCAATATGCTAGGGCCAGCGCAGCAGTCAGGGAGGCATACTGTCTTTACCAAGTCGTCAGAACGAATGCAAACAGGGAACTTTGGTTAACGGCAAAAAAAGAATTTGATGAGTGGGCGGCCAAGCGTGAGGCCCTGTATAAGAACCGATTTGATCTTGAACTCCACAAATTTGGAGACAAGGCAGGGGGTCTGTTAGCCAATCTGTCGAGAAAGAGACGACCATTGACCCACATTCTTAAAATCCGTGACAAACACGGAACAATTAGGGACAACCCCAAAGATATAGTACAAACACTGGGAAGGTATTATGGATCACTGTATTCGGATCGGGAAGACGGGGTCACGAACGATGACGGTGTTGCTTGGATAGATACACTCCTAATTCCAAAACTAACCAAGAATGATTTACAATACCCCAATAGTCCCGTCACGGAGGATGAGGTCAAGGGAGCGATAAGACGATCAAGTACTGATAAAGCGCCCGACCCGGATGGATTCAGTGGAAGCTACTTTAAGGCTTTACGGGATCAGGTTGCCCCAATACTGACTGATCTATATAACGGATTCCTTCAGGGAGCCCCTATACCAGAGGCCATGAACATGGCACATATTAAATTGATACCCAAACCGGGAAAAGATACTCTGGATCCTGCAGGATATCGGCCAATATCTTTAATCAACTATGATTTGAAATTAATGTAAAAAATAATGGCAGATCGTTTGGCCTCACTTTTGCCTCCCACCAAGCGGGTTTTGTGAGAGGGAGGTCTACTACTACGAACATACGGAAGGCAATGCTCATAATGGATGTGGTGAGGGGAAGGGAGAGGGGCGAGGTAGGTTGTCCAGCCATGGTCACACTAGATGCAGAGAAGGCTTTTGATAATGTAAGGTGTCCATGGCTGGATAAAGTCCTTGACTCTTACAATCTAAATGGTAACTTTAGAACATACCTACGGGCCTTATACAATACTCCAAGGGCTAGGGTGAGTATACCGGGTTTCTTGTCCGATGCTATTGGAATGAGAAAGGGGACGAGACAGGGCTGCCCACTCTCGCCTTTATTATTTAATATGGCAATCGAACCCCTGGCGTTGTATTTAGAACATCACAATGTGTTTCGAGGCGTTAAGGTGGGGTCGGAGGAGACACGCCTGGCGATGTTTGCCGACGATATCATTCTTTTTCTGACTGATCCGGACAAAGATCTTCAGTCTGTACTAACAGAGATAGAGAGATTGGGCAAATACTCTGGCTTCAAGCTGAACAAAGACAAGTGCGAAATCATGTTCCTACAAAAAACGCCCCCTTTAATGGGAGGGAACAAATATGGAGGAATCCTGTTAGCACGCAATAAAATCCGCTACTTGGGGATACAGCTGGCCAAAACACCGACCCAGGTCTATAAATATAACTTTACCCCCATAATTGAAAAAATTGAACAGGAATTAATGAGATGGAAAGAGCTACCATTGTCCCTGATGGGCCGGGCGCACTTAATAAAAATGATCAGTTTCCCGAGACTACTATACCCGCTCCAAACTATCCCCTTATTGATGAAGCACACCGATGTCGTTCGGCTCAATAAAGCATTCTCCAAATTCCTGTGGAGAGGGAAGAAAGCGAGAATAGCGGTACAGACACTTTTGCAATCAAAAGATTCAGGAGGGTTGGGTTTGCCAGACGTGAGAGGCTATAACCTGGCTTGTATGGCCCGGAATGTGGCGGACTGGTTACACCACACCAACAGATACTCCGACGTGACATTGGAGGAAGAGATGGCCAGACCGTGGGGGTTACCGACCCTCCTTCACTCCCCACTCTCCGAAATACCGAGACGGATCAAAAATACAATGATCTGCAGAGACACAATAGCGGCTTGGAAAGCCATTAGAAAAAAATTTAAACTCTTGTGGAGAATCTCTACGCACTTGTTTCCATTGAATTATCCTGGATTCAAAATTGGCCGTGAAAATAAACTCTTTCGAGAGTGGGGGGAGAAAGGAATCAACAGGATGGGAGACCTTATGAATCTAGAGGAGGGAGATGGATGACAGGTTCGGAGGTAATGTTAAAATATGGACTCTCAAATAAGCACTTCCTGCAATATTATCAGATACGGCAACATCTAATGGACAGACTGTTAGACATTAGGGGGGAAATAAGTAATACTCTCTGGAAAAACACGGTTGACTCGAACCTGACCAATATCAACATATCTTTTCTTTATGCCGGGCTACAAAGGGCGCTACGACCGACGACCCCGGACAAACTGTTCCGAAGATGGCAAAAATATTTCCCTGACCAAGACATTGTATCAAAACTACTAGAGGGATGTTAAACGGACAGGCGACATTTTGGGAACGAGAGGTGGAGAGACACCCAATATAGGGTGATGCATGGGATCATCCAGGGCTTTAATATCCCACCAAAACAGGGGTGGCCGCAGAGGTGGCTGATATGCCCCAAGTGCACGACCCCATTGACGGATGTAGAACATGGACTATGGTCGTGCCCCATAACGCAGCAATTCTGGAATGGGGTAGAAGCACTGACATCACAAATGTCTGGATCCAGAATTGAACTGTCCCCGCTAATGTGGTTGTTCCACTACGTTGACGCAGCAGACTGCACCCCAGTTCCCCTAACACTGTTTCATACTATAGCCATTTTGGCCAAACGCTTAATATTGCAATGTTGGCTAGATGCGTCACTCCCGGACGCCAAGATGATCATATCTGGTCTGATGAAAGTTATGATGATGGAGAAAGCAGATGTTCTAAGGACACCGTCCACACTGGCCACAAACTTTTTCCAAAATTGGCGCCCCTTTATTGAAACAACAATGTCTGACCAAGACATTAAAGAATTTATGACGCCCTTTAAAAACACGACATGGTATGCCAAGGCGGACCTGGACGGCTCATTGGGTAAATTACGTATAGAGACAATGACATGAGATATGCCCACACAGAATGCTCGATAATGTATTCACAAATCTGGATAATAAAGACGTTACAAGGGACAATGATTACTTGAATTAAAAATAGAGATATCGCAGGGAAGGGAGGGGGGAGGGGAAAATGTTCTGGGTCTACTGTTTATGCCCATGAAGCATTGTTGTTATAATGGTTGTATACTTTATTATTTGAATGTAACATGTCGATGTTTAGCAATCATATCTGTGAAATGTTGTCTTTCATGACTTACCTGTACAAAGAAATACAGAAAACCAATAAAAATTGTTGAATTAAAAAAAATCACACTTGCAGCCAGTTGACATGGATTAAAGTTGACTCAACCTCTGTTCTATGTCCTTCTGTGTACCACATTGAGCATGGAGAAAAGAAAGAAGACCAAAGAGCTGTCTGAGGACTTAAGAAACCAAATTGTGATGAAGCATGAGCAATCTGAAGGCTACAAGTCCATCTCCAAAGACCTGAATGTTCCTGTGTCTACCGTGCGCAGTGTCATCAAGAAGTTTAAAGCCCATGGGACTGTGGCTAACCTCCCTAGATGTGGACGGAAAAGAAAAATTGATGAGAGATTTTAACACAAGATTGTGTGGATGGTGGATAAAGAACCTCGACTAACATTCAAACTAGATCAAGCTGTCCTGCAGTCCGAGGGTTCATCAGTGTCAACCCGTACTATCCGTCGGCGTCTGAATGAAAAGGGACTGTATGGTAGGAGACCCAGGAAGACCCCACTTCTTACCCCGAGACATAAAAAAGCCAGGCTGGAGTTTGCCAAAACTTACCTGAGAAAGCCTAAAACGTTTTGGAAGAATGTTCTCTGGTCAGATGAGACAAAAGTAAAGCTTTTTGGGCAAAGGCATCAACCTAGAGTTTACAGGAGAAAAAAAGAGGAATTCAAAGAAAAGAACACGGTCCCTACAGTCAAACATGGCGGAGGTTCCCTGATGTTTTGGGGTTGCTTTGCTGCCTCTGGCACTGGACTGCTTGACCGTGTGCATGGCATTATGAAGTCTGAAGACTATCAACAAATTTTGCAGCATAATGTAGGGCCCAGTGTGAGAAAGCTGGGTCTCCCTCAGAGGTCATGGGTCTTCCAGCAGGACAATGACCCAAAACACACTTCAAAAAGCACTAGAAAATGGTTTGAGAGAAAGCACTGGAGACTTCTAAGGTGGCAGCAATGAGTCCAGACCTGAATCCCATAGAACACCTGTGGAGAGATCTAAAAATGGCAGTTTGGAGAAGGCACCCTTCAAATATCAGGGACCTGGAGCAGTTTGCCAAAGAAGAATGGTCTAAAATTCCAGCAGAGCATTGTAAGAAACTCATTGATGGTTACCGGAAGCGGTTGATCGCAGTTATTTTGGCTAAAGGTTGTGCAACCAAGTATTAGGCTGAGGGTGCCAATACTTTTGTCTGGACCATTTTTGGAGTTTTGTGTGAAATGATAAATGTTTTGCTTTTTGTTTCATTCTCTTTTGTGTTTTTTCATTGAAGACAAATTAAATGAAGATAATAATACCAAAGAATTTGTGATTGCAATCATTTTCAGGAAGAAACTGAGTATTATCTGACAGAATTGCTGGTGTCAATACTTTTGGCCACAACTGTACAGTGCTAACCCCTGAGTCACCTAAACAATGAGATATCATATACAGTGCTAACCACTGAGCCACCTAAAAAATGAGACATCATATACAGTGCTAACCACTGAGCCACCATACAATGCAAACCACTGAGCCACCATATACAATGCTAACCACTGAGCCACCTAAACAATGAGCCACCATATACAGTGCTATCAACTGAGACACTTAAACAATGAGACATCATATACAGTGCTAACCACTGAGCCACCATACAATGTTAACCACTGAGCCACCATACAATGCTAACCACTGAGCCGCCATATACAGTGCTAACCACTGAGCCACCATACAATGCTAACCACTGAGCCACCATATACAGTGCTAACCACTGAGCCACTATATACAGTGCTAACCACTGAGCCACCATAGAATGCTAACCACTGAGTCACCTTACAATGCTAACACCTGAGCCACCATACAATGCTAACCACTGAGCCACCATACAATGCTAACCACTGAGCCACCATATACAGTGCTAACCACTGAGCCACCTAAACAATGAGACATCATATACAGTGCTAACCACTGAACCACCATATACAGTGCTAACCACTGAGCCATCTAAACACGAGACATCAAATACAGTGCTAACCACTGAGCCACCATACAATGCTGAGTACAGTGTATTTGAAATATGGCGCCATAGCGTGCGCAGCTATCCTGATTGGACGTGGACGTGGCGACCAATCAGAGAAGCGCGCGCGGTTTGAATGCCACTCCTCTGATTGGTCGCCGCGTTTAGCGCCGACCAATCAGAATAGCGGCGCGCGCGATGGCGCCATATTTCAAATACACTGAGTACAGTGTATTTGAAATATGGTGCCATGGCGCGTGCCGCTATCCTGATTGGTTGGCGCTGAACGTGGCGACCAATGAGAAAGCGGCGCGTGTTTTTTTGGATTTTTCTGAAAAAAAATTGACGTGGGCTTCGCCGTATTTTTTGTATCCAGGAAGATACAGCAGGCAGCGACGGGCTGCCAACAAGCCTCAGGTGCCTATCTGGACCTGGCCGGACACAACAATATAAGGGAACCCCTTTTTTTTATTATTTCATGAAGTTCATGAAATAATAAAAAATAATGCGTGGGGCTCCGCGCTATTTCTATGTCCAGCCAGGTACAGCTAGGCAGCTGGGGGCTGGAATCGGCAGCGCAGGGAGGCCCAAGCCTTCTGGGCACCCCCCTGCGAATGGCAGCCCGCAGCTGCCCCAAAAAATGGCGCGTTCATTGAAGCGCCATTTTCTGGCACTGAACCCAACTCTCCCAGGGCCCTGGTGCGGTGGCTCACTGGGTAATAAAGGGGTTAGGGCCAGCTTTGCATCATCAGCTGGCCCCAAGCCCGAAATTCATGGCGGTCACGCCAATAGTAGACATTACCGCCATGAATTTCTAGTGGATTTTTAAAAGAAACACAACACAGAAAAAATATTTTTATTTGAAAAAAAAAAAAAAAATACACTTAGGGACTCCAACTTTATTTTTAAAAAATCCTCTTCCATCCGCCGTAGTCCAATCCAGGGTTCTTCTTTAGCTCTGCTACATCTCTGGTAGAGAACCGCCACCAGAGATGCAGCAGAGCTGTGCACCCTGGGAAAGTTCATGTGAGTTCATGCAGGCAAGCATGAACTCACATGAACCCTGCCAGCACTGCTATTTCAAATGAATAGCTGACCTGAGTCAGCTGTTCATTTGAAAATCCAGGCGGGAGGGTCAAAAATAGAAAACCTGATTAAAACCGGATTGCACCTGGTCAGGTTGCAATCAGGGACCATAGAGCCCCATATTATGGGGCACCAGATTGCACCCTGATCGGTACAATCCGGGAGAATCCTGTTTTCAGTGACATTTCCCTTAATTTACATTGGACTCGTTACTGTGCGAGTAATATCCTGGAAACTTGCAGAGTACAGAGTCCTGCGAGTCCACTACTACTCGCAGAGTAATGAGTCCTAACGAGTAGATTCGACCATCCCTAGTTTCGATGCTATGAGGCTACTCTCATAAAATCTCGGACAACCCCTTTCAATTGATGGCTTACTTTATGGATAGGCCATAAAGTTTTGTAAAAGTCTTCTTTAAGTGAGTAGTGCCGTCATGTCACAAGTGTGTCCCACCCTATGGGTTGGGATCAGAAGGTCTTCAACTTGTGTTTAAATGCACATACTTTCTTTTAGTGCTGCATGGGTTAAAGACTCTGTCCTTGCTGGATGTTTATTGTGGCCTTTAATCTCAGGTGTAGCACGTTTGTGACCACTCCCCTCCAATTTAAATAGTCTTGTGTATTACCATATGATGCCGGTTGTAGATTCACTTTCTATGCTGACCACTTTGGAAGGAAATTGTCTCTGGCAGAAGCTGAAGAGTTGTGACAATTGCAGCCCTGGTATTTTGCTGCCTTGGAGAAGTTGGAGTGTTTATTCTTTTGTGTCTGTATTCCCTTTGTCTGTCTTCTCTTCATCATGTTGTGTCCTTGCCTGCCAATACACTAGCAAGGGTTAGTGCCGGACAAGGGGAGGGCCTAGGCACGTGACAGAGACAGGAGGAAGGACCAATATAGGTATGTTGGAGAGCCCAGAATCCATCCTCAGTTGGGCTTCAAGAGGGTACCCCCTCCCTATTATTAGGGCCCTCCTTCTATTCCATTCTTGTTGCCTCCTTTGTGTTGCTTCGCACTCTGGGCATCCATTTGCCATAGCATGACACATCAACACAAACTGTTTTTGAAATAAAAACAAAATAACTAGTGATCAATTGAAGCCAAGCAGTTAATATAGGGTAAAATTATTATTCCATTGATTCAATACTTGCCCACAGCCACATTTTTGCCAGGAAAATGCAAACAGAAAACAGGGCAATTTCTGCAAGATTGAAGTAGCAGTTTTGGTGACAGGCTTAAATGTCTAAAATTATTTCAGTGTAAAGGAAGTGCTGCTGAAGTGTTTGCCAGCAGACTGGTCGCAAGTGTGTGCAAAATGTCACCAGTCTTATTTCATCATTGCAAACAAACTTTCCACCTCTGTTTAAGCCTGTAACACATTAGCAAACTGAGTTCACAACAGTAGGAGCTCTCACATATGGAGGGTGTCGTTTACAGTAATACAACCCCATTAAAGGGCTATAGCAACCTATAGCGCGTGCCAGTCAATATGCTCCTCCCCTCAATAAGCCATTCAGAAATTTAAAGGAGGCCACATGACGATCCACTCGACAGGACAGTGATAAACAGGACGAGCCATTTACCATGACACTCTAGACATTGTGTCACGATGGTCTTTGGAGACTTGTGACTGGTTTGGGACCTCAGTCTCTTTCCATATTGAGACTTCGTATTAAATGTGTTTCTTTCCTTTGGTAGTAATGGAGTTAATGTCATTTTCTGTTGTTAGCAAGTTCCCTAGTTCTCTTTACAGGTGTGGCTACTTTGTGATTACTCCCATCTCCTTTGTTTGGTCACATGATGCAGCATTCATTGCTGGTGATTGAACTAATTTCTGGTCTGACTACCGAGGTGTAGGTAGTACTCTGGAGAGCTGATGCCAAGTCATCTGCTGCCTTGGAGTTTGGCTGCATGCGTGAAGTTGACTTGTTGTTTACCTGTCTATCTCCCCTTCCTCTCTTGTCTTGTTTATTGCAGTGGTTGGGGCTAGTGCTCCTGCCAGCCATCTCCCTATTGAGGGTTTACATCAGTGCCAGCGTGGACCTAGGTATCTTGCTTGGCGACGGAGTAAAAGAACCGGTATAGGGACGATAGGGAGATCAGGGCACAGTTGCAGGTTGCGCAGGAGGTGTCCATTAGCCCATTCTCTATGAGGAGGGCCTTCCGATGTATTTGTTCTCTCCCTTCCTTGGTATTTCCCCAGTTTGTTGTTGTGTATAGTGCGCTGGACATCGTTGGTTCGTGTGCCACTGTCATGCATCGGATGCTCCCAACTCTGCGGTGTGACACATTGCTCACATGTTCTCAACTTCCTTAGGCAAGAAGATATCATCAGAAAAAAATCTGGAATAGTTTTGACGCTAACTGATAAGTTAAATAAAAATATATTATTTCTGGAACTCCCCTTTAAATTTAGACTTATTAATGAACTGTAAAGTCGATAGCTGCTGACACATTTATCACACAGTCCCTGGAAAGCCATAGAGGAGTCTCTGGCCACAGTACGGAGCCTTCGATGGAAGACGGGCCAGATGTTTGATCCCAGACGCATTAATGCCAGACATTGTTAAACCTTTCAAGTTCGAGTGATTCCAGATAACTGCATTTTTGCCAGTTTAAAAAACTTTGGTTTTCCCAGTTGCCAAATCAGACGAATTCTGAAGCCATTTTACACATGCCAAACCTTAAAGATACGTATACGCCTCTGAGGTTAATACTACTTCTTATTGGGATCATAATGCTTGTATCAGGCCCAAACCTCACTCCAATTTCAGCCCTAACTTCTGTATGTCCAGTGTGTTACCCATGAACTTAGTAATTTCTGTTTGGGGTTTGGCCTTGAGCTTAAAATTCACTGAGGTTTTCTATAAATTGTGTCATGTATACAAGAATAATACCTGACTGTCATTAGCAGCATGTAACTATGTATGTATTAGTTAGCTCTCACTGATGACTCTGCTATTGTATTTCTTACGGCTTTCTCCATTTTTCAAATTGTTTTCCATCCTTGAACCTTTATTTCTTTCTTTTTCAGTGTTTAATATATCCTAGAACATTCTCTATTATCATGCTTTGTAACTTGCCATCTACAGTATTCTTTTTCAGTGGACAGTTTCTCTTTATCAGCACTCTGCGAGAACTATAGGTGCTGGAACATCCTTTTTAATCACTTCTCAGCATGTATTGCTCATACTATTGTCTAATGGATTGTTTGCCCAGGACTGAATTTTCTCCTCTCTGTTGTGCGTATTTGAAGTTTGACAAACAGAAAAGTGAGAGCAAACCCACTTCCTGTAGAGAGGCAAAGACCTGTCACTTTGTGTGGAGAGATAAAGACCCATCCTCACTTCCTGTAGCAAGACAAAAACACCCCCACTTCCTGGAGCAAAACAGAGATACACCTCCAACTTCCTGTAAAGAGACAAAAATCTGCCCCCACTTCCTGTTGAGAGACCATGACTCACCCATACTTTCCGTAGAGAGATAAAGATCTGTCCCTACTTTATGTAGAGAGGTAAAGACCTGCCCCTGACATGCCCTGCAGGGCCATGGGATACTTGTAACCGGGCTACAGTACTGCGGGGGGAGTCACGGGGGTCGAGACCCAGCTCTGTGACCCTGGCGGTGTCAATTTGGGGATTACAGGGATGGCCGACACTGCCGTTCAGACCTCCAGGACAGATGACGGTGCAGTCAGATGTTGTCGCTCCCTGTAGGTGGAGTGGTACCCCGAGGCAGGTGTACAAGTCTATGTGTAGATGGTGGTGAAGTTGCAGATCAGGGCAAGGGACACCAGAATAATCCAAGGACACAGCTGATGCAGTTCCACACATTTACTCACTGTTCTTTGGTGGTAACGTCCGGCCGGGTGCTGTGTCCTACAAGCCAGGGGTCCAGCCACTCCCAGGTAGATTAGAAAAATGTAACCGGCACCCCGTTCTGTGTACCTTCTCCGGGTTGTCTCACTCATGTATTGGCTCTCTCCTGGTTCAAATCATGGATTTGGCTGCTCTCCTGGAGATACAGCAGCCTCCGGTTGGCTAGCTGAGGCCTCAAGTCTCCTCTACTAGTCTGGGCCCAGTGACCCTCTGCAGCCCTGGTCCCTCCACTTGCCTGCGATCGGCAATGGATTCGAGCTCCATGGGTGGATCTCTCACTTCCCATGCCTCTGAGACCCCTTCCTTCTCTGGAGCTCCTGCCTGGCTCCCTCCGTTTCTCTTTCTGTCTCTCTAGCACAAGCTCCTCCAGCTCCAGTCCCCTGGTACTAGTCCCTCTCAGCTCCCTAACTGGAGCTGCTCAACCTTTCACTCTGAACTCATCCTCTGGACTGTCTAACTGCTTCCTGTTGTTTTCCTTTCTATCTCGTTTCCTACTTCCTAAGTTTTTCCACCCACGACCCTGTCAAAGCCCCTGTCTTCAGCCAGGGATGAGGGTGTTGCCAATCCCTCCATCCTCCTGGCCTGGAATGGCTAGTGTTGGATGCAGGTGTGTGGGTACCTGGTAGTGTCCTCTCCTTACCTGGGGTGGGGGTAACACACTTATGGCTGACATGCAGTACCTCTGTGGCGACTGGACCCTCAGGGACGCCACACCCCCACTTCCTGTGGAGAGCAAAGACTCATGCCTATTTACTGTAGAGAAATAAAAGAACCGTCCCCACTTTCTATAGACAGTAAATGACCCATCCCCACTTTCTGTAGAGAAATAAAGACCCACCTCCACTTCCTGTAGACAGACAAAGGCCCACCCCGACTTCCTGTAGACAGACAAAGACCTGACTTCACTTACAGTAGATCAACAAAGACCCATCCCCACTTACTGTTGAGCAACAAAGACTCACCCCCACTTACTGTGGATAGACAGAAATGCCCTAATGTCCTGTAGAGATACACTGACTCGCAGAGAGACAAAGACCCACTCCTACTTTCTGTAGAGAGATAAAAATCCATCCCTACTTCCTGTAGAGAGGCAAAGACCTGCCCCCACTTCCTGTGAAGAGCAAAGACCTATCCCTATTTCCTGCAGAGAAACAAAGACCCACCCCCACTTCCTGTAGTGAAATAAAGATCCACCCCCATTTCCTAAAGAGAGACAAAGACCCAGCCAGACTTACAGTAGAGAGACAAAGACCAGCCCCACTTCCTGTGAAGAGCAAAGACCTATCCCTATTTCCTGCAGAGAAACAAAGACCCACCCCGACTTACTGTAGAGAGACAAAGACCCACCGACACTTCCTGTGGATAGACAGAAATGCCCCAATATCCTGTAGAGATACAAAGACTCGCCCTCACTTCCTGTAGAAAAACAAAGGCCCACCCCGACTTCCCGTAGGGAGACAAAGACCCGCCCCCACCCATTTCCTGTAGAGACAAAAATCTGCTCTATTTCTAGTTGATAGCAAGAAATGCCCAAATATCCTGTAGCAATACAAAGACCCATCACCACTTCCATTAGAAAAAAAAAAATCTAGTCCCACTTCCTGTAGAGAGACAAAGACACACCACTACTTCCTGGAGTAAAGCAAAGATCTGCCCCTACTTCCTGTGGAAAGACAGAAATGCCCCAACGTCCTGTAGGGCACCATTAAATATTGAACGTTTATATCAAGTTAATATAAATCTTAAGTTATAATAGTGCTCTAGCATTCTGTCTGACAGCTCTGATGCACTGTAATGAGCCGTGTATTATTGTACAGAAGTGAAATGTTCCTTTAAATCTTTGGAGCCTTTATTTTTAATATCCGAGTGCAATATGTATCACACCCTTTCCCTTGCCTCCAAAACAATTTCTTTATATACCTCTATTCAAATGTGAGCAGACCCCAATTTATCTCAGCTAGGGTTAAGGAGTACCAATTTCTCCCAAATTTATACCTTTTTAAGAAAAAGTTGTCTCAGTAATACAAAACATTGAGTCCAGAGCAGTGGTGTAACTTGAAGCTCATGGGCCCTATGCGAAAGCTCCAACAAGGCCCCTAATTATTGCAAATCTTTAATAGCATTAGTGTTTTTCTATAGGCCAAAGGGACTTTTGGGGAGCCCTAGGCTCCAGGGCCCAGGTGTGATTGCCACCCCTGGACCTGTTGTAGTTACGCCCCTGATCCAGAGGTAGAAAAAGTAACTAATTCTATACAAAAAAAAATATACCCAATAGTTCACTATCTATAACTTCCAGATATCCTAGATATTATCAGACCTGGAGCTCAGGGAGTGTGGAACTGGCATAGTTCCCTTTAACTGGACATTTAGAATATTTCCTCTTAACCCGTTTTTCCCTCCCCTCCTTCCAAGAGCATACATTTTTTATTTTTTCCATCAATATAGACATATGAGGGTTTGTGTTTATTGCGAGACGAGTTGTACTTCTGAATTGCATCATTTATTTTACCATATAGTGTACTGGAAAACAGGAAAAAATTTCAAGTGCGGGGAAATTGCAAAAAAAGTGCAATTACACAATTGTTTTTTGGCTTTTAATTCATCATGTTCACTATATGGTAAAAATGCCGTGACGGTCTGATGCCTCGGGTCGGTACGAGTTTGTAGATACCAAACATGTATACTTTTACTGGTATCTAAGTGGTGAAAAAAATGTCAGAAGTTTTTAAAGAAAAAGTATTGCACTTTTGCGCCCCGTAGCGTTCTAATTTTTGGGGATCTGGGGCTGTGTGACGGCTTATTTTTTGCATCTTGAGCTGATGTATCTAATTATACCATGTTTGGGTATATGTGATGTTTTGATTGCCTGTTATTGCATTTTATTGTCATGTAGCAACAATCAAAAATGTAATTTTGGCGTTTGGACTCTTGGTTCTGCTATGCAGTTTACAGATCTGATTAACTGATTTTATACTTTGATAAATTGGACATTTCTGAACGCGGCGATAACAATATGTGGATTTTTTTATGGTTTTATTTTCAATTGGGCAATAGGGGGTGATTAAAACTTTTGTGTTTTTTTTTAATATTTTTTAAAACTTTTTAAAATTTTTCTTTATTTTTTACTGTCCCTTAGAGGGCCTCAGCACTGCTCAGTGCGATCACTTGTCTTATACAGAGATGGTTCGCCATCCCTCTGCACAGCACAAATGATCACTCTCTGCCGGTGATGCCACTCGGGCATCGCTGGCAGGAAGTGATTCATGACATCATCTGGTGTCATCAGCTGACCCCGTGCTGTCATAGCAATGCATCACGGGGACGCCGATACCAGCCGGTAACAGAGCGATCCCTGCCGCGGTGCTTTGGATCATGCTGTCAGTGCTGTTAACTACACATATCAGATGATTAAATCAGCTGACAAGTGTAGGGGATGATGCCAGCTCAGCATGTGAGCTCACATCAAAGGGAGGGACACAACCAAGGATGTATACCGTGTTTCCCCGAAAATAAGTCACCCCCGATTATAAGACAGGGCAGGGCTGGGGGCAATTTTTTTTAATATAAGTCATACCCCGATAATAAGACAGGGTGACTTATTTTCGGGAAAAATTTGGTGGGGGGGGGCCCAGGGGAATATCTCATACTTACCGCTGCTGCCGCTGCTGTCTCCGGTGCACCCGCTGTGTTCCCGATGCTTGGGTGAGCAGGGCGGGTATTTTAAATCCCCCGCCGCTGTCCCGGCCAATCACAGGCCAGGAACTGCCCAGAGGCCAATCACAAGCCAGTCGCGCTGCATGACGTCAGTCTGGCCTGTCATTGGCTCCCTAGGCAGCTCCTGGCCTGTGATTGGCCGGGACAGCGGCATGTGTGCAGGCCGGGCTGTCTGTGCGACGATGCCCAGCCTGCGTGCTGCTGTGCCCGGGATGTGCTGTCGGAGGTGCCCGGGATGTGCTGTCAGAGGTGCCCGGGATGTGCTGTGGTCTTCAGGCATGTGGATGCCTGGGATGTGCTGCGGTCCCCGGTGGTCGGAGGAGCCCAGGTCAGTGTGCCCCTGTCAGTGTGCCCCTGTCAGTGTGCCCCTGTATGTGTGAGTGTGCCCCTGTATGTGTATGCCCCTGGGTTAGGGTTAGGGCTAAGGTTAGGGTTAGGGCTAGGGCTAGGGTTAGGGTTAGGGCTAGGGTTAGGGTTAGGGCTAGGGTTAGGGTTAGGGAGGGAAATATAAGACATACCCTGAAAATAAGTCAGGGTGGGACTTTTGGGGGTAAAATTAATATAAGACACTGTGTTATATTCGGGGAAACACGGTAGATACTCCCTTGGTCGTGAAGGGGTTAAGAAGATTATTTTTGTCCTAGAATTCTAGAACCCTTGAATACCAGTTTTGGCAATGTTCTTCTGGCCAAACCTCTCAACTACAAGCAAAAAGTAGACTCTGGGGTCAAAAATTCTAGGAACCTTTGTTTTTAATTGAAAAAAATGTCTACACGCCTCTTTGATAAGAAAGAATTACGGAACATTCCCCAAAATAATTGACTCCTCAGCCGGGTGACTCCATTGGAAACCAATCGATCCACTGGGAAAACGCGTTAGTTTTGTCTCTACTGAAAACGCTCCACACATTTTACGACACATTTTCTCACAAAACAAACTTCTTCACTTACCAGATCTGTTTTTCTCTTTACCCAGGGGTCGTGCGTCAAATTAAACCCATCGTAGGTCCATTCCAAACTGTCCTGAAGCTGGAGATGAGCTACGTCATGGGTGGAGTGGTGTCCCACAAGAACATCGTCAACGTCAACATATTTGTGTCAGAATTCTGGTTCTAGATAATATCAAAATCTTGTTTCCACCAATAATCACATCCAAATCTGTCTAATAAATGCTAACATTGTAACGCTAAATATGTTCTATCATGCGGCCTTGTGGCCCAGAGGTCGAAAAGGGTTTTCAAAGCCTTTTTTATCACTCATCTCCCCACACCTACAAAGATCAGCGTGTACAGCATCACTACCAAAACAGTTGTTCCTCGTAATTATACATGTAACTATTTTGATCGAGTAATGTGCCTAATGTTTTGTTTTTCTAGGAATTTTTGGAACAGCCTATGTATGTATCTGTAACTTTTAAACTGTTAATAATATTGATCACTATTGTAGAAGATCAACATATTGAAATGACCACCTAATTTATCTTGGCCGAAACCCATTCGAGAAGATTAAACATAAACGAAAAGCCTAGTGCTTCGAGTAAAGAACGAGCTGCCCCCATGGTGTGGCGGTTAGTCATTTTTAGCAGGCAGGGTGATGCCTACAATTTGATTGGATGCCTCAAGTAAAACCACAGTTAGGGCTTTTTCATAAACATCCCCTCCAAGAGCGTCTCTATAGTGGGTGAAGGGTTTGCAGTCACACCTGGGTCCTGGGGTCTAAGGGGGCACCAAAAGATCCATAATAAAAGGCCAATACCTCTTATAGTTGGGGGCACTGTTAGAGATTTTCCCGTGGTGTTTTGCAAGCTTCAAGCTGCATGATCGTCCCTCCCGTGTTATATGATAAACTGAATGTCTATTAAAAATATAAAGAGTAACTAAACTTTAAAAATAGAAAAATAAAAACTATTTTTTATACAGTTTAAGGTATATTCACATTTCCAAACACTTCTGGCATATTCACAGAATATTTAGAAATTTGTTTTTTTTTTTGGGCGGGGGACAAAGACCTACCTCCACTTCTTATAGAGAGAGAAAGACCCACCCTAACTTCCTGCAAAAAGACAAAGCCCCACCTCCACTCCCTGTAGAGATATGAAGACCCACCCCCGCTTCCTGTAGAGACAAAGACCCACCCTCACTTCCTGTAGAGAGACAAAGACCCACCCCTAATTTCTGTAGAGAGACAAAGAATCACCCCCACTTGCTGTAGAGTAACAAAGACCCACCTCCACCTCCTGTAGAGAAACAAAGCCTCACCCCCGCTTTGTGTGTACAGACAAAGGCCATCCAAACATCCTGTAACAGACAAAGACACGCCCACACTTCCTGTACAAAAACAAACACATGCCCCTCTTCCTGTAGCAAAGCAAAGACCCCTCCCACCTTTTTAATCAAAGACCCACCCCCACATCCTGTAGAGAGACAAAGACCCACCACCACTTCCCACATTGAGACAAAGACCCACTTCCTGTAGAGAGACAAAGACCCACCCCCACTTCCTGTAGAGGGACAAAGGCCACCCCCACTTCGCATAGAGAGACAAAGACTCACTTGCATTTGAGACAAAGGACCACCCTCACTTCCTGTAGAGAAACAAAGGCACCCCCCACTCAATGTAGAGAGACAAAGACCCACCCCCACTTCCTGTAGAGAGACAAAGGCCCACCACCACTTCCTGTAGAAAGACAAAGACTCACCCCCACTTCCTGTAGAGAGACAAAGGCCCACCACTACTTCCTGAAGAGAGACAAAGACCCACCCTCACTTCCTGTAGAGAGAAAAAGACCCACTCCCACTTCCTGTAGAGAGACAAAGGCACACCCCCACTTTTCATAGAGAGACAAAGACCCACTTCCTATAAGGAGACACAGAGCCACCGCCACTTCTTGTAGAGAGACAAAGGCCCACCCCCACTTCCTGTAGAGAGAAAAAAAACACCCCCACTTATTGTAGAGAGACAAAGACTCACCACACTTCCTGTGCAAAGACCCACCCCCACTTTGTGTGGAGAGACAAAGACCCACCCAAACATCCTGCGACAAGACAATGATTTACCCCACCTCCTGTAGCAAGACAAGCACATGCCCCCACTCCCTGTAGCAAAGCAAAGACCCCTCCCACTTTTTGTAACAAGACAAAGATCCACTTCTACTTCCTGTAGAGAGACAAAGACCCACCCTAACTTCCAGTAACAAGACAAATGCCCACCCCCATTTTCTGTAACAAGACAAACACATGCCCCCTCTTCCTGTAGCAATGCAAATATACTGTAAAAAGACAAAGACCAGCCCTTACCTTCTGTAGGGAAACAAAGACCTGTCCCATATTCCTATGTCCCATAATTTCTGACATATTCACAGAATATTTACATTTTGGCCTTGATTTAATTGAGGAACGGATTCCTGTCCCTGACAGGTGTCAGTAGAGATGCAGCTGCGCATGTGCATTACTCTCTGTTCATTTCTATGGGAGTTGTAAAAATAGCTGAGAAAGTGGAAGTGGGATCCGCATCTACGACACATTAATGTGGATATGCTATAAATGTCATAGATAGGAATACCCTTTAAGCATACCTTTGATTAAACATGCAGCCCCTTTAAGAAACCATAACATTTACCGGGTCATTTTTATTTTTGGGGGCAAATATTATTACCTTGTTTTGGGCATTATTTTTTAAAGAGGCGATCATGACGCCCTAAAAAAGTTCCCTAACCAACAGTAAATGGGCATGTCACCAGACAGATCTCTCAAAAACAATGTCTATATACATTATATTAATGGGTGTGGATCTGATTTTTTCTTAAAAAAAGGTTCTGATTCAATATTTCCAGAAACAGCGCCTCTCTTGTTCATAGGACGTGTCTAGAATGGCAGCTTAATCTCATTCACTTGAATGGGTATGAACTGCAATACCACGCACAACCTGTGAACAAGGGGGGCCCTGTTTAATTAAAGGAATCCAAATTCCTAAGGACAATAGTCTCTGTATTTATAGTTCAGAGGCTCTAAGAGGAGATTAAAAATGTATAACTACGTCCAAGTTGCATTCCTTCAGGCAAAACCCCCTCTGCATCTGTAGATGTCAGTTTATTAAAGGGATATTCCAGTTTTATGCAAAAAAAAAAAGAAGTTAAATACAGGGTCTTTCCCACTAAATGCCACATGATGGGTGACATATGTGTATATATACAATTGCTGGGGATACAGCATCACCACTGATTCTGAAGTGTCTTGTAGGTGGGCAAACTTTCCACTGCTCCATTCACTTCTATGGGACTAGCAGAATGATGGTTTGATGAGACAGGGTTAAGCATGCACACCAGTAGTATGGTGAGACAGGGTGAAGCATGCGCCCGGTAGTTTGGTGAAACAGGGTTGAGCATGCGCATCTATGGTTTGGTGGAACGATTGAGCATGCGCACCAATGGTGTGGTGAGACTGGGTTGAGTATGCGCACCAATGGTTTGGTGAGACAGGGTTGAGCATGCACACCAATGGTATGGTGAAACAGGGTGAAGCATGCGCCCCGATAGTTTGGTGAGACAGGGTTGAGCATGCGCACCCATGGTTTGGTGAAACGATTGAGCATGCGCACAAATGGTTTGGTGAGACAGGGTTGAGAATGCGCACCACCTCAATATTCCTACATAAAACATCAGGAGCACCATTTAATGCATGCGAATTACTACTCCATCCACACAGGAGATTTCAGGAGCCCCATTCTTGGGATTGGCCCCACAGAAGTTAATGGAGGGTGGTCAAGCATGCGCACCACTGCTGTATGCACACAGGAGTCTTTAGGAGCCCTGTTCTTGGTTCAGCCCCATAGAAGTCAATTGAGGTGGTAAATGATGTGCACCACTGGTATATGCTTACAGGAGACTTCAGGAGACTTGTTCTTAGGTTTGGCACAATAGAAGTGAATAGAGGGTGGTCAAGCTTGTGCATCACTACTGTATGCACACAGGATACTTCAGGAGCTCTGTTTTTGCATTCAGCCCCACAAAAGTGAATGAAGGGTGGTCAAGCATGCGCACCACTACTGTATGCACACAGGAGACTTCATAAGCCCTGTTGTTTGATTCGGTCCCATAGAAGTGAATGCAGGGTGGTCAGGCATACGCACCAGTTCTCCATTCACACAGGGGTACCAGGAGCCCACTCCCAGGATCAGCCACATGTAAGGTAAAGGAGCGGCGGTTGAGTATTCATCATTTTTCCATTCACCCAGGAGACTTTGAGAGCCCTGTTCTTGGGATCTGTAGGTATCCCATGAGTCGGATCCCCAGTGATAATATATATATACATCCTGTCTTGTAAGTGGGTGATAAATGGACTTAGTGGAAAAAAACTTTAGATAACAAAAAATGATACAACAATAAAAAATAATTGTTGTTCCGTTTCTTACAATTTTCAACATCTCTGCTTGCTGCCAATGAGTGGAGCCCATGGATCACATAATATACTAGAATTATAAGAAATATATTAAGATTTGCCAGAACAAGACTAGATGGCGCCTTTAAGTCGCATTATTGTAGAAACCCTAATTTTATTTTTGCTAATGAATGATGTAAATAGATTTAGTGATTAGTACTCATTATTTCATGAAACACTCGCTGCTCATCACTCAATACTAGAATCATCTGCGCTGTGTATACCCAGCTCTTAACCAGTGATATTATTCCGTTTTCGCTCAGTAGCAATTAATTGGAGGGTTGTATGATATTATTATGATGTTGTGCTTTGTGTTAAATGGTATAATAAATCGCTGTAATAATGTAGACTTTGTGGTTTTGTACCTTGATTACAACTTATACAAATGCCAACTTTATTTTACAGACGTTGATTGAATAAATGTTCGTCCTAAAAGGTAAAAAGTAGAAACAAAAATATCCACTAGGGGGAGCACCAGCGCGTACTGCATACAGCATATACATTAGATGCAATAGTATAGCTGCATGCAGTAAGTTCCGCCGATTAGCTGTAGGGTCAATTAACTGATGGTACATTGTTCCACAAGAGACGATGGTATTTGTTTATGCAACCAGTCAGAAAACTGATGGGCCCTGCACACAAAGAACGTGTCTGTGTGAACACGCTCACGCCGCCAAACAATCTAATACTAAAAACCTTGTCCATAAAACGTGTAAGTACTTTGCAGTAAAAAAGTTTAAAATGCAAGTGCAGTAAAAATATATAAATAACAGGGTACTTGGTCCATATGTTTTTTGAGCATAAAATGTACTTCAAGCTGCTTCACCTCATCACGGTGTACCCATGTCAAAGCAGTCCTATCTGTTGTATGAAAAACCTGATCAAGTAATGTGTATAAAGTGAACAGGGTCCAAACAGGTCCAGTGTCTGATATGGACTGAGGTTGAAAGCAGCCTGTTGTGTGCAGAGCCCAAGGTGAGGGGCGGGGAACTCACATCTCTTGCTAAGCAAGAGGCTAATTTACAGAAAACTGATGAGCACTGCACACAAAGAACATGTCTGTGTGAACACGCTCCCATATCGAAGCAGTCCTAAAGGACTGCTTCAATATGGGACTTGATCAGGTTTTTAATACAACAGATAGGACTGCTTCGATATGGGACTTGATCAGGTTTTTAAAACAACAGATAGGACTGCTTCGATATGGGTACACCGTAATGAGGGGAAGCAGCTTGAAGTACATTTTATGCGCAAAAAACGTATGGACCAAGTACCCTGTTATTTATATATTTTTTACTGCACTTGCATTTTAAACTTTTTTACTGCAGAGTACTTACACGTTTTATGGACAAGGTTTTTTGTATTAGATTGTTTGGTGGCGTGAGCGTGTTCACACAGACACATTCTTTGTGTGCAGTGCTCATCAGTTTTCTGTAAATTAGCCTCTTGCTTAGCAAGAGATGTGAGTTCCCCGACCCTCATCTTGGGCTCTGCACACAAAAGGCTGCTTTCAACCTCAGTCTATATCAGACACTGGACCTGTTTGGACCCTGTTCACTTCATACACATTACTTGATCAGGTTTTTAATACAACAGATAGGACTGCTTCGATATGGGTACAACGTGATGAGGTGAAGCAGCTTGAAGTACATTTTATGCGCAAAAAACGTATGGACCAAGTACTCTGTTATTTATATATTTTTTACTGCACTTGCATTTTAAACTTTTTTACTGCAGAGTACTTACACGTTTTATGGACAAGGGCTGTACAGGGGGCAGTGTGTGTGTCTGTGTGGGGGGCTGTACAGAGGGCAGTGTGTCTGTGTGTAGGGAGGCTGTACAGGGGGCAGTGTGTTTGTGTGTGTTGGAGGGGGGCTGTACAGAGGGCAGTGTGTGTCTGTGTGTGTGGGGGAGGGCTGTACAGAGGGCAGTGTGACTGGATGAGTGTGGCATGTTGTACAGGGTGCAGTGTGTCTGTGTGGGAAGATGTATGCTATATGGAGGGTTATGAGGCTGCATTATTGCGTTATACTATATAAAGGGCTGTGACGCTGCATTATATGATATGAAGAGCTGTGACGCTGCATTATATTATCTAGAGGGCTGTGACACTGCATTATATTATCTGGAGGGCTGTGATGCTGGCATTCTGCTGCATTATATTATCTGGAGGGCTGTGACACTGCATTATATTATATGAAGGGCTGTGACTGCATTATATTATTTGGAGGGCTGTGAGGCTGCATTATATTATCTGGAAGGCTGTGATGCTGCATTATATTATATGAAGGGCTATGATGCTACATTATATTGTTTGGAGGGCTGTGACGCTGCATTATTTTATATGAAGGTCTGTTACACTGCATTATATTATTTGGTGGGCTGTGATGCTGCATTATATTATCTGGAGGGCTATGACACTGCATTATATTATCTGTAGGGCTATGAGGCTGCATTATATTATGTGGAGGGCTATGAGGTGGCATTATATTATCTGGAGGGCTATGAGTCTGCACTATATGATATGACGGGTTATGAGGCTGCATTATATTATATGAATGGCTATGAGGCTGCATTATTCTATATGGAAGGCTATGAGGCTGCATTTTACTATATGGAGGGCTATGAGGCTGCATTTTACTATATGGAGGACTATGAGGCTGCATTATACTATATGGAGGGCTGTATAGCTGCATTATACTATATGGAGGGCTGTGAGGCTGCATTATACTATATGGAGGGCTGTGAGGCTGCATTATACTATATGGAGGGCTACATTTTACTATAATGGATGACCATATATCCCAGTATAAGGGCATATTCCAGGAGCAGGATCATATATAGCAGGATAAGTGACATTAATACATAATGAAGAGAAGGGGAGAGGGGTCAACTCGTGGCTCTTTATAGGATTTAGAACGTTACATGGGGCCCATACATCTGACCAATGTGGGTGTGTGGGGGAATGGAGGGGGGGGCCAGGTCCAAATTTCGCACAGGGCCCTTTGGACTCTAGTTACGCCACTGTAGTCCCCCATTCATAAGGTAGCCCCACTAGTAATCCCATTATTATAATGCACCCCTATTATCCTACATATAGTGTAATTCAGCCTCATAGCCCCTCCATAAAGAATAACACAGCCTCACATCCCTCCATATAGTATAATGCAGCCTCATATATGCAACCTCATAGCTTCCACAAAGTGCAGCCTCATAACACTCCATATAGTGCAGCCTTATATCTCCATATAATGCAGCCTCATATATGCAGCCTCATAGCTCTCCATATAGTGCAGCTGTGGTGCCCCACCAGGTAGGACGCCACCAGAGTTACTGCACTCCTGTGATTAGGGAGCATTGTGCCTCTGCTCAGCAGGTGCTGGGATGGCATTTGAGCCAAAAACACACACACAAACACACAACCTGTAGGTCCCTGGGACGGTGGGTGGACCCAGAGAGAGGGTTCAGGCTCCAAAAGGGGGACAGGAAAGTGTAGTCAAGAGAGTTGGAGAGGAGAGACCATCGAGAGAGGTGTGGATTGGAAGTTGGGAGTGTAGGGGCGGTGTGGTGCCGACTCCTGTGGGCTGGAGCACAACCACGCTCACCCCGGGAGGGAAAGACCGAGAGATGTGGAGAAAGAAGGGAGCCCTTTGGGTACAGAACGAGACGTAGATCCCCGTATGCCCGTATCTGACGAGACAAGCTTTTAGCACGAGGGGACAAACAAAGACAGAAACACCTAGTGAGAAGGAAAAGGGCACCAACCGAGGCTCGACTGCACTAACCCGGTTCTGGAGACAACGTTGAAACGGAGGTTGTGGCAAGGAACGTGCCTGGCGGCCATGCTGAAACCACCAAGTAAAAGTAACTGAATTGCAGCTGTGTGTGTGAGACTTTCTTTAGCGGTGACCACCGGCTGCAGAGGCCGCATGAGACATAGGGGTACTGATGACCCAGTGAACATCTTCCAAGGTACAAACTGACTCCTCCATCCTACTGCCCCAGGGACCGGGCTCCACCCGCGGGGAGTGGAGCCATCCAAACTGCCAGTCACCGTCCCCACAGCTGCTAAAGCTGCGGCGGCCGCCCAGGCCGCATACCGCAGGTGGCATCACGAATACCCCTTTCCCTAGTCATCCCCCGTCATCTACCCTGTTCATTAAAATGACACCGCCATGGTCACGGGACCGGGTCTCGGCCCCCATCTGTCCCCATGATAAGAACCGAGAAGTGAAGAAGAACAACTGCTGCCCGGTTCCCGAGTCTTCCCTGGCCCTGGAGTGGGCATGTCACAGCCTCATGTATGCAGCCTCATAACTCTCCATATAGTGTAGCCTTATATCTCTCCATATAGTGCAGTCGTATCTATGCAGCTGTCCATATAGTGCAGCTTCATATATGCAGCCTCATAGCTCTCCACATAGTGCAGCCTCATATATGCAGCTGTCCTGCCCTAGGGCTGTGGGGTACTTGGAACTGAGCTTTGGAGCGCGTCCAGGGGAGTCACAGGGGTCGAGACCCGTCTTCCATGACCCTAGGGATCAGTTTTCTAAAAGTTCTGGGGGGTAGAATTTGGGGATAGGTGCTGTGACCCTACCTGTGGTATCTGGCTACTGGGATGGTGGACGAGCTGTGGTGTTATTGCAACCCACAGGTGGAGCGGTTCCCTGGGGCAACCAGTAAAGGTCTATGGCGATGGTAGGCCATTGGGGTGCAGGATTCAGGGTGCTACATAACTGACAGACATGCAGGAGTTGTTTCCTTTACCTTTACTGTAGTAGCAAACTCCAGGGTACAATCCACAGTCGATGTTAGGAATCTGTGTGACCTGGAAGCAAGCTAGGGATCCCCCCCAGATTGGTTCTGAGGCCATCGTGCTGTACTCCTGTCAGCTGGTCTTCACTGCCTTTAGCTAAGCTGCGACCCTCTGTTCCTGCTGGACAGTCTCTCACTGGTATGGCAGGCAGCTCGAGCCCTTCTCAGGTGTCTCTCCTCTGACCGCTGTCCCTGGGCTCTCCTACGCTGCTGTGCCTCCAAGTGCTTTGGTGACCAGAAGACTTGGAATCTCCTGTCCTCCGGTTTTGGCTGCTGGGCCTGGAGCACCTGCACAACCGCGGACCCCGGACTCATGAGTCCCTCAAGCTGGCTGTTCCCCACTCTGCTCAACCTGGGACAAGCTTAGCACTGCTCAAATCCACAGGTCTTCTTCACAGTCCTCTCCAGAACTGCACAGAGTAACCCCGTCTCCAGCTAGAATTTATAGGGAAGACTCCCCTGAACCCAGGTTAGAGCTCCCCCTTCTGGTATGGAGTCAGGAAGCTGTTGTGTGCTATGGGTTATCTGGTGTGGATACACTACCTTGCTTCCAAGCATGACCTTACCCTCTGTGAGGCACCGCCGCCATGGTCCCCATGGGCGGGGCGCATCACATGCAGGATCAGGGTATGATCCTGTTCACACTGGCCGGTTTTCCTGTGATGATGCTGTGTGAACCTGCCTGGAACACAAGGTGTTAAATGTGAGAGTGACTACTGTAGATCTGATACATTCATGAGCCTAATGAGCGGCTGTGAGTGGCTCCTGTGATAGATGAGGCTCTGAGGAAAGGAATGGGTGTTGATTGCTGACAGCCCAGGTGGGTGTGTCAGGTGGGTGTGTCCTGAGGAATAGCAGCCCAGCTGGATGAGTCAGTGTGGGAGTGGCAGGCACGATAAGAGCCTGCCAGCTGAGTGATTGAGAAGATCATTTGTGGCGCCCCTGCGACCAGGAGGCCACAAAGGGAACTGCAGCCAGGCAGGTAGGACGGCAGTTGAACATCAACACCCTCACTGCCCACACAACCCACGTACAGTAGAGGGCAGCATCCAGCCCGGAGCCTGGAGACTCTAGGCAGGCGAGGGGTGGTGGATTTAGAGAAGTGGGTGGGCAAACACGAAGTCAGGTGACAGAAGGTAGAAATAGAGCAGGGGGAGCAGGAAAGAGTCAGTAGGCTGAGGTAGGCTGAGATGCAAAGACTGAATCACACGTCCTGCCAGTGTGGGTGTAGGAGCGCAGAATCTGAACAGAGCCAGTGTGAGCCGCAGAGAGAAAGCACGTCAGAAGCCAGCACCCCAGGAGTGTGAGAGAACAGAGAGGGACGGTGATACCCGGGCCCTAGAACTACAGCCGAGACGACAGACTGCAGGCGGGGTAGCCCTCCTATGATACCTGAAGACACAGTAGAGAGAGCCTGGTAGAGCCTCACACTTTGAGGACTGCTGGAGGCTGGGCTGAGTAGAGTGTCGGCTCTAGAGGGGACCGTAGTTTCACCGGTATCCCCAGACAACCGACAGGGGACCACAGCTACACGTTAGGGTCCCTACCCCAAAGGACAGGCAGCTCAGTGGCAACCCGGAGGGCTCACAAGAGTCCGAGCCACCGCTATACTGTCCGGCGTCACACAAAACTAAGTGAATCCAGAGAGAGAGACACAACAGCCCGGAAAGGACACAGAGACAGAGTGAGGGGCCACAGAGAGAGAGAGACCTGGCTGCAGAGAGTAAAGGGAACCCGGATGGGAAAGAGTGCCCATGTAACTGAACTGAGACTTGTAAGGACTGAGACTTGTAAGAACTGTACTGAATTGTAACTTGAACCTGAGAACTTAAGAAGTAAACACGGAGAACCCTGAATACGTCTCTCTGGTCTGTCTCTGCCTGCGTGCTATTCCCTCCATACAGGATTATAACAAACCTCCACCTGCAGAGCCACAGCTTGCCATCTCCAACACTGAGGAAGATTCCTGCAGCATCTGGACAGTAAGTGTACTGCAATCAGCACCAGGCCTGCACACTACACAATAGACTCTAATCATCACTGCCCTGGGGAACACAGTTCTGCCCACGGGAACTATTCCATCTACGCTGCCATTACATCTTCCTCGGAGGGTCTGCAGCAGCGGCGGCCCCACTACTGGCCGCACACAGTGGGTGGCGTCACGACTGACATTCCCCTGTAAATATCCCTTATTCTTGCCAGGGCCCGGGACACGGACCGAACCAGGACCACCCGTGACTTCCCCAGTAGCAGACCCGGTCCGGTACCGAGTACCCCCGTCCCAGTGGCTCAACAATCTGGCATCACGAACAGGATCTACCTGGTCCAAAAGAATTGGACCTTGTGCGCCTAAAGAACGTGTTCTGGACTTTCCCGCCAAAATCTGACCTTAATGGCGGCCAGGGGAGGCTAACGCCATGTGCAGAGGAGGCGTTACCAAAACTCCCATCGTGGGCCGGCCCGGTCCAAGGCGCGAAGAAAAGGACCCGCCCTGGCTTCCCTTAACTCCGGGAGAGTCAGCCATCACTCTCAAAGAAGAGCCTCCGCCCCTAGACCCACCTACCAATGAGAAGCTGGCTGGAGAAGAAACGGAAATCGTCATCAGGAAGAGGCTGGATGAAGAACCGGAAACGAAGCAGTCGCCATTACGAGACACGAGGACGGAAGTAGAGGACGCAGAGAAGAACGCTGCACACGGAGGATCACAAGTGATCCTGGAGGGCCCACGGAGTGAACCGGTGGAGGAACCCAGCCAGGGAAAGAACTTGCGTGACCATAACGAGATGGCAGAAGGCGGCAGAGAACGTCCCTACGTCCAAGACACCCGGCGAGGTGTACAACGACTGCAACCCCAGCAGAGGACACGGGCCCAGGAGGAGCATCGGACCGGGATCCAAATTGATATCGATCCCCGCCAAAGCTATGAGACTCTGTCTATACGACCCGGCTGGGTTGGAGATACACGTGATCGCGCTGAAAGCGAAGCAGAATGCCGTACCGCGACCTTAGTGGATGTGACTAATGTGGCGCCCCTGCGTACAGGTGGCCACAAAAGGGTACTGCAGCCAGGCAGTTAGGACATAGTAAACACTACACCCTCACAGCCCACATCCCCACGCATAGAAGGGTTCACATCCAGCTCTGAGGTCAGACACTATATGAGACCAGAGGAGTGGTGGATGAGGAGTGGGTTGGGCACACCAGAAGGTCAGGTGACTGACAGTATATAGAGAGGGGGAGGAGTGAAGGAAGTTAGTAGGCTGAAGTAGCTGAGAAGCAAAGACCTAAGAGTAAGCCATGGTGCTGAGCAGCAAAGACAAGGAGAAGCTGAGCTGAGCTGAGACAGAAAGACACATGCTGCCTGGAAGTGCCTAAGCTGAGGAGCGCTGACCCGTACTGAGCCAATGCGAGCCAGATGGGGGGGAAAAGCCCATCCAAGATGCTGAAACCACCAGGAGTGTGATAGACAGAGAAGGGACGGTGCAACCCGTGCCCTGGACAGCAGCAGAAGCTACTAACAGCAGGTGGAGAAGCCCTCCTAGATACCGAAGGAAACAGAGGAAGGAGCCTGGCAGAGCCTCACACTGGAGGACTGTTGCAGGCTGGGCTAGAGCAGAGTGTCGGCTCTGAAGGGGACCGACGATTCACCCGGTATCCCCAGATTCACCGACGGGGAGCTTTAGTTTCATGCTGGAGTTCCTAACCCAAAGAACAGGCAGCTCAGTGACACACTAGGACTCACAGAAGCCCGAGTCACCGCCATACTGTTCAGCGTCCGCATACACCCGTGTAAGACGGAGAAAGAGAATAATAGCCCGGAAAGGCACACTTAAAGACTGTGTGAGGGGTCACAAGGAGAGAGGAGCCTGGCTGCAGGGGAGAAGGGAACCCGGAAAGGGAGACTGTAACTGTGTACCAACTGCAAATGACTTGTAACTTGCTTGGAGAAGAACAACTTAAGTAAAGCTTTGGAAACCCTGAATTCCTTGTCAAACTCCATCTGCAGACCCTTTCTCCCATACAGGTTGCATCAGGAGAACCTCAACCTGCAGAGCTACAGCCTGTCAGCACCAGCCAGGAAGAGAGATCCTTGCAGCTGCAAAGTAAGTGTGCTCACACACACAATAGACTTTAACTCCTTACTGCCCCGGGGGATACAGTTCTCCCCACTAGAACTATACCATCCCCGCTGCCATTCCATCACCCCCGGAGGTTCTGCAGCAGCCGCGGCCCCCATTACTGGCCGCATCAAGTGGGTGGCGTCACCCATGACAATATCCCTTGTAAATAATTCCCCTTTTATTGTGCTGAGCCAGGGACACGGTCCGGACCAGGCCACCAGTGACATCCCCAGCAGCAGATCGGTCCGGTACCGAGTACCCCACGTCCCTTGGGGCTCCACAACCTGGCGTCACGAACAGGATCTACCCGGTCCAAAAGAATTGGACCTTGTGCGCCAAAAGAACTGTTTCTACACTTTTCCCGCCAAAATCTGACCCCAATGGCGGCCACCAGGGACTAGCGCCATGTGCAGAGGGGGCGTTCCTAAGACTCCCATCGTGGGCCGGTCCGGTCCAAGGCGCGAAAAGAAGGTCCCGCCCTGGCTCTCCTTAACTCCGGGAGAGCCAGCTGTCACTCTCAAAGAAGAGCCGCCGCCCCTAGACCCTCCTACCAAGAAGCTGGCGCGAACGAAGCAGGAAATCGTCATCAGGAGGGGGCGGAGCAGGCAACCGGAAGAGAAGCAGTCGCGATTCAGAGACACGAGGACGGAAGCGGAGGACGCACTGAAGAGCGCTCTGTGCGAGAGACCACGAGTGATCCCGGAGGGCCCACAGATTGAACCAGTGGAGGAACCCGGTCTAGGAGAGACCCCGTGTGATCGCGTAGAGATGGCGGAAGGTGGAGAAGAGCGTCCCCGCATCCTAGACACCCGGAGGGGTGTATTGCGGCTGCTGCCCCCGAGGATGACACGGGTTCAAGAAGCCAATCGGACCCGGATTCAAATCGACATCGACCGCAGTCCGAACTACGAAGTCCGGCTACAGCGACCCGGCCGGGTCGAAGAGCACGGACATGCCGCGAGCGACGCCGAAGGCCATACTGCTGTACTTGTGGATGTGAGTACCCCGCCAGCTATCGTGAACCAGGCATGGAGAGATGTCGACCCGCTCGGAGCTCTACCGGAAGGGTTCCTGAAGCTGCCGGAGCCCCTGATCCCTGCGCCAAAGACACTTGAGGTGAGAGGGGAGCAGCTGCGTTGCTGGTGGGAGCGGAGTAAGGATTGCCAAGACCTGATGGGCTTCCTGGGAGAGTCCGAAGGCGAAGTAGGCCCCGCGGAAATCATAACCCGAGAAGAATACATCCGGAGATGTGTGCGGAGGTGGGAGAAAGAGGAGGTCGAGAGGCTGGCACAGAAGCAGGAGCTGGTAGCCCGCGCCAAAGAGGCCAAGAACGTAGCCCGCCGCGACCGTGAGATTCAGGACTCCCCAAGACACGAGGGCCAGATTGTAAAGATCATCCGAGAGAGAGGTTACGCCTTCGCCCGCGAACCCGGAGGGCGGTATGATATATTTATCAATAAAAGAGAGGTGGAAGAGGAGCTCCCGCCAGACCATCCAGATCGCCAGGTCGAGATCGGCGAGTGGGTATCATACCACATTGCACAAGGCGAGCGCGGCCCGTACGGCCTCCAAGTCAAGAGACTCTGTTTGCAAGCAGAAAAAGATGAAGCCTCGACTGCAGAATATTGTGAAGTGCGAGATGACTTATATGAGTCAAGCTACACTGATGTGGCGACCAACACGGATCCTGTCGTCATACTTGAGACCCCGGTGCTCACCAAAGATGCCATCACTCAGACACCGGAGAGCTACCTGCTAATTGACGCTCTGCAACACCTGGAGTTGTTCCCCAAGAGGAGGTCAGCACCGCAGACGCTGCCATGGAAGCAAGCGAAGGAGTGAACACGGGTCCTTAAAGAAGTACAGATGAAGCAGAAGAAACTGTAAGTGTGAATGTACATTGTTCCTTATTGATCCCCCAACCTTACCTGAGTGAATGCTAGCATTCCCCTGTCTGTCTTATATGTTTTACATGAACATTTGCAATCATGAACAATGACTTGATGCGAACTTTCTCTTGTAAATAGTTAAGCACACTTGTGTGCTCCCCTTTGGTTTTAAGACCAGCTGCACGCGAGATTGTGCAAGTGACTGTTTTGAATCCAGAACTTTAAAGCTGCTTTTTGAGACTTTTGCACTTTTTGAAAATTTTTGAAAGTTTTAGCACTTTTTGAAAAGAAGAGAGAATTTTATACTTTTATATGAAGAAATGTCTTATAATGTCTTTTACAGGAAAGAGGGTAATGATGAGTCTAAATACCCATGCACTTATGTTTATAGTTAATGCAACGTTCCAAGAATCGTGCCTCCCGGAAGGGAAGAACCAAGAATTCATAATGTTTATTGTTATATCATATAAAAATGTTTTCAGGGTAACCAATGTCGAGTCGCGCGCGGACGCGCTGTTTAACTCCGGGAGAATGTGGCGCCCCTGCGTACAGGTGGCCACAAAAGGGTACTGCAGCCAGGCAGTTAGGACATAGTAAACACTACACCCTCACAGCCCACATCCCCACGCATAGAAGGGTTCACATCCAGCTCTGAGGTCAGACACTATATGAGACCAGAGGAGTGGTGGATGAGGAGTGGGTTGGGCACACCAGAAGGTCAGGTGACTGACAGTATATAGAGAGGGGGAGGAGTGAAGGAAGTTAGTAGGCTGAAGTAGCTGAGAAGCAAAGACCTAAGAGTAAGCCATGGTGCTGAGCAGCAAAGACAAGGAGAAGCTGAGCTGAGCTGAGACAGAAAGACACATGCTGCCTGGAAGTGCCTAAGCTGAGGAGCGCAGACCCGTACTGAGCCAATGCGAGCCAGATGGGGGGGGAAAAGCCCATCCAAGATGCTGAAACCACCAGGAGTGTGATAGACAGAGAAGGGACGGTGCAACCCGTGCCCTGGACAGCAGCAGAAGCTACTAACAGCAGGTGGAGAAGCCCTCCTAGATACCGAAGGAAACAGAGGAAGGAGCCTGGCAGAGCCTCACACTGGAGGACTGTTGCAGGCTGGGCTAGAGCAGAGTGTCGGCTCTGAAGGGGACCGACGATTCACCCGGTATCCCCAGATTCACCGACGGGGAGCTTTAGTTTCATGCTGGAGTTCCTAACCCAAAGAACAGGCAGCTCAGTGACACACTAGGACTCACAGAAGCCCGAGTCACCGCCATACTGTTCAGCGTCCGCATACACCCGTGTAAGACGGAGAATAATAGCCCGGAAAGGCACACTTAAAGACTGTGTGAGGGGTCACAAGGAGAGAGGAGCCTGGCTGCAGGGGAGAAGGGAACCCGGAAAGGGAGACTGTAACTGTGTACCAACTGCAAATGACTTGTAACTTGCTTGGAGAAGAACAACTTAAGTAAAGCTTTGGAAACCCTGAATTCCTTGTCAAACTCCATCTGCAGACCCTTTCTCCCATACAGGTTGCATCAGGAGAACCTCAACCTGCAGAGCTACAGCCTGTCAGCACCAGCCAGGAAGAGAGATCCTTGCAGCTGCAAAGTAAGTGTGCTCACACACACAATAGACTTTAACTCCTTACTGCCCCGGGGGATACAGTTCTCCCCACTAGAACTATACCATCCCCGCTGCCATTCCATCACCCCCGGAGGTTCTGCAGCAGCCGCGGCCCCCATTACTGGCCGCATCAAGTGGGTGGCGTCACCCATGACAATATCCCTTGTAAATAATTCCCCTTTTATTGTGCTGAGCCAGGGACACGGTCCGGACCAGGCCACCAGTGACATCCCCAGCAGCAGATCGGTCCGGTACCGAGTACCCCACGTCCCTTGGGGCTCCACACTATCCCACGAGCTGCACCGCGCCATGCAAAGAAGGAAGTCGACCCGCTCGGAGCCCTGGACCAGCATGAGTTATCCCTGCGGGTACCTTTACACGCGGCTACATTTCTAGGGTGGCTACAGGTAATTTACTGGTTGCAGTGAAATCATGGAGACAAGGTTCTATCTTGTTGCTGTGTACAAATGGAATAATCTCTCCATGATTTCACTGCAACCAGTAAGTTACCTGTAGCCACCCTAGAAATGTAGCCGCGTGTAAAGGTACCCTACCAGAGCCCCTGATACCGCCACCTGCTACGACCGAGGTGAGAGGGGAGCAGCTCCACTGCTGGTGGGAGAAAGATGTAAGCTGCAGTGATTTGATGGGCTTCTTAGGAGACTCCAGTGGAGAAGTGGGTCCTGCAGAATTAATCACCCATGAGGAATATATCCGAAGGTACTTTAGGAAGTGGGAAAAGGAAGAAACGGAGCGTCAGGTACAAAAGCAGATAATGAACGCACGTGCTAAAGAGGCCAAGAACATAGCAAGAAGGGATAGAGAAATACAGAAATCCCCACGGCATGAGGGCCAAATAGTGAAAGTCATAGAGGAAAGGGGCTTTGCCTTTGCCTGAGAACCTGGTACCAGAAGTGACATCTTTATTAACAAGCGAGAGGTGGAAGAACAATTGCCATCAGATCACCCAGACAGGCAAGTTGAAGTCGGAGAGTGGGTAACTGTAACTTGAACCTGAGAACTTGAGAAGTAAACACGGAGAACCCTGAATACGTCTCTCTGGTCTGTCTCTGCCTGCGTGCTATTCCCTCCATACAGGATTATAACAAACCTCCACATGCAGAGCCACAGCTTGCCAGCTCCAACACTGAGGGAGGATTCCTGCAGCATCTGGACAGTAAGTGTACTGCAATCAGCACCAGGCCTGCACACTACACAATAGACTCTAATCATCACTGCCCCTGGGAACCCAGTTCTGCCCACGGGAACTATTCCATCTACGCTGCCATTACATCATCCCCAGAGGTTCTGCAGCAGCGGCGGCCCCACTACTGACCGCACACAGTGGGTGGCGTCACGACTGACGTTCCCCTGTAAATATCCCTTATTATTGCCAGGGCCAGGGAAACGGACCGGACCAGGAACACCCGTGACTTCCCCAGTAGCAGACCCGGTCCGGTACCGAGTACCCCCGTCCCAGTGGGCTCGACACATTATCAGCCAGAGGTCAGCCTGAGAGGATGGTGATCCATGAGCAGCCAGAGAGCAGAGCAGTGCAGGGCTCTGTGTGAAATGAAGGGAGCATGCTAGCTCCATACCGGTGACCAGGTCCGGTGTTGTTACAGCTCCTGGAGTGGGGAAGCCGGGGCTGACCCAGGTGGAGACTGGTCCGGGTGTGTGGTTGAGACACGTCCTGGAAAGGAGCCCTTGGGGACACTTGGTGGATCCGTGACCCAGGCAGCGAGACCCGGATCCGTGCCCGGTAAGAAAGCAGTTCTCAAATGCTTGTGTGAACTGTGCACCTCGTGCGTGAAATGTGCCAGGCGGGCATAGCCGCCCGAGGTCCGACTAGATAGTCAGTGAGGGAACTGTTTAACTGTATATGTATGTTATGGCTTAGGTAGAAAGGCCATGTACGGTGTCTGTGGGAGAGACCCAGCTGGAGTGGGTGGTATTGGAGGCGTTCCGTCCCTGTGGGACGAGAGGGAGGATTGGCCTGCTGCTTGTAGCGGGTACCTGTCCCTCAACCACGGCCTCTAATGGTGTGGGTGAGCCTGTAGCCAGACACAGGGGTTAATAGGGCTCCTAGTAGGTAACGGATGAGTTTCCCAGGTACTAAGGTTTGCCAATCCCTGTAATGGACCCAGAAGAGCCACAGTCCATGGATGTTTAATGATGGGCTGTGAGCGTGTGGAAGTATGCGTGTGATCCATGGATGTTTATATGATGGATCACCTGCAGTGTGGAAGAACCCGGTCGGGCTGGTGCCTATATTCCAGGGTAGTGTGGAGCTGGGGAAGTAAAGCCAGGTGGCTGGTTCCGCCATTGGGATCCACAGGGCCCGTTGATACATATAGATAATAGCTTATGTCTGGTTAAATGTATATGGAACGTGTAGATAGGCCAGAGGCCGTAGCCACCACGGGAGCGGTTGTTAGTGCTCCAATGGGGACAGAGAGGGGGTTAAAGGTCCCGGGTAACTATAAGACGGGTCCATGGTAATGTGCAATATATGTATTATGTAATGTTATATGTAAATGTATGGTGTATTTATGTAAAGTGTTTAATCAATGTGCAATGTGTCAAACATGCTACCCGGGTTATGTTATGTATGTGAGAGAAATAAACGGGTAGACATTGGTTAAATTATAAATACGTGTGTTTTGCCATTATGCAAGCGGGTTTCCCGGGTGCTACCTCACACCTCCTAGGGAGGCAAGGCCATCGTGGCAATCGGACTCTGGGGTGCCACATTGCCCCCTAGTGAAATTCAGTACTCCTGGACTGAGGAAACCTCTTTGAAAAACATAAGGGTCTTTCACGTGGGTTATTGTCTGTATAGATGGTAAATTTTGCCGAAGCCAGGTAATCCTTAAAACGTTCTGTTACTGCCCCGATGACTGTAAGGAACTCTAGCTTGACCGAGCTATAGTAGTCAGGGTTCCTTTCTGTAGGATGGAGCTTCCTGCTGGCATAGGCAATCACTCTCTCTTTGTCTCTCTGCACCTGGGACAACACGGCTCCCAATCCCACGTTGCTTGCATATATTGTGATAAAGCGATCACGGAGTGGGCCAGGGTACACTCGCTTAGCAGCACAAAATTTATAAACACAGCAACAGTCTCTTTATGAAATAGGTCCAGCTGGTTTATTCAGGACAGCATAAAACACAGGGTGCAAATTAAACATGAGCCTTTCTTCGGCTTTTCAAAAGCATACAGTCCTTTTACCTCACACGCAGCCTGTAGTCAGTCCACACAGGGCCTCCAGACCTGAGCTCTCCATGCCTCAGTGTCTTTCAGTCTCCCACATGTCAAATACAAACTCCATTCAAACATCTTGAGACACACCCACATCTCCAGCAAGTTGCAAGCTTAACTGCTTAACGCTTGCTATGCTGTTAAGCAGACTTTGGCTTCCAGGTACTGGCAAGACATTCATAAAAACAGTGCAGCAGACTTCTGCCTGTGTGGTGTATACCATCCATGCAGACCATGGGTGGCTGCCATATCATACTGTATACAGCACAAATGGTTGGCCTTAGTTAGGGTAGGCCAGGATCTCATCCCCTGTCATGGCCCACTTCAATTGCTTGAAGGAGTGTTCTTCTCTACTGCCCCATTCAAACTGGCCTACCAGGAGGTCTTGCATGGGTGCTTGCCATCTTTGTGAAGCCATTGATGAACCTCTGGTAGTATCCTACCAACCCCAGGAATTGCCGTACCTCTTAGATGGTATTGGGCCTTAGCCAGTCCCTGATCACTGTGACTTTGCCAGGGTTTGGTGCCTCACCTTCAGCACTAACCACATGTCCTAGGTACTGTACCTTAGGCTTCAGTAAATGACACTTGGACAGCTTCATCTTCATGTAAACTTGGATAATGCCTAAAATACCTCAGCCAGGTGCTCCAGCTGATCCTCATACATCTTTGAGTAGACTATGATGTCATCTAGGTACAGTAGCACGGTTTCAAAGTTTCTGTGTCCCAGGCAACACTCCATCAGCCTCTGGAACGTTCCCGATGCATTGCAGAGTCCAAACAGCATGCGGTTAAACTCACAGAGTCCCATTGGTGTTGTGAACGCAGTCTTCTATCTGTCCCCTTCTGCCACAGGAACTTGCCAGTTCCCACTGGTAAGATCTAAGGTAGAAAAATACTTAGCAGTTCTCAATGCAGCTAATGACTCTTCAATTCTGGGTAGTGGGTAAGCAACCTTATGTGTAATGCGGTTTATCTGCCTGTAGTCTATACACTCTCATTGTTCCATTCTTCTTTTTAACCCGGACTAGTGGAGCGTCCCAGGTGCTACAAGTATCTCTGATCACCCCAGCCTCCTTCCTTTCCCGTAACATCTCTTTGGCACATTGATAGTGAGCTGGTGGTACAGGCCTTTATCTCTCTTTGATGGGCGGAGGGTCACTGTGGGGATGTGGTATTGGACCCCTTTTACCTGGCCAAAGTCTAAAGGATGTTTACTAAAGACTTGTTCGTATTCCTGCACTACCCAGTTTACTCCATGCTTTTGGTACAAAGGGGTGGAGTCAGTGCTACATGTAGCTTCTGGCACCAATCCTCCAGCTTCCCATCATAATCAGACGGGTCCAAGGGTTCTACTGCCATGATGGAGTTGTTATTGACAGTGTACAGTGCCTTGTGAAAGTATTTGACCCCCTTAAACTTTTCAACCTTTGCCACATTTCAGGCTTCAAACATAAAGATATAAATTTTTTTTTTTTTTTGTGAAGAATCAACAAGTTGGACACAATCGTGAAGTGGAACGAAATTTATTGGATATTTTAAACTTTCTTAACAAATAAAAAACTGAAAATGGGGGCGTGCAATATTAATCGGCCCCTTGATATAATACTTCGTAGCACCACCTTTTGCTGCGATTACAGCTGCGTTCTTGGGGTTGTCTCTTATCAGTTTTGCACATCAAAGACTGAAATTTTGCCATTCTTCCTTGCAGAACAGCTGGAGCTCAGTGAGGTTGGATGGAACGTTTGTGATCAGCAGTTTTCAGCTCTTTCCACAGATTCTCCATTGGATTCAGGTCTGGACTTTGACTTGACCATTCAAACACCTGGATATGTTTATTTTTGAACCATTCCCTTGTAGATTTTGCTTTTGTTTGGGATCATTGTCTTGTTGGAAGATAAATCTCCATCCCAGTCTCAGGCCTTTTGCAGACTCCAACAGGCTTTCTTCCTGTATTTGGTCCGTCCATCTTCCCATCAATTTTAACCATCTTCCCTGTCCCTGCTGAAGATAAGCAGGCCCAAAGCATGATGCTGCCACACATGTTGACAGTGTTTTGAAGGATAACAGTGTGGATGGTGTTTTGAGGGAGATAAGCTGTGTTGCTTTTACGCCAAACATATAGTTTTGCATTGTGGCCAAAAAGTTTGATTTTAATATAATAATATATTTTAATATTCATTCATTTATATTGCGCTATTAATTCCATAGCACTTTACATACATGAGTAATGCTGTCTCTCTTGGAGCTCACAATCTAAATATCCTATCAGTATGTCTTTACAATGTGGGAGGAAATCGGAGTGCCCGGAGTAAACCCATGCAAACACGGGGAGAACATACAAACTCCTTGCAGATGTTGTCCTTAGTTTTCCTTGGTCGGATTGAACCCAGGACCTCAGGGCCCCAGCGCTGCAAGGGCTACAGTGCTGACCACTTGAGCCACCGTGCTGCCCCCCCATCTGACCAGAGCCCCTTATTCCACATGTTTGGTGTCTCCAGGTGGCTTGTGGCAAACTTCAAACGAGACTTTTTATGGATACCTTTGAGAAATGGCTTTCTTCTTGCCACTCTTCCATAAAGGCCAGAATTGTGCAGTGTACGACTGATTGTTGTCCATGGACAGACTCTCCACCTCAGCTGTAGATCTCTGCAGTTCATCCAGAGTGATTGGTGGTCTTTTGGCTGCATCTCTGATCAGTCTTCTCCTTGTTCGAGATGAAAGTTTAGAGGGACGGCCAGGTCTTGGTAGACTTGCAGTGGTCTGATACTCCTTCCATTTCAATATGATCGCTTGCACAGTGCTCCTTGAGATGTTTAAAACTTGGGAAATCTTTTTGTATCCAAATCTGGCTTTAAACTTCACCACAACAGTATCTCGGACCTGCCTGGTGTGTTCCTTGGTCTTCATGATGCTCTCTGCACTTGAAACAGAAGCCTGAGACTATCACAGAGCAGGAGCATTTATACGGAGACTTGATTACACACAGGTGGATTCTATTTATCATTACCAGTCATTTAGAACAACATTGGATCATTCAGAGATCCTCACTTGAACTTCTGGAGTGAGTTTGCTGCACTGAAAGTAAAGGGGCTCGAATAATATTGTATGCCCCACTTTTCAGTTTTTTATTTGTTAAAAATAAATTATGCAATAAATTTCGTTCCACTTCACGATTGTCTCCCACTTGTTTGATTTTTCACAAAAAAATTTGAATTTATATCTTTATGTTTGAAGCCTGAAATGTGGCAAAAGGTTGACAAGTTCAAGGGGGCCGAATACTTTCACAAGGCACTATACAACTTAGCAATGGTAGCATACCTAGGCAGTTTGACCTCTTCTTCACCATAGTTTAAGACATGTACAGGGTCTCTCCCTTTGTGGACATCAACTACCCTTCTGGCTGTCAGGACTTTGGGCCTACTGTCTGAGTACACGGACTCCACCAAGGCTTGGTAATCTTGCCCTCTAAGACCTATTGCTGCCCTATACCAGATTAATATTTCACTTTTTCGGGGTATTGCAATGGGTACCGGATCACTTACTCGTACACTGCCAACTTCTCCACCGGACAGCTCCACCTGCTGCATCTGCATCAGGGCCTTTATCTCTTTCTGCAGGACTCGCTGCTGCCCGAGGTTGGCGGTTTTGTCAACGTGTTGTACAAAAAATTTGATTTCCCCTAGGCAATTCTCAATCACATTAGTGCCTAGAGTAAGCATTGAGTTACTTTCTCGTCGATCTACATGAACAATCACCATACCCTGGGTGGCTAATTTTACATGCTCCACTTTAATGATTACTTCCTTAAATCTCACCTGTGGCATAGGTAAACCATCTGCAGCATATATTGCAAAACTTCATCTGGGCGGCATGTAATGTCTGAATAAGCCCAGTACCGCTTGTAAAGGATGTAAGGTATCGATGTCACCTGTCAACCGGTGTCCAATAAAGCGTTCATGGGGTACCATCCAGCACAATAAGCAGGACCGGTCGTCCTCCACATACCTGTTGCGCCGTTCAGTGGGCAAGGCTGCCTCATTCCTGGGGGGTGGCCCGCTGCCACAGGGGTTGCTTTTTTAAAGTACAAAAGTGGAGATGTGGCCTGCCTGCAGCAGCAGATGGGTTGTCCTGCGTTCCTGGGTCCTCCTCTGGTGCATCCACGGAACGTCATCTGGGCTGTAGGCCAACTCTATCTTCTCCATGGGCTTGGATCCTTGCGGAGACTGGACTGCTTTGACTGGCTCTGCCATTCCTTTTGTCAGCTGCTGCACTTGCAGTGGTAAGGCATCAGGGGTATTAGTTGCTAATGTCTGTGTACTGGCCCCTGCGGCAGTTACAAAAGAGGGCGCCACCTCCAGGTGGTGCATTAGAGCTGGTCTCTGGGTGGGTACAGTGCTGCTTGCTGTAGGTTCTTGCACCACACGGATGGCTCGGTCTTTGAATTGGGAAAATTCAAGTCGGGGATTTGCATAGCTATTATACGTAATTGAGTCCTTTGGGTATGAGACTAGGGCCCTTCAATAAACTGTCGGTCAACAGCTTGTTTTCATCTTGGATGCTACCAGAATCAATCTGTTTTATCGCCCCCAGCGTCGCTTGGCGGTTTAAGGCATAGTCTCTTATATCATCCTGCACCCGTTGCTTACACCCATAAAATCTCATTTTATTTTTCTGCAGCAGTTCGGGTGTCAAAAGTTTCTTTCAGTCCCCCCAAAGATTTGTTTAACAGTCTGTTTGTCGGTAGCTAACAAGGACTTTACTTCACGTTGGGCCGCACCAGTCAACTGTCCCACTAACATGGTCACTCTCTGGTCTTTGGTCATAGAGTATACCCTGAACAAACTGGTCATTCTTTCTTTGAAATCAGTCATGGTGTCCGCTTTCCCTGAGTACTGCAGCAGCCAGGTCGCTCCAGGGATGTAGGGATTGAGAACGGCAAGACTGGTGCTGCTACAGGGGCTATGTCTGCGTCATCGGCTTGGGTTGCAGCTTTGCCTAGGGCTGCGGCATTGGCTTGGGCACCATCCGGATCCATCACTGGTTCTCTCATTTCCGGATCAGACATTTCTCTACCCCTAGTGAACCGCAGCCAGGTTCACAGTCTTTTTTGGCTGTTCAGTCTACTGCTCCTCAGACAGGGAGTTGAGCATGGAGGGAGGTTTTGGCGCAGGCTTTCCTGCGTCGCGCTGGCTGATGTCACTAAGCAGAGCGGGGCTTCTCTTCGCGCCCTTTCAACGGGCCCGCTCATGACGGCACCCCCCCCTTCTCTTCCCGCATGCCGCGTGGGACAACAATGGCGACTGTTCACAGTACAATATAGTCAATGGCAGACAGTACCCATAAACGTCGGGCACAATATCCTATCCGTGACGCCAGTGAAAACTGTCCCGCTCCAGAGCCGTGGGGTACTCAGAAGCGGGCGTTGTAGTGCATCCAGGGGAGTCACAGTGGTCGAGACAAGGCTTCCATGACCCTAGGGATCAATTTTCTAAAAGTTTTGGGGGGGGGAGGGATTTGGGGGATAGGTTTCATGACGCCGCCTGTGGTATCTGGCTTTTGGGTTGGCGCTGTGGTGCGGGACTTCCGGGGATGATGGTCAAGCAGCTGTGGTGTTATTGCTCCCCACAGATGGAGCGGTTCCCCGGTGAAAACATAACAGCTATGGCGATGGTAGGCCATTGGGGTGCAGGATTCAGGGCCTTGAATAACTGACAGACAAGCAGGGTTTTTTTCGTTTACCTTTATTTTAGTAGCAAACTCCAAGATACAATCCACAGTTGATGTTACGAATCTGGATGTCCTGGAAGCAAGCTAGGGATCTCCCCACCTGGCTCATTCTGAGGCCTTCGTGCTGCGCTCCTGTCTGCTGGTCCTTGCTGCCTGTAGATAAACTGCAACCCTCTGTTCCTGCTGGACAATCTCTTACTGGTATGGCAGGCAGCTTGAGCCCTTCCCGGGTGTCTCTCCTCTGACCACTGTCCATGGGCTCTGCTACGCTGCTGTGCTTCCAAGTGCTTTGGTTGCCAGGAAACTTGGAATCTCGTGTCCTCCGGTTTTGGCTGCTGGAATGGAGCATCTGCACAACCTTGGACTCCGGTGTCCGGATCTTGTGCTCCGCTCTGGAGTGAACCGTTCAACTGGCTCTACTCCCCAGGCCTACTCTTCTCCTTAGACCCTGGCTCATGGGTCTCTCACGCTGGTTGTTACTCACTCTGCTCAACCTGGGATGAGCTTAGCACTGCTCAAGGCCACAGGTCTTCTTCACAGTCCTTTCCAGAACTGCACTGAATAACCCCGCCTCCAGCTAGAATTTATAGGGGAGACTCCCCTGAACCCGGGTTAGAGCTCCCCCTTCTGGTCTGGAGCCAGTAAGCTGTTGCGTGCTGTGGGTTACCTGGTGGGATTACCCTACCTTGCTTCCAAGCATGACCTTACCCCCGAGGAGGCAAGGCCATCGTGGCAACTGGACTCCTGGGTACCACACAGCCTCATAACTCTCAATATAGTGCAGCCTCATAACTCTCCATATAGTGCAGCCTTATACATTCAGCCTCATATCTCTCCATATAATGCAGCCTCATAGTGCAGCCTTATAATTATCCATATAGTGCAGCCTCATAGTGCAGCCTCATAACTCTCCATATAGTGCAGCCTCAAATAGTACAGGCTTCTTACAACTCTCCATATAGTGCAGCCTCATAGCCTCTCCATATAGTATCATGCACCCCCTCCTCCTCCCATAATCCTCTGGATACCCTGCAATTACTTATTTAAAAAAAATCTGTACTTACCTCTCCCGGATCCCTTGCTGCTCCATTCTCCCAAAAACTTAAGAGAAGACTCAGGAGGCGGACATGCGAGGAGGCAGCACCAGCCTGCTAAATGTGTTCCACATTAGAACCCAAATGGAAAGCAGGCAGTGGTAAGAGGAAGTGAGGGGAGGGACAGCAGCAGTAGGAAGTGGAAGGTTTCCCTCTCCACCCCTCCCCTCCTCTCCCTGACACACGGGCTCCATAGCTGTGTGCAGCGTGCTGCCACGCAGTGCCACACAGCCATGTGAAGTGGGCGGCTGGTGCTGGAACCGGCAGTCGCTGGGGGCGGCAAGGCATAGGCCCCTGTATGTTGGGGCCCCGTCACAGCTGCTATACCTGCGACTGTGATAATTATGCCCCTAGTTATTACCATTCCTTCCATATAGCCATTTTTTTTCTATAAAAGGGTTGTGGAACCCCTTTCATACATCTCCCATGATAAAGGGAGTCTGCTGAAGTTGTAATTCTCTTTGTGCAAGTGTCCCATAATTAGTCCTTTTGTGTGAAGTGTCCTGGACTCTCTGCACTAAATGCTTCTAAGCCCCTCCCTCCTGCACTTGATTGAAAGCTCCTTTTGCCTACTTTAGTATTCCCGTTTTTTGCTGTATGGTATAGTGATGACTCCAGACTGACATATAGAGAGATATCCAGTAAAAGAAATAATCCCCACTGACTGGATTATATTTTAAACATGGCAGTCTATGAGCAACAGCTGCCTACATATGGCTATATATACAGTGACATCTGAAAGGTACAGTATATGTCAGATATATTCCTATTCCTAACATATATTACTGATGAACATTGCCAGTGTAAAAGCATTGTAAAGTGGTGATGTACTTTTTGCCTATGCTACTAACACCTCTGCTTGATTTGGGGATTAGATCCGATGACCTCTCTCGCCCCATGGTTGGTTCTCCTATCTGCTGAGCTGTGGTCCTTTTCTTCTCAGTCTTAATGCTGATGGTCCCATTACCATTATATTTCCGTTCTGGGATTTATCCTCTCCAGGTGTTTTCCATTGTCCCCTTTTGGTTTGTCCTATCATAGTCTGGGTGGGGATATACATATTCTCCCTTCAGAAGTCGCAAGCAGACAGGAGACCATTAGCAGTGGTACTGGCAGTCACAAGCAGGTGACTGGTATCGGAGGTACTGTAAGCTGTTAGCAAACAAGAGACCAGTAGCAGAGGTACTGGAAGCTGCACACAGCCAGAAGACAGGTAGCAGAGGTAATGGAAGCCGTAGGCAGACAGAAGAGTGGTAGCAGAGGTATGTAAGCTGCAGGCAGACAGGAGAGCATTAGCAGTGGTACTGGCAGCCACAAACAGGAGACTGGTATCGTATGTACTGTAAGCTGTGAGCAAACAGGAGACCGGTAGCAGAGGTATTGGAAGCTGCAGACAGCCAGAAGGCTGGTAGCAGAGGTACTAGAAGCCATAGGCAGACAGGAGACTTGTAGCAGAGGTATGTAAGCTGCAGGCAGACAGGAGAGCATTAGCAGTGGTACTATCAGCCACAAACAGAAGACTGGTATCGTATGTACTGTAAGCTGTGAGCAAACAGGAGACCGGTAGCAGAGGTATTGGAAGCTGCAGACAGCCAGAAGACCGGTAGCAGAGGTACTAGAAGCCATAGGCAGACAGGAGACTGGTAGCAGAGGTATGTAAGCTGCAGGCAGACAGGAGACCAATAGCAGTGGTATGGAAGCTGTAGGCAGACAGGAGATCATTAGCATGTGTGAGAGCCACAGGCAGACAGAAGATTGATAGCAGAGGTCTTGGAAGCCACAGGCAGACAAATTTAAGAACACTAAAAGTCTTAAAGCCAGGACACGTGTGTGCCCTTGTGAGCCTTATATAGTCAAAGGCAGAAGATCACAGGGGAGCACGCCGGGCCACCTGCATAGCCTCCTGTCAAGCACTACAGTCCAGCGGACCGGTTAAGGAGAGCAAAGGCCGGATCTGGGTCATATGTGTAATATCTATGATGTAGGCCAGGACCAAGAGGAAAGCTTCCATGTTTCTTGAAGCCCCAAAGAGGTTATAGTTGAAGGGTCTTTATAGGAAAAACCACCAAAATGTAAGACATTTTTTTGCCTTTCTAAGAATCGAAGAATAAACAATCTTGTTGAAATCTCTTAGTCAGAATATCCCCCTCGTCCAAACCTATTTTTGGCTTATTTCTCTTTAATGATAGGCAATTAGCCGGTAACTCTATATTCTGATCTGCATTCTTTTCTGGGTCAACGAACCAAACATTGTCTCCATTTGGTTCAAGGTTGTCCAGCAATTATAGACACAAAGACACCATATTAGCTTGTAGGGCTTTTAGCCGAGATTTAACGAGGACAAACTAGAAGAATGTATTTGGGTTTAATGTGGTTTGGCTCTAGGAGGTCCCGAAAAGAGGAGGTTCTCATGTTCTCCAGGGCAAGATGCAAATCCAAGGTCTGAACAGCATTGAAAAGGGTTTATGACTAAAGGTTTGTGGTGGAGGCAATGACCTTAAAAATTGGGGATCAAATCTCTAGGATTTCTATAATCTTTTAGTCTTCTTGGGATATTCGGCATTTGGGCGCCGCTTGAATAACAGCTCACAATATAGCTTGACTTAAACTATGCCCACAGATTTTGTTCATACAAGCCAAATTTACGGAGAAGCCTGATCTGGAAGACAAGGCCCAATTATGTAGTGATCTAACACCATTTTAGGTAATTCTAGGGTTAATTGTTGAGCGACCTTAAATTTGGGACCTTCATCAGCTAGTTATATTGACCATCAATCTGATGGTCCAAGTCTGTACACTCCTTGCACACATTGCCCATTGAGTTGAGCACTATGTAATGCATTAGTTCACCTGTAGTGTAAATGCTAGGGGTGCTGAGGTAAGAAGAGGCTGCTCACATTGCTGTCCACCCTAGCTATCTGATGTAATACTGGAGATATCAGGGGTGCTGAGGAGGTAAGAAGAGGCTGCTCACACTGCTGTTCACCCTAACTGTTCTAATACTGCAGATACTTGGGGTGCTGAGGTAAGAAGAGGCTGCTCATACTGCTGTCCACACTATCTAATACTGGAGATATCAGGGGTGCTGAGGTGGTACGAAGATGCTGCTCACACTGCTGTCCACCCTGTCTATCTGTTCTAATACTGGAGGTACTAATGACTGAGGTAAAAAGAGACCGTTCATGCCACTGTTCACCCTGTTCTTATCTAATACTAGAGAAACTATGGATCCTGAGGTAAGAAGAGGCTGCTTACACTGCTGTGCACCCTGTCTATCTGGTCTAATACTGTAGATAACAAAGGTGCTGAAGTAATAAGGGGCTGCTCACATTACTGTCCACTCTGTTTTTTAATCTAATACTGGAAATACTAGGGGTGCTGAGGTAAGAACAGGTTTCACACTGCTGCCCAACCCTGTCTATCTGATCTAATACTGGAGATACCAAGGTGCTAAGGTAAGAATAGGCTACTCATACTGCTGTCCACTTTGTTTTCTAATCTAATATTGGAGATACTATGCATGTTAGGGTACGAAGAGGCTGCTTATACTGCTGTCCACCCTGTCTATCTGATCTCATACTGGAAATATCATGAGTGCTGAGGTAAGAAGAGGCTGCTGACACTGCAATACACCATGTCTATTTGATCTAATACTGGAAATACCAGGGATGCTGGGGTAAGATGTGGCTGCTCACACTGCTGTCCTCCAAGACTGTTTGATCGAATACTGGAAATACCAGGAATGCTGAGGAAAGAGGTTGTCTACACTGCTGTCTATCATGTCTTTCTGATCTAATACTGGAGATGCCAGGGCAACTGGTAAACAGAACTAGGGGAAAGAAGGGGTGAGTATAGTTTATTTTATTTGCCTTTTCTTAATGCACCTCTAAAAGGTTTCCTATTTCTAAAACAATTTATCTTTACAGATCAAGGCCAGAGTTCCACTTGTAAGAGACTTGCGAGACACTCATGAAAATCTCGCATCACATAACCCGGCACAGCAACCCGCTTTCCAGACAGGAGCGTTGTTGGCAGCGGATCATTCAGGATACACTGAAAGTGTGTTGACAACGGAACTTAGCTTTAATTAGTAACAAATAGGTACAGATATGAAAGGCTTTGTGGAAACAGGAATATACATCTTAAATGTCTCTTTGCAGCATCAGCAAGCTGCTGTGCTTCTAGTCACATGCACAGACACAGGAAACTGGTTACAGTCACATGGTATTTCCTGTGTGTGAGCCTCTGGGAGTGTTCCTCTCTTTTTTTTTTTTAACTAACTTTACTGACAATGCACAAACCTAGCAATACAACACTTACACACACAGGATTGGAGTTGTTGCACTTAACATATTCCAACACCCCCACTCAACAACTACTTATCCTAGTAGTCCCATTGCGGTTTTGAAGTCCTCAAACTTGGCTCTTGGCAATGGTTTTGTCATACCATCTGCTAACATCTTGTCATATTCGCAATAAACAAATTCTAGTACATCACATTGCAATAAGTCACGTAAGTGGTGATGCTTAACGTCGATGTGCTTAGTCCTTGCACTGATCTTTTCACTGCTGGAAAGTTTAATACATCCTTGGTTGTCCTTATATGCAGACGTGCCCCACTGCTTGGCTGTAACTCTCATTGTTGGACTTTTGACAAATCTTTAGCACCTGAGGAGTCCTTTTCCTTGCTATGACTGTGGCTCTGATTCAGGAAGTGTTCTGACCCTATAAGAAAGGCGTACTTTATTTAGTCTTTCTCGTCTCCTAACTGGAGGTTGACTTGGTTCTTCTGTTTCTTACTTGCTGGTTTCAGAGCTTATCCAGACTTCACTGTTTTCTTTTTCAGTGTCTGGGTTTTGTGACTGAGAGTCTACTTTTTGTTCCTTTGGTGTAACTTCATTAAATGTCAGCAAAACAGAGTTCTCATCAATCACTACATCTCTGCTGACTGTTACTGTGTTGATCTCTGGGTGCAGGATTATGTATCCCTTTTGAGTTTCACTATAGCCCACCAGGTCTTCTTGCTTTGCATGTGGTTCCCACTTGGAACGTTTGTTTTTTAAACATACACTAATGCTTTGCTTCCAAATATCCTGAGGTGCCTCAGGTTAGGCTTCTCACAGTTCCATAGCTCATGTGATTTTACCTGGCAGTCTGTTTTGAAGATAGCAAGCTGTCATTATGGCTTCTCCCCAATACGTTGTAGGCAGATTAGCATCAAACTACATACTTCTTCCACTTTCACAGAGAGTGCGGTTCTTTCTCTCTGCAATACCATTCTGTTCTGGGTTGTATGGAATGGTAGTCTGGAACACAATTCCATTCTTTTTCAAAATGGTTTGCACGTTACCTCTTGTATATTCCAGTCCCATTATCTGCAGGCAGGGTTTTTGGCATTCTTCCAAATTTGTTGAACACTACGGCAAGATATTCTTCAAGTTCCTGTGGAACTTCATCCTTACTGAGAAGCAGGTAGGCAACTGTATATCTGGAGTAGTCATCAATAAATGTGAGAAAACATCTCTTCTTGCTTGGAGTTTAAACACTCATTGGACTGCAAACATCTGTGTGTATCAAATCCAGTGGCTGTGCAGACCTAGTGCTGCTTACTTTAGAAAGGATTTTCTGGACAATTTCTCTTTAAGACAGCTAGTGCATTTCATCATTTGACTACATTGCTTGATTTCAACACCATTTGCTAGTTGACCTAGCTTCCTTACTGCTTCTGGGTCTCTGTGCCCAAGACGTCTGTGCCATACATAGATACAGTTCTTATGCAGATCTTGTCTAGCACTGTACACTCTTTCTTTGCATTTTAGCTGATAAAGTTCATTTTGGATTTTTCCTTCTGCAAGAACATGACCCTTCTTTGATATAATGTAGTTGTTGCCTTTAAAAGTAACTACACTCCCCTTTTGTATAAGCTTCTTTACAGACAGTAGATTGCTTTCAAGACTGGGAACATAGAGAACATCCTTTACTGGGATCTTTCTGCTTTGAGCTGAGGAAACTGGACAATGGAGGTAGCCATCCCCTACTACTTCTGAAGTCATATAATGATCATTAGGTAAGATAACCTTTTCTGACTTGCTTTCATCAAGGTCAGTGAAGAAGTCCTTACCATTTGTCATATGGCTACTAGTACCAGAATCTATACAACATATATGCTTTGCAGATGAGCCTGTACCGGTGTTAAATGCAACTTCAACACATGCAGATTTTTCCTTTACAGCTGTTTTCACCTTTTGATCACTGTTCTGCTTTTTAAGCTGACTCATTCTTGCTTTCCAAATTCTGCAGTTTGCTTTAAGGTGGCTGGGCTTTTTACAGACAAAACATTCACGAGTTTCCCTTGGATTGCTCTTATATTTAGGAAAGTCCTGTCTTTAATGCTATCTGTGCTTTAGATTCATTACTGCTGCTTACATTCTGCGTCTTTCGCTTGAATTTATCTACAAGCTTGCCTTTGATATATTCTAGTGTGAGCTCATCAACTGGCTGTGCATCTAATGCAGTGACAAGTGTGTCATAACTTTCTGAAAGACCGCTTAATAGTAGTGCAGCTACATTAAAGTCTTTAATTTCTTCTCCAATACCCCTAAGATGCTCCACAATCTCTAGGGTGTTTCTTATATAGTCCTGCATATTTTGTTCATCATGTAGCTTAGACTGGTACAGCTTTCTCATGAGATAAAGCTTATTGCTCAGATTTGATCTTTCATGCACTTTCTGAAACTCATCCCACACCTCCTTTGCAGTTGCACACTTTCATATATGCACAATCTGATCATTATCTACACTGAGGGAGATAGTGCTTTGTGCTTTCTGATCCTTCTCTACCCAGTCATCTGGCAATGGATGAAGGCACTTGTTCCTGTGTATATTTCCACATACCTTCTCTTATGAGCAGCATCTTCACCATGAATTTCCAGGACTTCTAATTCTGATTGGTGAGACTTTGCACTGAGAACTTGCAGTGATCCCTGCTTGTGGACTTGTGGACATCTTCTCTTGAGGTGCTGTTTTTGCTTCTGTTGCTGTATTAATCTTCTGTGTGACTCTGTGTTCTGGGTCACTCCTGGAGTTCTGTGTCACGCTGGGGTTCTGTGTCACGCTCGGCCCATAACTTGTTGTCAGCGGATCATTCAGGATACACTGAAAGCGTGTTGACAACAGAGCTTAGCTTCAATTAGCAGCAAACAGGTACAGATTATTATTATTATTATTTATTATTAATAGGTATTTATATAGCGCTATTAGCATACATGGCGCTTTACAATTTAGAGGGTAGACAAAGACAAGTGGTCGAGGACGACCACAAACGGCGACATACGATGACAGATCACAATTAGTCATACAGGTACAATAGGGCCGGGGATCCTGTCCGCGAGGGCTCACAGTCTAAAGGGGTGGGGAGGGAGACAGTAGGAGGGAGATATGAAGGATATGATATGAAGGACTTTGTGGAAACAGGAATATACATATCTTAAGTGTCTCTGTGCAGCATCAGCAAGCTGCTGTGCTTCTCTTCACATGCACAGACACAGGAAACTGGTATTTCCTGTGTGTGATCCTCTTGGAGTGTTCCTCTTTTTTTTTTTTTAAACATACTTTATACACAATGGACAAACCTAGCAATAGAACACTTACACATACAGGATTGGAGTTGTAGCACTTAACATATTCCAACAAGCGTGCAGCTTCATGTATTTCTATGCAGCTGGTACGCTCCTGTCTGGAGAGCAGGTGGCTGTGGTGGGTGATGCAATGCGATACTCACACAAGTCTCTCGCATGTCTCACGCAAGTGTGACTCTGGCCAAAAGGAGATTTCCAATTTTGGAACATCCATCCTCCAGCTGTAGTTCATTTTAATAAACCAAACTTTTCTCACCCTTACTGGGACCAGTTGATTCCACTGTCTGTTTTTATCTGCAGTGCTGACATAATGATGAAAGCACTGAAGTCAATCAGTGATTTTAGCGTCAACTAGGGAAGAGCCGCTCAGATCAGTTATTGTCTTCGGTGCTGTTCATAGAACCATAGAATGGTACAGTTGGAAGGGACCTCCCGGGTCATCTGGTCCATCCCCCTGCTCAGAGCAGGACTCACTAAATCATCCCAAACAGATGACTGTCCAGCCTTTGTGTGAAGATTTCCATTGAAGGAGAATTCACCACTTCTCGTGGCCACCTGTTCCACTCATTGATCAAAGTTTTTTCTAATATCTAATGTGTCTCCCCCCATTCAGTTTCTTCCCATTGGTTCTAGTCTTTCCTTGTGCAAATGAGAATAGAACTGATCCCTCTACAGTGTGACAGCCCTTCTTTTTTTGTAAGCTAGATATTCCCAAATCCTGCAACCGTTCCTCATAGGACATGGTTTGCAGACTGGACACCATTCTGGTCTGTCTTCTCTGACTTTGCTCCAGTTTGTTGATGTCTTTTATAAAATGGGCATCCAGAACTGGACACAGTATCAGATGAGGTCTGACAAAAGAGGAGTAGAGGGCGATAATGACTTCACATGATTTCAACTATATGCTTCTGTTAATACAGCCCAGAATTGTGTTTGCCTTTTTTGCTGCTGCATCACACCGTTGACTCATGTTGATGTGACATCAGTGCTGCAGACAATAACCTGCTTCCCTTACCAATAATTTTACTGCTGCCATCTTGAGCATGTTAACTGAACTAGGATCACATGCTGTGTAGTATTTGGAAGCCCTTGTGGTCAAATACAAAATCTCCCAACAGTGACCCCAAATATTATAGGTTCTAGCTTTTCCAGGTTACGTTTTGTGTCTCCTTCCCCTTATCCAATATGGCATCTGCTACTTCCTCCTGTTCATGTGTTCCTGCTTTCTCAATTATTTAAGCACCAGTCCAACTTCCAGGCCTTTCTTGAGTATTTTGCTGGAATCTTTGGCTGTGTATTTTCAGTTTGTGCTCCATCTCCAGCTATTGTGGGTGAGTTCTGCCCTTCTTCTATGCAGTTTGGATCTCAGCTGATCTTCACATGCTTCCAGTTTGCCTCCTGCATCAAGCTGCTTTGTCAAAGATTTGTTTCTGTCTCAGTTACTGCCAGCCTGCTTCGCTTCACGTATGCTCTGTTTGCACTAAACACTGTGGCTATTATCTTTAATTTATTTTATTCCTGTTGCAGTGCTCTGGACTGTTCGGGATTTTGCATTTAGCTATTCTGTACTGCATTTAGTTCTGGACTGTGTTCTCATAGACTATACTTTTTCCAGGCCCTCTTTGGTGTGAACTGTTACTTTATACACTGTTCCATTATTGGACACATCCAGTGTGAACTGTTACTTATAGACTATTTCTTTTGGCTTCACTGTGTATGGACTGTTATTTGAATGACTTATGGACTCTGCTCCTTGTTTGCTGCACCAACACTTTTGAACTTGTTTGCACGTCTGTCTAATAGATATTTTGATCTATACACCTTGTCTCAGTCGTGTCTTGCCCTACGCTACCAGATTCCTAAAAGTATTCCACACAGTTGTGTAACAACAGATTTTCTTCATATTGGTCTTCTTATCTCAGTCAAAGGGAAGTTTTGGGCCTCTCCTGGCTTCAGGGATTGAATATGATTACAACTGAGGGGCCAAGTAGACATAAATATGGGTTCTGCAGAACCTCTAGTTAAACAGCAACTCTGAAAACTATCTTGCCTGGTGCCTGGATGCTCTATTGTAAGACAAAGCCTTAACATCCAAATTCACAATCAATGATCAAGGAACGAGAGCGTAGAAGTGGTTGGCCAGAAAAGAGGACATGATTATGAAAAAATGTAGGATACACAGGATGGATTTTTCTGCACCTCCATCTCAAAACGTTGGCCTTAGAATATGAACAACCCATCATTGACCACAAGAAGACTTTTTTTTTAAGTGCCAGTGGTTAGAGTGGGCCCTAAATCCAGTGCAGGAAACATTGTGAATTACATACTATCCTGTAATCTCAGCACTTTAGGGTTAAAATAATATAGTGTATATATTATATATTGCTTGTCAAACCATTCCAGGATGACCACACTGAATTCTTGACCCTCATGTGAGACCAAGGTTGCATTTTTGTGTTTAAACAAGCCAACAATTTGTGAATGGAGGCTATTTATTCTGCTGCAAATATATAACATTAATGCAGCTGCAGAAGGAGCAATTACACGTAGTAAAAAGCTGAGTTCTGCTGAGTCAAGGTATTATAGCTCCTTTTATATCAACCTCATTACAACCTATATTCTGGCAGCGAAATTAGCTACTGAAGTCATTAGTCTCACTTTATATATGTGTATCAGCTGAATGCACAGCATAATAGACTACTATAAATATATATTATTATTATTATTATTTATTTATAGAGCACTATTGATTCCATGGTGCTATTCATAAGAAAGGGTTACATACAAACAAGTTAAAAATACGACGAACAAACTAACAGTGACAGACTGATACAGAGGGGAGAGAGGACCCTGCCCTTGCCGGCTTACATTCTACAGGACAGTGGGGAGAGAGACCGTAGGTTGGGTCTGCTCTGGTGGTGATGGAACACCGGGTCTGAAGGTGGTGGAGCATTAGATCCAATGGTGGTGGAGCACCAGGGTCCAGTGGTGGTGGAGCACCAGGGTCCAGTGGTGGTGGAGCGCCGGGTCTAGTGGTGGTGGGGCACCAGGTTCAGTGGTGGTGGAGCGCCAGGTCCAGTGGTGGTGAGGCACCAGGTTCAGTGGTGGTGGAGCACCGGGTCTAGTGGTGGTGGGGCACCAGGTTCAGTGCTGGTGGAGCACCAGGGTCCAGTGGTGGTGGAGCGCCGGGTCTAGTGGTGGTGGGGCACCAGGTTCAGTGGTGGTGGAGCGCCAGGTCCAGTGGTGGTGAGGTGGCACTGTGGTCATTGCAGGCTGTAGGCTGTTCTGAAGAGATGGGTTTTCAGGTTCCACATGAAGGTTCCGAGTGTAGGGGACAGTCAGACATTTTGGGTTGCAGAATTCCAGAGGATGGGGGATGCTCAGGTGAAGTCTTGCAGGCGGTTAGATGAGGAACGTACAAGTGTGGAGGAAAGGAGGGGGTCTTGGGAGGATCGAAGATTACGAGTCGCATGATATCAGGAAATTAGTTCAGAGATATGAGGGGGACAGATTGTGAACTGCTTTGTAAGTCAGTGTTAGTAGTTTGAATCGGCTACGTTGGTATATATATATATATATATATATATATATATATATATATACACACACACATATACAAATATAAATATATTTCTAAAGTGCTACTGACTTGAATTTCCTACTAGACATCCAATCCACACTGCTAAAGAAATCAAACCATGGTCAAATTACAAATTATGTTCTTCCACGTCTGAATTATGGCCCCAACAGAGCTCACTGGAACCTTCAGTGCTTTAGAAAATCTTCTGTAACCAATGCAATCAGTATGTTTTGCAAAAATAAGGTTCTGAAGAACTTGGGACAGATCTCTGGTTTTACCTATCATGAGACGTTTCTTGTTTGGCACGTTAGTAATGAAACACCACTTTATAGGACATCAGTTGAACCGGCTGATATTGTTTAACTAAGTGGAAGGATTGCATTCTAATTAATGATAGATTTCAGCTGGTGTCATGGCTTTTTGCACCACTCTTTCTTCATGTGTTCATTACTATTTCCTTGTATCATTTCTCATCATTACACATAATTCATGACATCTATGGTTTGATTTTTTTGCCTGTGGGGACTGGATGGGTTGTTACTGACATCTGGTTACAAATTATTGTCCATAGCACCTTTAGAAATATATTTACTTGGAAAATTGTTAGCGTATTCAATACTTATTTCACCCGCTGTATATCTAACCTAGAATAATAGGCTAGAATTATACGTATTATACACTATATATACTATATACATAGATTTCATGTACAGTATATATACTGTATATATTACCATATGTGAAAATAAAATACTAATGACTAATAAATACATCTTGTAATTACTTTGGAGTTCCCATTTCAACCATAGAGATTTCGTGGATATACGCAGAAAACAAGGTATTGACTTCTTCTGTAGTAGAGTGTTGTGGGCATGCTCTGTGACTTGAAGCAGCCACATTGTAAATTGGTCAGGCCACGGTGTTAAAATAATTACTGCTCATTTCTAAACCATCCTATGAATGTGAAATTGTTGATGTGAATGACGCCTCAGCTATTGACAGTGGTGTAAAGCAGAAAGTGTGTCTGGTGTCAGTAGCAGAGGTGTAAAGCATAATGTTATGCACATTCCTCACTCGTGTAATGGAAGAAGTAAAGCCTACAATACAGAGAAACCGCACCCACGCCCAACTGGTGTATGTAAAGACTAGAAGATCCCTAGTTAAAAACACCACTTAGGACCTGGCTCCTAAAAGGCCGTCGAGGGGTTTCTCTAATCTCCTGAGGAACCAGAGACAAGACTGCTACACACAACTAACTGGGAGAGGGGAAGTGTTCAGAGGTGTGGGGGACCCAAAGGGAAACTTGAAGAATAAAGGAAAAAGGAGAGTAATAAATTAAAAAAAGAATACCTCCCACCAATCTAAGGGCTCTTTCAGAAGTCTGTGCAACACAGTCCGTGTACAGTTGAGAATGTACGGACCGGCTGAGCAGTGGCGTAACTTCAGACCCAGGGGCCCCGATGCGACAGCTCCAACGGGGCCCCCAATTATTGCAAATCTTATAGTATTATTTTTCTACAAGGGACTTTTGGGCCCCCTAGTCTGCAGGGCCTGGGTGCGATCGCAACCCCTGCACCTATTGTAGTTACACCACTGTGGCTGAGGTTCTCCTGACCAGAGTGTGATGGCTTCATATATTTCTATAAGGCTTTCACATTCAGTAAAAAGAGACCACCGACCAGTTTGTGCAAAAACCATAATGCAACAGACTTTCCACGGGTCTGCTGACCTGATCATGGCAGCCTTAGAGAAATGTTATAAAGCTGTCATACTCTGATCGGAGAGCCTTGGCCAGTCCATGCATTCTATGCGATGCACGGACTGTGTTGTACGGAAGTCTAAAGAGCGCTCACTGAGGAAAGAGGAAGGGTGTTGGAAAGTCATGCAAACAAACACAGCTAAAATGCAAACGGTGTTTGCCTAGCAGGGAAAATCACTTTGCTTAAGGGCTGGTACTCCTTATCAATAATCCACTTAGAAGTATAGACAACAAGGAAGTGTAGTACCTCTGCTACCAGTCCCCTGTCTGCTGTGGCTGCCAGTACCAATGTAATGGTCTCCTGTCTGCTTGTGGCTTACATACCTCTGCTACCGGTCTCCTGTTTGCCTACAGCTTCCAGTAACTCAGCTACCAGTTTCCTGCCTGTTACTGGTCTCCTGTGGTTTCCAGTACCTCTGCTACCAGTCTCCTGTCTACCTGTGGCTTCCAATACCTCTGCTTTTGGTCTTCTATCTGCCTGCTGCTTCCAGTACTTTCACTACCAACCTAATGCCTGCAGCTTCCATACTTCTGCTACTAGCCTTCCAGTGCCTCTGCTACCTATCCCCTATCTGTCTGAAGCCTCCAGTACCTCTCCTACCTCACCTGCCTGCTGCACTAACACCCATGGCCCGTATGCCCACCCAGACCTTCAAGGATCCACCTAACCAGGTCACCCTAAAAATAGGGGCTCTGACTAAATCCAAAAATTAAGTGTAACATTTTATATCATTAAGTAGTTGAACGTTGACTGGATTTGGGATACATGTCACACAGATGTCTGAAAGAGCGGCCATAGAAGTATATTGTGGCTCTCACTGTACACAAAGGCACACAGGGTGTTTTCTCTCACGGACAACATGTTAACAAAATAAGAGGCTTGTAATCACATTACTTTTAGGGGGATGGCAGAGGATCCCATTGGGCCACCACTTACAGTGCATCTCAATGAATTACAATATCATGAAAAATGTACTTTATTTCAGCAATTCAATACATAAGAAAGAGTGAATATAATATTGATTTATTAGTCAACGCATTTCAGGGCTCCCAGAAACATGGCAATATGATATTGATTTGTCCTGGGGAAGGGTCCAGGGAGCCCTGAAACACGTTGATTAATAATTAATATTATATTTACCCTTTGATATCTTGTGGAATACGACAGCGCGACTTTTAACCCTTCATCCTCCCTACTTTAATTTTTCTGATATAATGACCTTTGGGTTTTCATTGGCTGTAAGTTCATTGACTGTAAGCCATAATCATCAACATTAACATAAATAAACACTTGAAATAGATCACTCTGTAATGACTCTATATAATATGTGTTTCCTTTTATGTATTGAATTACTTAAATAAATTCACTTTTTGATAGTATTCTAATTCATTGAGATGCAGCTGCAGTCCTACATGGAATGATGTAAATGTCTGTTCACACATCAACCTTGTGCAAATAGGTTACTTTTGGGGATGACTCATAAACCAATGTGTATGGTTTGTGCACATGATGTCTTTTTGTTGGGTTTTTCCTAAAGCGTCTTTTATGTGTTATTGGTCATCTTTTGTAGCGGCTTCTACTGTACATTCTACATCTAAAATAATGGCGGCTTCCAGAAGAATGGACAGGCTACTTATTTACAGTAGTCGTAACAAAAGGGCAAGACATATGCACGTATTTTAATGTCACCCTTGGGTCCTAATCCCGGCACCACCAGCAATTATGGTTGAAGGGGCTTCTTTTCCTCTGGAGGATCGGCAAATTTTTGACCTACACAAACATCCGGTTGAGTTTTAAAGAGTATTATGCAATACCTAATTTTCCCTCTGGAGGTGCTGCAGGGAAATTTAACTAGAGATTACAGGTGATAACAAAGGATCCCAATAGCAGGAAGACTTCTAATCAACTTTGGTCGAAATAAAAATTTGAAAAGGTGGTAAGAGCCTTGAGAAGATCGCGTCCTACATTTTCTAGGAAGAGAAAGAAATTTACGAGGTCTCGCAAACCCTTCTTGTATTCATGGTGGATACCTGAACATATGAAAATAATATAAGCGTGAACATAAATCCCAGGAGGTTACGCGACCTGGCCATGAGAAAATATTGTAAGTGAAACTGAGGTTTCTTCATCTTGTGGCTTCACCAAAGCTTCAAGATAAGTCTTCTACTACAAACAAGAAGTTGGCCACCCCATTAACAGAAGTATCATCTTTCTGTCAACAGCCGTCATTGTGATTTCCTTCCTAAGTCAACCTGAGCTCTGACCTCCACATCGTGCAGGTTGTACCATGACCGGATTAGCACTGACTGCTAAGAGACGTTGCAACAAAAACTGGCAAATGGCAAATGGGAGAACCCAAGTTGAGTGAAAAGTGTTGGTGTTTACAGGGTGATGGACTAGTGTAAGGGCCTATGGAAAGTAAGAGTATATCCACAGAGATATTGAAGGATGATGAGGTAGGCTCCACCTATCGGATAGATGTTAGATTCATCCACTTGAACAAAATGTTGACTGCGGTGGCACAGCTCAAAAGATCCATACATCTGAGCAAATATTCTGCCCCCCCCACCCCTCCCAAAATAGATGCTGTCTCTTTTTTTGGGGGGGTCTTTGTTAAGTAGATGAAAAATCTGTTATTAAAGAAGTAACTGCTAATTAAATTGTCCCCGTAGAGGTCTTCCTTACCTCTTTACTTGTGTCTCCATTATAACATATTTTTCTGCTACACTCAGCACCTTCAGCACTTAGCACCACAGCTCTTATCCAGTCTTCTACTTAATAGAAACCTATATGTAGTCTACTGAAAATAAAGCAGGGTACTTTCAATGCACAATAAATTGATCAATATGCATAGTAACAGGAGACAGCTCAAGAACAGCATTACTCATGAGGTAGGCTTTCACTTTGCAAAACTTTACACGGCCTGCTTGCAATCTCCTCAGCTGCTCCTCCTTTATTCTATGCAGCATATTATTATTTCTAGTGTTTGTCTTAGCCCCTGTAGTATACGTACTCCTGTTTCAATTTGACCTGAGCTTTGGGCTGTTTTGCTACTTGCTGGGTCTACTACAGCTCTGGCTTTTCCATACAGGACCTCTTTCAATGTCCCAGTCAACATATGTTATTCCCATAACCTTCTAAATACCCCGAAGAAATGCGTATGGACGTTTTGACTGCCGGTGTGCTACTTTAAATATATAGGGGACCATGACTCTTGGTTGATTCACTTGAGTTAGTACATTGACAAAGAGGCAATACGCTTGATGGGTACAGAGTCTCCTTAAAATTCAATGTGGTTGATGGCAACAACCTGAATGGGCGTACACTTGCAACAGCAGCTCCTCCCTTACTTTCTCTTTGGCAATGTCAATGAACAGCAGCAAACTCTCTTGACAGCAATGTGCTGCTTTATTTTATATGACAATCTTGAAGACTCCTACAGCCTTCTTTCACAGTTTACGCATATGAGGCCGTCACACTTGTGTTCATTCTTTTTGCCATATCTGGGATTGCAAGAAAGTCATGAGCATGTAGACCCTCTGGTGTGGCTATCTACACATCCTTTGTGAGCAGCTGTTCTTTGCTTTTTTGGCAACCTCTCTGCTCTCACCTCTAATTTCAGTCCTTGCACTCTCTCCACTATGGCGCTACTCTATTTCAGGTGTGATAATTTCCTTCAACTAGAACAAACTACACCAAAAGCCATACAACCTGATGCCTCCAATTAGCTCCTCTGTTGTCCGCTCTGTAGTACTGGCATACCTCACTATATAGTCAGGTACCGCTCAATCAATTAGAATATCATGAAAAAGTTAATTTATTTCAGTAAATCAATACATAAAAAGAAACATTGATTATATAGAGTCATTACACACAGAGGGATCTATTTCAAGTGTTTATTTCTGTTAATGTTGATGATTATGGCTTACAGTCAATGAAAATCCAAAGGTTATTAGTTCAGAAAATTAAAGTAGGGAGGGTGAAGGGTCTGAGAGATAAAATGTTACCTAAATAGGTATCAGAGGCTTTACCTCGTGTGGTTGTGAGAGTCACAACCACTATAAAAGCATATCACGGCTGCTGCAGTCTCCAGTGTTTTGCATATAGAGCAGGGGGGAATGAAGGGTTAAAAATTATGCTGCCGTATTCCACAAGACATCAAAGGGTGAATATAATACTGATTTATTAGTCAATGCATTTCAGGCCTCCCTGGCCCCTTCCTCAGGACAAATCAATATCATAAAGCCATGTTTCAGAGCTCTTCAGGGAGTCCTGAAACACGTTGACTAATAAATCAATATTATATTCACCCATTGATGTCTCATAGAATATGCAGCGTGGTTTTTAATCCTTCATCCTCCCTACTTTAATTTTCTGAGATAATGACCTTTGGGTTTTCCTTGGCTATAAGTCATAATCATCAACATTAACAGAAACAGATCACTGTGTTTGTAATGACTCTATATAATACAGGGTGGGCCACTTATATAGATGCACCTAAATAAAATGGGAATGGTTGGTGATATCAACTTCCTGTTTGTGGCACATTAGTATATGGGAGGGGGAAAACTTTTCCAGATGGGTGGTGACCATGGCGGCCATTTTGAAGTCAGCCATTTTGGATCCAACTTTATTTTTTTCATTGGGAAGAGGGTCATGTGACACATCAAGCGTATTGAGAATTTCATAAGAAAAACAATGGTGTGCTTGGTTTTAACATACCGTATATACTCGCGTATAAGCCGAGTTTTTCAGCCCACAAATTGGGCTGAAAAGTTACCCCCTCGGCTTATACGCGAGTCACTATACGGGCGCCCCCCCCCCAGAGGTATACAGGCCCCCCCATCAGTATACAGGCCCCCCCCAGGCTCGGGAAACCTGTAAAGGAAGATGATTATACTTATCGCTGTCCGGCTGCCGTCCCCGCTCTGCATCGCGCTCCTCCATCTGCATCGCGCTCCTCCATCTTCCGGGTTCCTGTCGGCGCCGAGAATGACGTCATTGTCAGCGCAGAACACAGGAAGTCGGAAGCCGGAAGATGGAGGAGCGCGATGCAGATGGAGGAGCGCGATGCAGAGCGGGGACGGCAGCCGGACAGCGATAAGTATAATCATCTTCCTTTACAGGTTTCCCGAGCCTGGGGGGGGCCTGTATACCTCGGGCTGCTGCTGTATATACCCTGGGGGGGCCTGTATACCTCGGGCTGCTGCTGTATATACCCTGGGGGGGCCTGTATACCTCGGGCTGCTGCTGTATATACCCTGGGGGGGCCTGTATACCTCGGGCTGCTGCTGTATATACCCTGGGGGGGCCTGTATACCTCGGGCTGCTGCTGTATATAGCCTGGGGGGGGCCTGTATACCTCGGGCTGCTGCTGTATATAGCCTGGGGGGCCTGTATACCTCGGGCTGCTGCTGTATATAGCCTGGGGGGGCCTGTATACCTCGGGCTGCTGCTGTATATACCATGGGGCTGCTGCTGTATATACCATGGGGCTGCTGCTGTATATACCATGGGGCTGTTGCTGTATATACCATGGGGCTGTTGCTGTATATACCATGGGGCTGCTGCTGTATATACCATGGGGCTGCTGCTGTATATACCATGGGGCTGCTGCAGTATATACCATGGGGCTGTTGCTGTATATACCATGGGCTGTTGCTGTATATACCATGGGGCTGCTGCTGTATATACCATGGGGCTGCTGCTGTATATACCATGGGGCTGTTGCTGTAGATACCATGGGGCTGCTGCTGTATATACCATGGGGCTGCTGCTGTATATACCATGGGGCTGCTGCTGTATATACCATGGGGCTGTTGCTGTAGATACCATGGGGCTGCTGCTGTATATACCATGGGGCTGCTGCTGTATATACCCTGGGGCTGCTGCTGTATATAACCTGGGGGGGCCTGTATACCTCGGGCTGCTGCTGTATATAGCCTGGGGGGGCCTGTATACCTCGGGCTGCTGCTGTATATAGCCTGGGGAGGGCCTGTATACCTCGGGCTGCTGCTGTATATACCATGGGGCTGCTGCTGTATATTCCATGGGGCTGTTGCTGTATATACCATGGGGCTGTTGCTGTATATACCATGGGGCTGCTGCTGTATATACCATGGGGCTGCTGCTGTATATACCATGGGGCTGCTGCTGTATATACCCTGGGGCTGCTGCTGTATATAACCTGGGGGGGCCTGTATACCTCGGGCTGCTGCTGTATATAGCCTGGGGGGGCCTGTATACCTCGGGCTGCTGCTGTATATAGCCTGGGAGGGCCTGTATACCTCGGGCTGCTGCTGTATATACCATGGGGCTGCTGCTGTATATTCCATGGGGCTGCTGCTGTATATACCATGGGGCTGCTGCTGTATATACCATGGGGCTGTTGCTGTATATACCATGGGGCTGTTGCTGTATATACCATGGGGCTGTTGCTGTATATACCATGGGGCTGCTGCTGTATATACCATGGGGCTGTTGCTGTATATACCATGGGGCTGCTGCTGTATATACCCTGGGGCTGCTGCTGTATATACCCTGGGGCTGCTGCTGTATATACCCCTGGGGCTGCTGCTGCTGTATATAACCCTGGGAAGGCTGCTGTAACACTGCTGGGGCCTGTATATACTACTGGGGAGGCTGCTGTATACCACACTGTTGGGGGCTGTATACTACCACTGGGGAGGCCTGTATACCATCGGGGGGGCCTGTATACCACACTGCTGGGGGCTGTATACCTGTGCTGGGGTCCACCCTCGGCTTATACACGAGTCAATAGTTTTTCCCAGATTTTGGGGGCAAAAGTAGGGGGGTCGGCTTATACACGGGTCGGCTTATACACGAGTATATACGGTAACTTTATTCTTTCGTGAGTTATTTACAAGTTTATAACCACTTATAAAATGTGTTCAAAGTGCTGCCCATTGTGTTGGATTGTCAATACAACCCTCTTCTGCCACTCTTGAGACACTGATAGCAACACCGCAGAAGAAATGCTAGCACAGGCTTCCAGTACCCATTGTTTCAGATACTGCACATCTTCACAGTATAGACAATTGCCTTCAGATGAGGGATGAGGCAAACTTTTTTGTGAATGGTGAAGTTAAGAAACAAAACCAGCGCTATTGGTCTGACACTAACCCACAGTGGATAGATCCCTCCAAGACAGCTGGAACACAAAAATTAATGGTATGGTGTGGTATATGGGGTACAAAGATAGTGGGGCCATTCTTCATCAGTGGAAACCTCAATGCCACTGGATATCTGAATCATGTAGCAATTTCAGATATCCAGTATCATTGAGGTTTCCATTGATGAAGAATGGCCCCACTATCTTTGTACCCCATATACCACACCATTCCATCAATGTTTGTGTTCCAGCAGTCTTGCTGGAACACAAATGGATACTGGAAGCCTGTGCAGCATTTCTTCTGCGGTGTTGCTATCAGTGTGTCAAGAGTGGGAGAAGAGGGTTGTATTGACAATACAACACAATGGGCCTCACTTTGAACACATTTATAAGTGGTCATAAACTTATAAATAACTCATGAAAGAATAAAGTTACATTAAAACCAAGCACACCATTGTCTTTCTTATGAAATTTTCAATAAGTTTGATGTGTCACATGACTCTCTTCCTATTAAAAAAAATAAAGCTGGATTCAAAATATCCAACTTCAAAATGGCCGCCATGATCACCACCCATCTGGAAAAGTTTTCCCCCTCCCATATACTAATGTGCCACAAACAGGAGGTCGATATCACCAACCATTCCCATTTTATTTATTTAGGTGCATCCTTTCTTCTGTTGCTCACCACAACGCTCCTTTTTCTGTCAGACTCTCTGTCTGTGTCTGATCTCCACTGGTGGGAAACCTTTTTACGTCATCTGTGACTGGTGGGAAACCTTTTTACATCATCTGTGATGTTTCCGGGGTCATGGGTGATCATTCTAGTGCCAACTCCAAACTGTCCCCTCGCCGGGAACACAGGGGCGTGGCCTAATTGTGGCGACATCGCCGGCGAATTGCCGCATGCGACAGGACGATAATCAGGCGATGAATTGCCTGAGCAACATCGCCAGGTTTCCCAACAATGTTGGGAAACCTGGCGATGTTGCTGAGGCGATCATGCCTGATCGCCCTGTGTAACGCGGCAACCTGCAATATCTCCAACATTGCGTGTTATCGCTCGCTGGGTTGCTGGGCAACCCAGCAAGCGATAGCCGTGGCAACTAGCCGGCGACATCGCCGGTAAGTTGCTCCGTCTGACATCTCCCCGGCGATGTTGCCAGGGATGCGCGCTCCCGCGCATCGCCGGCAACATCGCCGCAACCGTCGCCCCGTGTAACGGTACCCTAAGCGGCATCATGTTTAATCAGGGTGTATGTCCTATAAAACACTTACATCCTTCTTGCATCATGTATTCTACAACAGGGTCGATGGGACCCATTACATCCAAAGATGGATGTCAGTCCCTGACAGTCCAGAGCATAACATTGGGTTACTTGTGGCCTAAGTCCTGGAGAATGCCTTTTCAACCCTCTTATCCTTTTCGAGCTAGACAACTTCTCAGGCCACCAGACACAGGGTTCTAATTCACTCCTAGGTTTCTGAAGAATTACATATTTACCTTCTCCCAGATCTCCATCCATTACAGGAGATTTCCTCCTCCTCCAGATTGTACAATAACACAAATACCACAAATCCAGTGGATAACCTCAGAGCCGCGTTCATTGCTGGTTCCTGTCTCGGATTTCAGACATGGCGAGCTATTTACCAAAAATAAAAAAATACATATATTTCTTTTCCCAATGTAATTTTCGCCAGACATTCCTGCAAACACTGAGGTTTCTGGCACGTTACCTACGACGGCTCCAGGGTGACTTCACAGCCAAGTTTAACAACTTCTGTGTGGTTCAAGGAAAACAGTACTTACAATTGTAGGAAAATCCCGGTTATTATGAGATAGACTTTTATTGGATGCAAATTAGACGTGTTAATCGCATGCATATCTTGTATTACAAGGAGACACACCAATGCTTTACCACGAGCAAAAATTCAGTTTGGTGCCCTAGTCCTGCACGTAAAAGACCATTGGGCAAAGCAAAGTGACTTTTAGCTCTACACCCAAGACCTCATAGATACCCGTCTCTGCATATCTCTATGTACAGATCAAAATAATTTAAAAAAATAACAAAAAAATAACAAAAAACAAAAGTTCAACTTTGCTGAACTCACTCACTCCAATATTCCTACATTAGACAGACAGTCTTGTATCCCATGAATGGGAACAACTTGTTATGTGTTCTCTGTACTGTGTATTGTATTTTGCTGTTGCTAGGCAGAAGCTCTGCCTTTTGTAGTTTGTCCCTGCCTCCCTCCTGTAGTTTGATGATGTTGGATTTGCTCCTCCCTTCTTCCCCATTATTATTCTACTGTAGCCATCTTTGGATCCACATGTTATGCTGCTTCTACTGTATCACTCCTTCTACCTGCTACATCATACTATTATGGTGCCCCTGCGGTCTGGTCGCCTCAGAGGGGTACTGCACCCAATCCACGGGTGTGGTATTCCTGTTCTCAGTAAATGGGATGGTAAGTCCAGACACCTACAAAAGCACCCAACACACCTGGTCCTAGGGGCAGCGGACGGACCCGATAGAGGGAGGACCCAGTTAGTCAGTGGGACGGCAGGGAGAGAGGTGGAGGTGGGAAGTTATTAGAGGAGCAGTCAGGAAGTAGGAGAGGAGATAGGAAGGAAGAGAACATGAAGTAGTCAGTCAGTCGAGAGCAGAATGTGGGAGCAGTGAAAGGAGAAAGATCTGGAGGACTAGAGCAGAGATGCGGCTCGTCCTGTGTCCCGTAACAGCAGACTGCAGAGAGGCAGAGGGAGCACTAAGGGCATGCACAGTGAGCAATCCACCTGTGCGCCTGAATCTGAAGTGAAGCGGAAGGGCAGGTTGAGAACCAGGAGACCGGCCCTAAAGGTGGCGAGGAGACTCTACGCTCCAACCACAGAGGCCTCGAGTAGAGATGAGCCACCAGCCTAGTGTTCGAATTCGATTTGTCGAATTGGGGGTGTGTTCGTCGAATGTTCATCGAACACCATCGAATAACATTGAAAACAATGGCAGGCAAACACAAACACATACAAAAACATAGAAAACACCTTCTAAGGTGTCCAAAAGGTGACATGGAAAAGTGACAAGTACATATAAAAATGCGAAAAGAAAAGAGCTGTATGAGTAAAAGGAGGAGACACAGATATAGGCATGTCATGCCCTTCTAAAGTCATTTAAAACACAGCAAGGAAACTCCAACAAGAGTCTCCATTTTTTCCAAAAATTGGGGCACAGACACCACTTAAGTGTCATCGATTGCCCCACAGTATCAAGCTTAAAATTGTTGGTGACTGTCATGCAGCACATTCAAAAATCCACAAACCTTTAGTCTCCCCAGGATGACACAGGGGTAGAAAAGTCCTTGCAGATCCATGGACTTGTGCATCTTAATGAAAGTTAGTCTGTCCACATTCTGGCTGGACAGACATGTGCGCTTATCTGTCAGCACACCACCAGCAGCGCTGAAGACACGTTCAGAGAGAACGCAGGCTGCGGGGTACGACAGGATCTCCAAGGCGTGAGTGGCGAGCTCAGGCCATTTTTCCAGATTGGAAGCCCAAAATGAGCAAGGGTCCAGTTCCACAGTCATGGCATCGATGTTCATTTGGAGATACTCCTGTGAGATTCACAGGAGTGAGATTTTGTGTAAAAGCCGATCTAAGAATGTATAACAGCCTCTGCTGATACTCCTCCATGCGTGGGTCCCTTTCTATGGCAGGAATTATTTTGCCAAATTTTGTCTTGTACCGGGGATCTAAGAGTGTGGCAACCCAGTAGTCAGCATTACTTCTAATTCAGACAATCCGAGGGTTATGTTGCAGGTAGTGCAACAAGAAGGCGCTCATGTGTCTTGCACATCCAGGAGGACAAAGTCCTTGTTATGTTGGTGGTGGCGAGGTGAGAATCATGCTTTCTTCCTCTGCCCTCTCCCCCCAACCTTGCACAACAGAAATGTGATCAAGGTCTCCCTTTATCTGCTGAGTCTTCCATGCCCATTACTAGTTTGTCCTCCATTTCTTCCTGGGCTCCTGCACCTTCCTCAACAGTTTGGCTGCTACCATGCACACTTGTTAATCCGTCTCCCCCACCCTCCCATGCCTGCTGCCTTGGTGCTGCTGACTATGAGGACCTTGGTGATCTTGTTATCCCTTCCGCGTAGGACTCCTCCTGTACTTCCTCCCCCTCCTCTTGTCCCACCACCTGACTGTTTAGAGTGTGCTCCAGCATGTAGATGACCGGAATAGTCATGCTGATAATGGCATCGTCAGCACTAAACATCTTTGTCGCCATTTCGAAACTGTGCAGAAGGGTGCATAGATCCTTGATCTGAGACCACTCCTACAGCGTGATCTGCCCCACCTCTGGATCTTGTTGGCCCAGGCTATACATCATGACGTATTGCACCAGGGCACGGCAGTGCTGCCAAAGTCGCTGCAACATGTGCAGAGTGGAATTCCAGCGTGTCGGCACATTGCATTTCAGACGGTGAACCGGCAGGCCGGAAGACTTCTGGAGCAGTGCAAGTTGTTGAGCTGCGGGATGCAAACACCGGAAGTGAGCAAACAGCGACCGTGCCCTCTACAGAAGCCCATCTAGGCCAGGATAGTGTGTTAAAAATTGCTGGACAACCAGGTTCAAGACGTGAGACATACAAGGCACGTGTGTCACATTGCCCTGGCAAAGGGCCGCACCCAGGTTTCCAGCATTGTCGCACACGGCCTTCCCTGGCTGCAGGTTGAGTGGAGACAACCATTGCTGAAACTCGGTCTCCAGAGCTGACCACAACTCCTCAGCTGTGTGACTCACATTTCCCAGACATTTCAAGGTAAACACCGCCCGATGGCGTTGAGCCCTGCTGCCAGCATAGTAAGGAAGTGTGCTGGATTCCTTGTGCACAGTTACAACGCGGGTGGCATTACCAGACAGGCTTTGGGCGCAGGTGGAGGACCAAGACAAGGTTGAGGAGGCAGAAGCAGTGGAGGAATTGCTACGTACCGAGGACTGATGCACAACTCGTGGGGACGGCAAGACTTGTACAACAGACCCTTCTCCAGCTCTCACCATAGTTACCCAGTGCCAGTCACCGACATGTAACGCCTCTGTCCGTGCTTACTGGTCCAAGTGTCTGTGGTGAAATGCACCCTGTCATACACAGAGTTTCTCAAGGAAGCAGTGATGTTGTCTGTGACATGCAGGCACGCCCTTCTTGGAGAAGTAGTGGCGACTGGGCATCTGGTACTGGGGCACTGCAACGGACATAAGGTCTCTAAAATCCTCTGTGTCCACAAAGCGGAAAGGCAGCATTTCTGTAGCCAACAGCTTGCAGATAGTGAAATTCAACCGCTTAGCTTTGTCATGGCTAGGAGGAAATGGTCTTTTACTTGTCCACATCTGAGAGGCGGAGGGCTGGCTGCTGCGCTGAAACGGGGTTGAGGAGGGTGTCCCTGGCAAACTGCTGGTCTGTGAGGGAAGTGCAGGCACAGATATAATGTTGTCTTCATCCAAAAGTGGTGCTCTCATTGTCTGAGAGAGCACAACACCAGCAGCATTCTCCACTTCAAAAACAAGTGACGACCTGGCAATCACACTGGCTGTTGCAGGTAAAGAGGTGGAAGGTCTGTGTCCAAAAGCATGAGTGTCAGCTGTCCCCACAGTCACAGAGGATTAAGAGCACGCGGATGCACTTGATGGGGCAGACGGTGGTTGGCCCGCCCCGCTAGCCCGCATTGTAGCACAGTGAGCTTCCCACTGTGACTTGTGCTTCTTATCAATGTGACGGTTCATGCATGAAGTACTCAAACTATTGAGTTTTTGGCCTCTACTCACCTGCAGAGCCACCACGACTTCTGCTCAGAGGCTGAGTTGTGGCTGCAGATGCAGTTGTTGGCGTGCTTCCAGTACTCCGTCTCTGTCCAGGAAGGCGCAACCTAACCTCGTCGTCACTAGCATCCTCCTCCACCTCCTCTGCTGACCTCATCGACTGGCTGACTGTGGTTTGACAGTAAGTGGGATCTCCAACCTCATCATCACCCCGTGTGTTATCACACCCCTCGCCATCAGGGACAACCTCTTCCTGCCCTGATCGAAAAAGTCAAGTTGTCGTTCCAATCAGGTATCTGAGTCTCATCAGCATCTTCCTCATTGTCTCCACCAAGAGGAGTTACAGTTTGAGAAGTAGGGTCTACATTATGCTCAGAACAGGGCCGCACCGTCCATTGGACAGTGTGAGCCCTGTCATTCAGGCGGCAGCCGGCAGGGGGAGCGGCTGTGCAGAAGGGGGCGGCGCCTCATGCAAACAGCCTCCCCCTGTCATGGCGCCGGCCGCTCACCCCGCGCACCGCAGGTAAGCGGCGACCGCCGGGGGAGAGGCCCTCAAGCTTCAACAGCACCCCCCCCCCCCGGTACTCACGGCCGCGGCCGGCAATCACTGTCGCGGCTCAGGCGGCAGTGGCGACCCGGTCACTGCAGAGCCGCGGCTCAGGCGGCAGTGGCGACCCGGTCACTGCAGAAGGGGCGGCAGCCCCAGGCTTCATCAGCACCCCCCCGTAATCAGTGCCGCGGCTCAGGCGGCAGTGGGGCTCGGTGCACCCCTGGCTCAGAACCTTCTTCATCTGGGCCTGGATCTGACTCACAAAGCTTCTGGGCATCAGTGCAGATCATTTCCTCATCTGGAATCACTGCAGCTTTGGAGAAGACCTCTGATTCCCAGGCTATAGTGTGACTGAACAGCTCTGCAGACTCAACCATCTCTCTTACCCCATACTCAGTAGGGCGGCTGGAGACTTGGGAGCTGGGAGGAAGCAAGTGCGATTGGAGTAACACCTCAGAGGACTGGAGGGTTTGGGATGTTGAAGTTGAGGTGGAGGAGAGGCCACTTGATGGAGCACTTGAGATCCATTCAAGCACCTGCTGTTTTTGTGCCTCATCTACAATAGGTATCGATGGTCATGTCCGTCAGACAGGGATCATATCAGATTGTCCACGGAAATAAGTAGACATCTTAGTTTGGCTGGAAGATTGTCTATCTTCAGCAGATGTTATTCTTGCTTTACCACCTACCCCACGGACACAAACTTTTTTGCCCTTTCCACCATGCCTATTCCCCTTTCCACCAGCAGCAGGCCTCTCGCCACTCATTTTGTATGTGACCAAATTGGCAACTCTGCAGTTGTTAGGAAAAAGAATTAGGATGGAAATCGAGCAGAGCTAAGTGGCCAAACAGTGGTACTAGGCTCAAACTATTACCTGGGCTAGGTGCTGCTAAAGATTAGTCTGAACTAGACAAGCGGCGTAGTGTGTATCACAAGTGGGCTACACACCACTGTCTAAATGACACTGCTACTAGGCCCAAACTATTACCTGGGCTAGGTGCAGTTAAAAATTAGTCTGAACTTGTGTGATTCCTGTGCCAATTTTTTGCACTGAGTTTTTGCAGTTTTTCTGGTGGTGGATGAATGCGGTTATTAATCGCATTCATCAGTGTGCACGACTCATTATTGTCTTTCAATGTATTTCTCCTGTTCGCAGGAAAGGGAAGTGACCCACCCTTCCCTTTTGAGTAGTTCACACACAAGCAGTTTCACAGGTAAAAGCCCACAGAGTGAAGTCCTGGCTGGAGCCTGTATTGAGGTATGTTCACACACAAGCAGGTTTTAATTGCATACATCAGCTAGGGACTGCCTCAGTCAGGACAACCGTGACGAGGTGAGGCAGCTTGTAGTTTATTTTTTGCAAAAAACGTACAGACCAATAGCCCCGTTTTTGATACTTTTTTGATAGCACTTGCTAAAAACTGAAAAAAATATTTTTATTATAACAGGGAGCTTTTTGTGTGATTCCTGTGCCGGTTTTTTGCACTGAGCTTTTGCAGTTTTTCTGGTGGTGGATGAATGCGGTTATTAATCGCATTCATCAGTGTGCACGATTCATTATTGTCTTTCAATGCAGTTAAAAATTAGTCTGAACTAGACAGGCGGTGTAGCTTGGTTCATAAGTGGGCTTCACCACTGTCTACCAGACACTGCTACTAGCCCAAAAAGATTGCCTGTGCTAGCTGCAGTAAAAAATTGGCTCCTGAATAGACAGGTGGTGTAGCTTACTTTACAGCTGCGCTACCCTGCTGACTACCAGACACTGCTACGAGCCCAAAAAAATTGCCTGGACTAGCTGCAGTAAACAAAATGGCTACTAAAGACAGGTGGTGTGGCTTCTTCACAGCAGTGCTACACTACCTGCGCTAAAGGATTGCCTGAGATAGATTTGGCCAGATGCTGTGAAAGACACTTGCACAGCACTGGAACACACCTGCCTGGCAAAAACTAATAGGAACTGCTCTAACCTAGCCCTCAAAAGAGCTGAAGTTACAACTAGTCCCTACTTCTATGAAGTAGCCCTCGAAAGGGCTGATATTTGTAACTAATCCCTACTCCCTACTTGTCTGAAGTAGCCCTCAAAAGGGCTGATATTATAACTAGTCCCTACTCCCTAAACCTATCTCTCTATCTAACTTGAGATTCGCTCACTGTCTATCTAAGTCACACTTTAGAGCACCCACAGTAGCAGTAGCGGTGTCTGACTGACACACAACTGCAGCACTGAGGAATGGTGGCGATGGGGAAGGACATGTGACATACACAGCCAATGACACATGCCCTTACTTGTGTTTAAAAAATGCATTTTGCTGTGTGTGTGTCATTGGCTGACAGCCTGCACCGCCCAACTCTGTATATGCAGGTAGGAGAAAAAAATGGAGATCGGCATTATTTTTGCAGCACTGATCGAAACCCCGACCCCCCCATCCCGCACACTATACACTGAAACTGGATATTAACATTCATTAACAATATTAGGGTTAGGGTTAAGCTTTTGGTGATCGAAGCATTATTGAACATAACCTCAAACTGCCGAATTTGAAGCAAATTGTTCGCATTCGTCGAATGACTTGAACACCACCCAAAACAGCTCGAATTTGAGATTGGCGAACATTTTGAATCAAACATCGCTCATCTCTAGCTACGAGATCTAGAGGAGCTGTGGCCAACTCCCGATACATCCCACGAGAAGGTAGCCGTACTAGGGTCAGGGGACACAGCTAGTCGCCTAACAGGACCCGTGGCTGCTGGATTGGGGCACTGTGTGCAGAGGTGTGAGCAAGGAAGAGGAGGGTAGGCAGCGCTGAGAGAGAGGACAACCCGAGAAGGAAGGAACACAAAGTGCGTGTCTTGGACAAGCTATCCTGGTTGCTGAGGACTATCCGGACTACAGCTGAACCAGAACTGTACCCTATTAAGCTAAGTAAACCAGGTTTCTAACTCAGAACTGTGTGAGACTGTACATTTCCAGGCTGAGGACCAGTAGAAGTGATAAGCCGCCAGGGAACTGCTCCAACGCCCCTACCACACCAGAAATAACACTGCTGGCTCCACCATCACTGAACAACTCACCGGTTGCCCTGGTGAACCGCTCCACCTGTGGGGAGCGAAACCATCACAGCTGCCATCCCATCGTCGCCAGAGGTTTCATACCACAGGGTTGGCTATTAATAGCCAAATACCACGTGTGGCATCACGACAACCGCCCCTAAATCCCTATAACCCCTATTCCATGAACCTCTAATCCCCTAGTTCTTGAACTTTTCTCCCTTTTATTGACCGCTCAGGGGGCCACGGACCGGGTTGCGCCGCTGTGACACTCCATTCCCCAACGACATTGTCAGACCCGGCTCTGAGTACGCCACGGCCCCCCATGGGGTGCGTCACTATAAAACAGGTTTTCAGTAAAATTCACCTAGATTTCTCATGGACTCTTATTTCAAAGTCGGTGTGGTTGAATTGGAACTATCTGAGGATCATTCGATTCACATGTGAGTACAACAGTCATACAGTTATCTCAGGGATTGATAATTAAGGACACAGAGGTTTACACTGCTTTGAAGAGTCAGAATAGACATTACACTTCATTCATTTTGCATTGGTGTCATAGGCTCAGCCATTTACACGTTCATATTGCACAAAATGTATGTTACCAAAAAATGAAATGCCTTCAGTAAAAATATTTGTACTTTGATGATCACCCAGAGCAAAAAGAAAGCTCACTCACCATCATAGTAGATGACACAGACACTTGTTCAGTAATTGACGCGTTTTGGATCATGCTATGATTAAGGATCACAACTGATGTGAAACGCGTCAGAAACTGTACCTGTTTTTGTGTCATCTTCTATGGATAGTCAATAAGCCTATCTGGATTTTATTGCACCGCTGGGGCTGGATGTTTCCTTTCTCTTGATGATCCTTCATGTACAGAAGATGCATCCAAAGATAAAATGATTGTCCACATTCTACCTATAACTTCCTTGTAATCAAAGAATTCTAGGCAATATCAAGAAACCTATCCTGGCAAAAAACAGTATTTCTTCACTGACCTTTTCAGAATTTAGCCTTCACTTGCCTAAGTACCACTCCTTCACTGTCTCAGGGCCCCCACTGAACCCACCGCAGTACCAGTCTGGAGTCCTGGCTCCATACTCAGCTGAAACTGTTTATCCAGGTTTTTCATACCCATAGTACTCGAGTGTACGGCGTAACACATCTTGTAGGATACTTATATATAGCTGAGGCCACCATCGATCCTGGTCAAGTATCCAATGACGCTGGGGGTGAAACATCCTCATATCACCAGGCTTCCTCCACTCAACTTGACAGTTCCTTTAGTTTCTCAATCCGTTCACCCCTCTTTCCCTTGTTTGTTACAGACCCATCTGCCCCTATCAGAGCTCTCTATTGACTTTTGTCTCATTGCTCCAAATTATCCATTTCCAATCCTCTACTTTCTTCTTTTTATACTTTTTCTTTGAAAACTTGAGCCAACGCTTCTTATGCTGATATTGAAGTTGAGGCTTTGTCACCATTTTTCAGGCCACCATTCCAGGCTTTTGTAACGTGCATCGGTCAGTGCTTGTGTGGACGTCTGTGATCTCACTATTATGAAGTATATACGAGCTGCCTCTATTGCCGGTTGTCAGCAGAACTGATAGACCTTGTGATGAGCCGACTTGCTGACTCCGATATTTTTCCTCGACGTCATCTCTTGCCTTTTGAATTGATTAACTTAATGTCACACTCTTCCAGCTGTCATGGCCTCATGTGATGGAGTTTGCCAATTTTCTTGGCCGAGAGAAGAGAGCGCTATCGATAGATGATGATGTTTCTCTTTTCTTGGGAAATCTTTATGGCAGCTCCTCAATTCGAACCAGTGAATTTTCACTTAGGAATCAATCTAATAACACCCTGAGCTCTTAGGAAATGTGAAAACAGGTTGTAATATGTAGTATACAAGAAGAAAAATTTTTCCACCACCAAGAGCAAATCAGTAACAATACCGTGACATGAAAAGAATCTGCATAACTAATCATATACTAAATAGTTACAAGTCAAATTTATGTATGGGATTGTCAAGATTATTGTCTAAAAATGAAGGTAGTCTCATGCTCAAAGCTATGAAGCTATGGAGCCTGAAAGACAAAAGATCAAAACATTGTTAACATTCTGCTCATCAGTGTTCTTGCACATTCAGCTATGCTATATACATGCAAACACAGCTCTTTATGTACATGCACACACAGCCCAGCTGTATACATGCACACACAGCATGTACCCCTATCTAGCAGCCATGGGTCCTGTCGGGCGACTGGTGCCTGTCTCCTGCCCCTAGTTGGATGCCTTCTCAGCGGGTGCGTCGGGTTGCGGTCACCACTCCTGGAGATTACGTGGGCTTCGGTTCGGTGGTTCGGGCATGTAGCATCAGCGCCAGTCTCAGGGTACCACAAAACTTGGAATTGCCAAAATGGCTGTGTGAATATATTTCATCTATGTATAGGAATCTAAGAAATATTAGTAAGATATCAAAAGCTGTCCCTGGTCTAAAAGGAAAATACGTGAAAGCATTAGTTTGATTCCATAGCTATGATATCATAAGCCCAGAAGCTATTTACAGAGCTCTCTCACCTGTTCTGGGTCCTGTCTCACCCTCTGGACTGCAACTGAGAAATGTGGAATGGGAAAATGCCCTAATGTAATTAAAATCGTGCATCTTAAAGGGATGTACTAAGACACTAGGTGTAACCCTGCCTTTAAAGGGTAAAGGTGAGAGTGTGAGTGTGTGAACGTTCTCCTAGCTATACTGGGCGGGGTGCAGCTCAAGTAACCTTATATGTGTGAAAACAATTATGAGCGCACTCCTCTTATTATATAGTGGGTGCTAGCTTCAGAAATTAATTACATTAGGGCATTTTCCCATTCCACATTTCTCAGTTGCAGTCCAGAGGGTGAGACAGGACCCAGAACAGGTGAGAGAGCTCTGTAAATAGCTTCTGGGCTTATGATATCATAGCTATGGAATCAAACTAATGCTTTCACGTATTTTCCTTTTAGACCAGGGACAGCTTTTGATATCTTACTAATATTTCTTAGATTCCTATACATAGATGAAATATATTCACACAGCCATTTTGGCAATTCCAAGTTTTGTGGTGTGCAGTGGATTTATTGGTTTAATAATTACATGTATTTCTGAAGCTAGCACCCACTATATAATAAGAGGAGTGCGCTCATAATTGTTTTCACAGTCTCAGGGTACCGTCACACACCGCAATATCACCTGGTGATATGTGGCAATCCAACGTGCATATTCACGTTTTTCATGGTCGCCTCAGATCACCGATGGTGGCATCACACGCCGCAATATCGCCCTGAAGGTAAGGCGATGTGTCGCTCCGGAAATCGCCTCCCCTACAGCGGAACCAATCTTGCCTCATTCCATCGCCGTTTCACACGCCGCAATTCCAAAGGCAATGTTTGCATACATGTTCAGCGCGGCGAGGAGATAGGCGTGCCACAGTGGTTTACACCGCGCCCCATACATGCTCATTGGACAACGCAACAGCATCACGATTGGTCAGCCTGCTCTGGAAGGCTGGCTAATACATGACGCCATTGTCTATCGGAGTTTGCACTGAGTTTGCGGACGGTTGTGTAGTTGAAGATGTGTGCGGTGCTGAACGGACAGCTCTTCAAATATGGCGCCATGTCAACTGACAGCCAATGGGAACACAGTAGCCAACACCAATCATCTCAGATGGGGCATGGACTACAGGCTGAGGCACACCTGTGGGAAATCATAGTCAATGCTCTTTCCATCATTATCACCCTGTTACACGCCACAACACTGAATTATCGCCTTAAGGATTGCGGCTGATTACTGAGCACTGTTCAGGAATCAGGTGACGGCCGAGGGGTGATTTATCGCCGTGAAATTCCCAAATCACACGCCGCAACAGTGAGGCAATTTCACGGTGATTGCTCCGGGGCGACCTATCGCCTTTATGATTTCCAGGCGAGATTGCAGCGTGTGACGGTACCTTCAGGGCTGTTTCCCTGGTTCTTGACCAATCCTCCGTCCGACTAGCTTATGTGGAACCCCACTGGCTGGTGGTGCCCCACTGGTCAGTGCGCCACGAAGGGGTACTGCACCCACACCAGCGTGTGCAGTATCTCTGTGGCCAGTGAAGGGGGAGGTTCGTATGTGGCATCCACACACCTAGCTCAGGGGGCCAATTGATTAAACCCTTTACCAGGGTAGCCGGTCCCATTGGGAGGTTATATAGGTGGGTAGTGGAGAGCAGGAACGAAGAAGAAGAGTGTGTATAGAACAAGGAGTAGAAGAGAGGTCGAGGAGGACCCTTCAGGGGACGTACAGGGAGGGCACCCAGAAAGAGCGGTGACCCAGACGAGAAAAGGGGTTCCTGAGGGTGTATGCTAACACCTGGCATCAGACCGTCTACCTACCCGTCTGGGAGGATCCCAGTCCACGGAACGGCGTACCGGCTCCGATGCAGGCAAGTCTAACTCTGAGCCGCCAACATAGGTCAGACCGAGGAGTCTTCAGCCTCCCGGCCACCTGTAACAGTAGCCAAACAAGTTGCCGGGACCCGCGGAAAATCTCCAGAGGTGCGGCACTCCGGAGAAGGTTCCTACACGAGCGTAGAGTCACAGAGGAGAGAGCAGGAGGTCAGATCGGGCTCCACGCAGGCCAGACTTCAATACTAGGAAGGATAGAGGGCGAAGCTGAGAGAAACATCTTGAGAGCCACAGATGAACACCCCATTGGTCACTACCCAGGCCAGCTACCCGTGACTGTAGACCTGTTGTTGAACTTGAAAGTGACCAGTAAACCCGTACAGAGATTCAGCTATGTGTAGCGTGTTGTTCATCCTCGTTGTAAGGAATCAAACAGCTCCTCATCTGTAGAGCCACCTGCATGACTGCACTGGGGACACTGATCTACCTGCAGGGAGCAAGACCAACTGGCTACAATAACACCATCCCTAGAGGTCTGAAGTAGCGCTGTGTATCAGAAACTGCAGTGGCATCACGAACAATATACTTTTATTATTTTTACTTCAACACTTTTCAGCGACCACCAGGGACGCCGTCCCGGGCACCGACCACTGGTGACAGGATCTAGCAGCAACGCCCGGGATCCGAGTACTCCAGCCCAGGGAGTCAGCTTCTGGCGCTCACGAACAGGATAGAACTAGCCCGTACCCAACGGGTATTATGTGCCTCACAGATTTTAAAAATTCAGCTAAAAGGACTTAAAGAGGACCTGTCACCAAACCAGGCATGGTGATTTAATTACAGCACTGGATACAGCATGTCTGCAGCATCCAGGCAAGGGGTCCCCCAGCACTTGAGCAGCCCTGTACCCCGAGATAATACACTTAGAAAACTTACATGCTACAGCCACTAAGGAGGTGGCTAGGGGCTGCAGCCAAGGGCAGATTCACACCCCCTGCTGTTAATCTGCCCACTGCTGCCAATCATTCTCTCCCTGTCTGCAGCATTTAAACAGAGTTCTTTTTGCTCTCTCCCAGAAAGTCCGTTTAGCCCCGGCCCCTGAGGGGCAGGGCTAAACGGAGAGAAAAAAAAAACTCTGTTTAAATGCTGGAGAAGAGTAGAGAATGATTGGCAGCGGTGGGCAGATTACACATGCAGGGGGTGTGAATCTCCCTTCGCTCCTGCCTCTAGCCACCTCCTTAGTGGCTGTAGGATATAAGTTTTCTAAGTGTATTATCTCGGGGTACAGGGCTGCTCAAGTGCTGGGTGACTCCTTGTCTGCATGCTGCAGACATGCTGTATCCAGTGCTGTAATTAGATCACCATGCCTGGTTTGGTGACAGGTCCTCTTTAAGACGTCAATACACAGCACAAAAAGAACTTTTCCCCGGATTCTCAATGGGCCCAAAATGGTGGGGTTAGGATTGTAAGGAACAATGTGTTGGCCCGGGGGCGTGCCTCGGCCCCCCCATCTTGGGTGGGCTATGCCGGAGGAGTGAAACAGTTTGCCCGCCCCTATGGCCACCAAACAAACAAGGTAGCGGGCCAAAGATAAAAGTACTTTTACTAGAAGCCTTAAAAAGCAGCAACAAGGGTGCGGCTGGAAATCCACGCGGAACGGGTTTGGTCCAGGAACTGGTGAACATGGTAGCTATCAGACTGAACGACCTGTTTATGGGAGGTGGAAGAAGAGGCCCTTGCTGCAACCAGGACTCGAGGGCAGTCTCCCTTCTCACCCATGAGGGAGACGCAGCCTTCTGGAAAACCGCGTTCCAGGACTTGAGAGTCCAGATCATTGAGACTGTGGAATGGACTGTTAGGTGTTGGAGTGTCGATACTACCCTAGAGCTGTCCCTTAGGGCTACGTCCAGAGGAACAGGGACCGAGAGCTGGAGCTCGGAACGAGAGACCAGGCCATGGTTGAGAACCCGGTGACCAGTGAGGACCCGCCTGCCCAGACATCACCCGTCGCCTGCGCTGAAGTCGGGCGTCTGGGCCTTGTGAAAACCCAGATGACCCCGAGGTACTAGCGGTGACGAGGATGAGACAGCCGCAGTGGAACTCAAAAGCCACTGAGCGAGTCCCGAGAAACCCGAATGCAAGGAGTGATCGTTGAGGCCGCCCATGACGAATCCGCCAGCCAGTCGGGCTCCAAGGAGGAGGACCTCGAGGATGGCGATCCAGATGACAGCAGCGAGGAAGTCAGGGCATCCAGGCCCCGCACAGCGTGGTGGAGTGACCATCAGCACCGGCCGGGAGTTGTGGCCAGCCAAGCACCTACCGCCGGAGTTCAGAGGCAGACCCCCAGTCCCATCCATACTCATCCGGACTACCTCTATGAACAGTACTTGGCTGACCAAGTGATGCGGCAGCGCCGTTTTGAGGAGTGGTGAGCCAGGGAGTTGGAGGACTTACAGGTCTGGGCCCAGGCCCCGTCTACCACCGGTACCTTCGATGAGAGAAGGGAAGGTACGGTAACCAGTTTTAATCAGGAAAGCTGGTGGTGCTTTGTTCAGGAAGAGGGTCTCTATGAGGAGGTTTTTGTGGGGCGGAGGGATGTAGAGCCTCACCTTCCAAGGGGCCAACCGGACCGGAACCTTTACCGGAATGATCGGGTCAGCTACGAGAGGCACGCAGGGCCTCATGGATGCTATGCCCTGCGTGTACATAAGCTGCAAAGACTAAAATTTTAGAAACACCAGTTCTGTATATAGTGTTAACATTGCTAAACTCATGAACAATAATGAGAACTTTTGAGTTGAGCCTGGACTGAGACTTAAGCAAGAGACTCTATTTGACAAGTGTATGTTATAATGTTTTAGACAGCCCAGGTGGTCAAAACAGACACTGCCGCAAAGTGCAAGGACAATGACCACCGGAGCCGTGTGTGTACTGGCTCCGTTAGGCCGAGGTTAAATTACAGTTGTAACATTTAAGAACAAGAGCCTCCAATAAAAGGGAAGAACCAAAAGTACATAATCTTGTGTTTATAAAAATGTTTACCATGTTGTGTTATACTGCATATAAAAATTGTCTCTGTATCGGTTAGGGTAGAAACGGACAAGTGTGTTTCACCAAGGGGGAATGTGGCGCCCCACTGGTCAGTGCACCACGAAGGGGTATTGCACCCAGACCAGCCTGTGCGGTATCCCTGTGGCCAGTGAAGGGGGAGGTTTGTATGTGGCTTTCATCCTACATCCACACACCTAGCTCAGGGGGCCAATTAGTTAAACCTGTTACCAGGGTAACCAGTCCCAGTGGGAGGTTATATAGGTGGGTAGTGGAGAGTGGGAATAAAGTAGAGAGTGTGTAGAACGAGGAGTAGAAGAGAGGTTGAGGAGGACCCTTCAGGGGACATTCAGGGAGGGCACCCAGAAAGTGCGGTGTCGAGGTCTGGTTTTATCATCAGAAACTGCAGGTGGCGTCACGAACAATACACTTTTATTATTTTTACTTCAACACTTTTCAGCGACCACCAGGGCCACGGTCCCGGGCACCGACCACCGGTGACAGGATGCAGCAGCAACACCCGGGATCCGAATACTCCAGCCCTGAGCAAGTCACTTAGTCCCGGATCTAGGCGCCCAGGCTGTTCTCACTCCACCTGTGCCCCTGGGTTTCTCTCGCTCCGTTCACCTGCACACTTTGCTTCAGCTTGCTCCTCACTCGCTTCCTACTTACTAACTAACTTCCCACTGCCTGTTCTTCCCTTGTACCCTTTTGACTGGGTGCTCCCCCCTGGGTTCACCCATGGTCCCCTGGGTCCTAGGGTGTGTGGGTGTGTTTGGTGGGGCCTGAGTTCACTATCCCTCTTTCCTTTTGGACTGAGATACCACACCCTCATATTAAGTACAGTACCCCTTTGCGGCAACCACACTTGTGGGGCGCCACACATGCACACACAGCTCTGCTATATTCATGCACACACAGCTCTGCTATATTCATGCACACACAGCTCTGCTATATTCATACACACACAGCTCTGCTATATTCATACACACACAGCTCTGCTATATTTATGCACACTCAGCTCTGCTACATACATGCACACACAGCTCTGTTATATTTATACATAGAGAAATGATGGGAGTGATGGTGTGCCACGGTCCGCGCTGCTCCGGGTTCAAAATAACTCACCAAAGAGCCAATCAACTTTTCATCCTCTTTATTCCTCCTTCTCCTACGCGTTTCAGCGCCACACCCGGCGCCTCCCATCATTTCTCTTGGAACATACCACTATCCAGTGGTAGGTGGAGGTCCTGCAGCAGCTTGGAACATTGATTCCTAAACGCCTTCAAACCAGTTGTGGGGATCACAACTGGACCAGGTGAGCGGCTCCACAGCACCACCACATTACACTAGTGTCACTAGTGATAGGGCACTATTGCGCCTCTTGTCCCCCTCCCTTTTATATTTTGCAATATTTATACATACACAGCTCTGTTATATTTGTACACACACAGCTCTGCTATATTTATGCACACACAGCTCTGCTATATTTATGCACACACAGCTCTGCTATATTTATGCACACACAGCTCTGCTATATTTATGCACACACAGCTCTGCTATATTTATGCACACAGCTCTGCTATACTCATGCACACACAGCTCGGTATATGTGTGTAGAGAACCTACTAGAACAACTATCCAAATACCTGCTGGATATAGGATGGTTGTGAGATGTGCCATATACACATACACATTAATAGCACACATGTCCTAAATACAAAAAAGCAGAATATGTTGATGAATTTAGAGCATCTAACAAAAACGTCAGTCATAATGAATTGGACCTTAATTATAGCACCAAGTGTGAGCAATTAATATATTTTTATCTCCTGTTTTTTCTTCGTCTTTTGTCAGTGCAGGAGAAACAACTGAATGTCCCATAACTGTTCCCGTCTCCTGTTTTCTTCATTCCGTTCGTCGGGTCTCTCACATTCTTTCCTTTTCTAATTGGCTTCCATAGAGCAAGTAGCAGCTAGTTTTATAACAAGACCGAAAGCAAACTGACAATTTAGATTATTTCCCGCAGGCCTAAAAGGCTACATTGTCCTTTGTGTAACAAAATATGATTTACTGGAGGTAAAAACGTGGAAAAATGACCCCCAAAAATCTCATCTACACGATTATCTCATGGAAGCAAGTTATCATTGTGTAATGATATTATCTAAAGTATAACATATAGGATCCAAAATCCTGGAACCTAAGGTCCTCTGAAAAACGTCTGGGGCCTGTCACGGTGGCGTGACTCGGTCAGTGGTCCCCCATTGGGTGGTCAGTAAAAAGGGTATTGAAAAGGGGTAAAAAGAAAAATAAAAGTAAAATAAAAAGAGTTTGTCGTGACGCCACCTGTGGAAAGCGGCCAATAGGGGCCGCTGCTGTGGTCCGGGACCTCTGGGGATGATGGAGTTGCAGCTGTGATGGTCTTGCTCCCCATGGGAGGAGCGTGTCCCCAGGGCATCTGGAGTGGAAGGGGATTGGGATGATGGAGGGCCAGCGGGGCAAAGCTGGCTGCTGACAGGGTCGGGGTGGCTCACCTGTAGGGCCCTGCAGTCTGTGCGGTTCAGCAGTCTACCGCTCTCCAGGCTCAGGTAGGAAATGAAAAGTCTCACACAGTTCGGAGTTCCAAAACCAGCCCCAATCCAGCAGCCACAGGCGTTCATTGGCGACCGGCTGGGTCCCCTGGCCGTAGTACGGCTGCCTTCTTGGCAGATGTGTCGGGCGTTGGCTACAGCTCTTGGAGACCTTGTGGCCACCAGTTCTGTGGTTGGAGTCTCCTCGCCACTTTTCAGGGCCGAGCCCCTTGTTCTCGACCTGCTCCTCCGCTTCACTGCAGACTCGGGCGTACGGGTGGATCGTTCACTTCCCGCATCCCTAGGACTCCCTCTGTCTCGCTGCAGTCTGCTGTCCTGGGACTTGGGGCGAGCCACATGCCGCTCAAGCCCCCCGGGTCCTTCTGCTCCGTTCTCTGTTCTCAACTCTATATCTGCACAGCCCAATCACTTCTTGTGCTCTGTCCCTTTGTTCCTTCCCCCACTTCCTGACAGCTCTTCCTAACTTCCCACCCTCCATCTTGCTCCCCCCGCCGTCTCACAGCTGTCTGAGCCATCCCACTACCTGGGTTCACCCGCTAGCTCTAGGACCTGGGTGTGTTGGGTGTGTTTGTGGGTGACTGGACTTACCAACCCCGGTTGCTGCAAACTGGTAGTGAAGACAAGGATCGCAGGGGCACCACACCAGCGCTTACTGTTGTGCTTGCTGACGCTAGCCACGTATCGCCATTGGCCTAGTGGTGTGAGAGTGTAAGCGTGCGCAACAGCTAGGGTAGTGGTGGAATGACCGGACTGCTAGCCAGCAAGCGCAGTATGCCATCAGGCTACTGTGCACCCTTAAGGGTCGGGTCGCCTTCCGATCCTGGAAAGGAGGCACTTTGGCACTGTGCTTCTGTGGCGCCCCTGCCGATCCAGTTGCCACCTCTGTTAGCGTGCAGTATCCAACTCTCTGGTAAGAGGGGCACAGAACAGTGCCGGGACACCTAGACCACACCCTACACTAGGTCCAGGCCAGGATTAGGACGAGATTGTTCCTACTGGAGAGCACCGTCCCTGATCCTGTCTGGAAAAGGAACCATAGTAGTGGCGATGGGTGGAGAGGAAGTAGTTAGAGGGAGCACATGGGAGTGCACCAAGCCTCCCTGCCGCTTGAGCCTTCCCGCAGCCGTAAGTGAGGAATATTAGGATGCGGGGGAGGTGGGGGGAAGGTGCATCTTAGCTGTCTCACAGGAAGCCGATGTGTGATGCAGGCGCCGCCCTCTTCTCCACTTCCGCTCCCCCTGCCTGCCTGCCGCCTGATACTCAGGGCTCACACTCCAATGGACAATGCGGCCCTGCCTGGGAGGAGTGAAGTTAGGAAGCACACACGTACAGTACAGACCAAAAGTTTGGACACACCTTCTGATTCAAAGTATTTTCTTTATTTTCATGACTATGAAAATTGTAGCTTCACACTGAAGGCATCAAAACTATGAATTATCACATGTGGAATTATATACTTAACAAAAAAGTGTGAAACAACTGAAAATATGTCTTATATTCTAGGTTTCTTCAAAGCCTGCACAGAGTGGTGGGTTTATATCTGCCTTTCAGAGGTCACCTGAGATCGCTGAGGAAACGCCCAATCTCCATCCTCAGCCCAGAGAGGCAAAGGAGGAGGCGAGGAAAGTGGAGGGAACACCCCACCACCTAGTTGGTTCAGCAGACACAGTGTCCCACATCCAATGGCAACAGCTGACACTAGGGATCCTGGTGTCTCGGTCCCCTGAACAGCATAATCACTGGGAGTGATCCCGCTTCCCAGCAACACCAGAAGTATATCTCCAAGAGCACAATACATGGCCAGAGTGAGCACCTACACTAGCTCCATCCCCCGGAGGTGACACCCCACCCATCAAGGCGTATGAGGGGCGACAGGTGACCTTTTGGATATCTGAATTACACTAAGAAGTGCAACGGGTCCGCTCGGGTAAAGAACCGCCAGACCTGACATCCAGTAGGTCTTTTCTTTTTCCTGACGCCTCTTAGATGTTTTGGAATAGTTGGCAAGTATCGTGATAACCCTGGACGTGTATCAGGCAGCTTGTGGTTCGCCATGACCTGAGGTGGGGCAACAAACTAACGCCAAAGTTAGGTCGCATATTGACTTTTGTTTTAACAATAGTTTCAGCAAATGAAATGGATGTTGGAAGCTCAGACTAGAAGAACAAATATACTAAGAGAAGGAAGCAAGCGCAGATAGGGTCTTATCTTTTTAACAATCAGCGGCTAAAGAGCCGTAATGATAGCTGCTCACCTGGTCAAGTTGTGTGACACACAACCAGTATTGAAAGCATGTAATAGCGGCTGCTGCTGGACCCACACCTCCACGTGCTATGTGGTCAGATTCCAGAGTTTTCCAGGGACAATGTGTCGTCGGTCCGCACGGCCACAAAAGACTGAATCAAGAGTTCACTCTATACCTTTATTCGGATCCATCCAACGCGTTTCGGAGCCTGCTATGCTCCTTCATCAGGGAGTGTATGCATACACTCCCTGATGAAGGAGCATAGCAGGCTCCGAAACGCGTTGGATGGATCCGAATAAAGGTATAGAGTGAACTCTTGATTCAGTCTTTTGTGGCCGCGCGGACCGACGACACATTGTCCCTGGAAAAGACTAGAGAACAGACCTTCTTTACTTCTCTAATGCTCCACTTTAGGTTTGATATAGCTTAGAAGTTTTTGGAAAAAGGTCTACAAGACACTACGTACGTCGATGCTTCACACATTATGGACAATGTGACCCACATTTTAGATCACTGACTGTCGCAGACTGATTTGATCTCTATTCCTAGTCTGGATGTTTGTAATTCGAGACACTTCTTTATCTTCATTCTCAGACTAAGGAATCGATAATTATTTTTTTAATTTAATTTGAAAAAGACCCTAGTCCAATGTTGAAACCGATGTGGAAATAAAAACCGTTCAACTAATCTTAAACCCAAGGATTCTTCACTACAGTAGCATAGCCTAATGTCTCACCCCTGGGGAGGACCATGGGTGTAAGGAAAAAGCAATATTTCTTACAAATAACCATCTTGTTCAGTACCATATATTCCTTATAAGCAGCCATGTTGTTCAGATAACACTATATCTCACTCCTAGGAGATAAGCCCCACCTTTTTTGGCCAGAGGCAAGTCATCTCTGGGAAGTGGAATATGTTCCTCTACTGAGGAAGCACCAAATGTGTGGAGCTTCCAAAAGGATAATTAAGTGACACCAAAGTGTGAAAACTAATCTCCTCACCACAAGTTGAAATTCTTTCACTCAGCTCAGACAGTGAAGCCGCGTTATAATGCTTAATATTTCATAAGCAGTCCCTCCTATGAAAATGTCGAGCAAAAATATGGAACCTACAGATCCAGATGGTCATAGCACTTATATTTACATAAATGTGTGATGAACCTAAACTTGATATTGGCCTATAGGATGCCATCAGAATAGTCATGCAAAGCTAAAATCATAACTGCAAATATGAGAGCATTGTCTTCCGGCTATGACACTCAAGGCAAAGTTATGGCAAATAATAACTTTTGTCTATCACAGACCTCCTCTCAGGGAGTGAGTTATGAGACATCCCAGAGGTGTGAGATGGATGTGGACATGGGAAAGCCTCATACTGTATAAAAATAAGCTGCCCCTTCTCCATTTGGTATTTCTTCTGAAAGGCATTATTATTGTTCCATCAAAGCCACAGAATACCCAGGAACAGATTGGCATCATGCTGCCCTTGTGGTGCCATCAGCATTAAGGTAACTGATCACATGTGTGTGTAATTCTGTGTATTCCATTTATCTTTGTTTTGCATAACTGACTGTAATATTTGTAATATCTTATAATACCTGTAAATATTAATCTAGTGTACCAATAGGGTGATTAAATATATAAATTTAACCTTGAGTTGCTCTTTTTATCTATTGATATATTCTATTCCCCCACCAATCAGTAGGTTGCTGGCCATATTTGAACACTCACAGTGAGGGTTGGTTAGTTTTCCTGATAACCCAATATAAATAAGCCATGAATCTTTACAGAGTCGCGTCTTCGTAAATTACAATGAGGAACGAAATCGCTCCTGTCGATGTAATCACCCGTCTTGTCCAAGCGAGCAGTAAAAAGAGGATTGTAAAAATAGATGAAAGAAAAATAAAAATAAGAATGAAAGAATGTTGTGACGCCACTCGTGGAATGCAGCTGGTATAACCGCTGCTGCAGTCGGGGCCTCTGGGGATGATGGGAGTAGCAGTGTAGATAGATCAGCTCTCCATGGGTAGAGCGGATCCCCAGGGCAACCGTAAAGTCTGTGGATATGCAAGACTCGTTTGGAGTGAAAGGACTGAGTATACGGAATAACTGACAGACACAGGGGTAACAGTCTCCTTTACCTTTACTAAGTCAACAGGAAGTTCATCCAGGGCACAGTTCACAAGTGATATCAGGGGTCCGGAGCCTGGAAGCAAGTTGGGCTTTCTACACCTAGCAAGTGCTGAGACCTCTCTGCTGCGCTGCTCTAGGTGGACCCTGGTTGCTTGAAGCTGTGCTGTGACCATCTTCTCTCTTCGCCATGTGACAGGCGGCTTTCTGGTGCTAATCTCCTTCATTGCGTCTCCTGAGCTCCGTGTTGCGGCTGTGTCTCCTGGCCTTTGTGGTGGGCGAGCAACTTGGGATTACCCGCCCTCCAGTGTTGGTTGTTGGTATGATTGATAATCCCCCTATGGGCCACGACTTGTTGTTTTACAACTGTGTCTTGATGGCGGCTTGCGTCCGCGTCACCACTCCTCACACCTGACTCCGACTCTCCCTCAGGCCCTATCAGGTCCTCACACTGGCGACTCGTCACCTGTCTCAAGGCCCGCGCAGCTACCGCGGTATCGTCTCTACAGTCCGTGCCTGGAACTGAACTGCCTGGCTCCTTACCCGCCAGGGGTGATATGCATCCAGAAAGTGTGTGATGCCCGGGCTGAAGGGAGTGGGTGCGCCGAGGACCCTACTTGTACAGCACACTACGCACCCTGTAGGGGACCGCGGTCTGTGGATCCACACTAGTGATGATCAGTCGTCATGTGACAGGGGTGACAAGGTGAATAGTGTGTGGGTGAAAAGTGGAGTGTAGCACAGAGTGCATGGGATGAGAAGTGCAGGATAATGGCAGTGTATACAAGTTCATGGAGATAAGGGCCTAGGGAACCAGGTGTGCAGTGCATCCGATGTGCATGTGTACGATCAGCGGAAGGGTTTAGTCCCGAATGGGATTGGCTTCAGAGCGTGCAGGTGTTATACCAGAGTGTCGGAACAGAGTTGGCTTCTTACGGAATTTGTGGTCCGTACTACGGCGCCATGGGAAAATGCCATTATAGGATGTCCAAGGGTATAGGAGTCATAGTGTAGAGAGTGTGCAAGGGATACTGGCTGCAGGCTTATGCGCGAGTGTGCATGGTGAACGAGGCAACAGGCCGTGTAACTAAATCAAGCTGTGCATGGTGTATACGGCTGGTGCATGGTGTATTCGTGTGTTCAAGGTAATACGTGTGTGCATGGTTATGACGCTACTTTGCATGTGTAATGGTGTGTCATTATGACACGTGTAGAACTGGTGTATCTGTGTGCACGGGTACCTTGTGTAAGATAATGTGCACGTGTATACTGTGTGTATGGTGTGTGCACGGTGTATACTGTGTGTATGGTGTGTGCACGGTGTATACTGTGTGTATGGTGTGTGCACGGTGTATACGGTGTATACTGTGTGCACGGTGTATACGGTGTATGGTGTGTGCACGGTGTATACGGTGTATGGTGTGTGCACGGTGTATACGGTGTATGGTGTGTGCACGGTGTATACTGGGTGCACGGTGTATACTGTGTGCACGGTGTATACTGTGTGCACGGTGTATACGGTGTATACTGTGTGCACGGTGTATACTGTGTGCACGGTGGGGCACGGTGTATACTGTGTGCACGGTGTATACTGTGTATACGGTGTATACTGTGTGCACGGTGTATACGGTGTGTACTGTGTGCACGGTGTATACGGTGTGTACTGTGTGCACGGTGTATACGGTGTGTACTGTGTGCACGGTGTATACGGTGTGCACGGTGTATACGGTGTGTACTGTGTGCACGGTGTGTACTGTGTGCACGGTGTGTACGGTGTGCACGGTGTGTACGGTGTGTACTGTGTGCACGGTGTGTACGGTGTATACGGTGTGCATGGTGTGTACGGTATATACGGTGTGCATGGTGTGTATGGTGTGTACTGTGTGTGTATGGTGTATACGGTGTGTACTGTGTGTACGGTGTGTGTATGGTGTATACGGTGTATACTGTGTATTCTGTATACATATATACTGTGTATTCTGTATACATATATACTGTGTATTCTGTATACATATATACTGTGTATTCTGTATACATATATACTGTGTATTCTGTATACATATATACTGTGTATTCTGTATACATATATACTGTGTATTCTGTATACATATATAAAAAAAAAAATCGAGATTTAAATCGAAAATCGTCCATAGGGTTAAATAAAATCGAGATTTTGATTTTTCCCAAAATCGCCCAGCCCTAGTTGTTGGTATGATGAACTCCCTGGCGACCTCGGACTCTGGTGTCCATACTAAACTAGATGCTGAGGCAAGCTAGCACCGCTCCACTCCTCACACCTGATCTCCACTTCCCTCAGACCCTTATCACGGGTCTCTCACACTGGCTAGTCAGTAACCTAGGACAAGCCTAGCGCAGCTACCGTCCGTAGTATGTTTTCTACAGTCCTCCTAGGAACTGAACTGCCTGGCCCTTACGTCAGGGAGGGGTACTGCATCCATGAAAGAGTGTGTAATATCCCTGTGGCTGAGGAGTTGGGATGCTCCATAAGGGACCCTCTTTACACATCCACACGCACCCTAGGTAGGGGACCGTGGGTGGACCCACTAAGGGAGGACCCAGTCCCATGGCAGGGGTGTCAGGGTAGAATAGTGTGTGGGTGGGAGGAGAGTAAGCACAGAGCTCCACTGGGGAGTGAGAAGTGCGGGATGGCAGAGAAGCCGTCAGGAAGGAAAGGGACCCTAGGGACACCAGGTGTTGCAGTGCACCGAATCCGGACGTGGTACGATCACCGGCCGGAGGGGTTTAGTCCCGGAATGGAGTATTGGCTTCGAGAGCGGTGCAGGTGTTCATCCCCGAGCCGCCGAACCAGAGGCCTGAGCTTCTTCAGGAAGTTGTGTCTGACACCCGGCGCACCCAGGAAAAAGCCCATATAGGATCCCAAGGGCTCAGAGAGGAGTCACTCAGCTAGAGAGGATCCAAGGGAGCTGGCTGCAGGCTCTACGCGCGCAGGTGCTGAGGAACCAGGCAACAGGCCCCGTGACATCCCCAACTAAATCAACGCCCGGAACCGGGTACCCCACGGCCCTGGGGAGGGTCACTTCCCTTGATTCCAAGCTTAATATTGTGGCAACCGGACCCTGCGACGCCACACTAACATCTTGCTATTGTCCAAATTGGTCGTCTATGGAACCAATAGAACATCTTCCTGATAAAGGACCCCTTCGTAGAATAATGCTCAAAGGCTGAACATAGAGGCAAATGTAGGAGAAAGGGCTCCAGAGACCAAACTGAGACCCATTTAAGATGCCACCTAGGAAGGCTGTGTCCTTGCTTTCCTCCTCCATGACCTTTTTATGACCCTTATAGACCACATTGCCACCTTGTGTTGCCTCGGACAGGGAGAACATGTGAGAGACTCAATTTACAACATGCATCAAACCAATGGTCTTATAGCTACCGGATAAGGTCCACAAACCAGGAATAATCAGCAGGGCAATTAAAGGGGATGTTCACTTTATTTGTATTTTAACAGCTCACTGTACTTAGTCAAGTCTTCTACCTGGTTAGGTCTACTCTGATTTTCCGATGGACAAAACAGTTTGTCACACATCTATGTCTTACCAGTAAGCCTTCTTCCATCCAATCTTGTCACTGTAGCTCTATTCTGATTTCTGTCCCAGTACTAGCCTTGGTGGAATCCCCAGACCTAGAGCAACCTGTGTTACGGACGGTTCAATACATAGAATCACTTCCCTTGGTTCTTGATTGAAATCAAAAAATTGAAAATTACCAGCCGCCCACATCACTCCATTCCCGTCTCTTCTGTTCCGGAGAGATGTCGGGGGTCAGGGTTATGCCACATTCTGATGTCAGTACCTCTGATGTCAGTACCTCTGATGTCAGTATCTCTTCTTATGCACAAAAAAGGTCAAATTTTCATCCCTGCTTTGGATCCATACATCACCATTCTCTTCTGCACCACCAGTGTGGTCTTTGTTGTATCTTAAATCAAATCTGCCAGTGTTCAAAGTTACTTTCTTGCAATCACTGCTGCTCCATTCCTTGTACACAATATGGCCTAAGTTAGGGGTGCACCAAGCCCCACTGCCGCCTGAGCCGCGGCACCGATTATGGGGGGGGTGCTAGTGGAGCCCAGCACTGCCGCCCCTTCTGCAGCGACACTGCCGCCTGACCCGCGGCAGTGATTGCCGGCCGCGGCCGTGAGTACCGGGAGGGGGGGGGTGCTGGTGAAGCCCAGCGCTGCCGCCCCTTCTATGCTTGTCCCCCGGCGGGTCGCCGCTTACCTGCGGTGCGCGGGGTGAGCGGCCGGCGCCATGACAGGGGGAGGCTGTGTGCATGAGGCGCCGCCCCCTTCTGCACTGCCGCTCCCCCTGCCTCTTGCCGCCTGAATGACAGGGCTCACACTGTCCAATGGACGGTGCGGCCCTGGGCCTAACACATTGCAGCTAACTGAAACCTGGAATCTGCCTTACGACATACTAAGGCCTCAAGAAATCCTCTCCATTCTATTACAATGTTTAAGAATAAAGCCGGGTGATGGTGAATTGACCAGTTGCAAGCCAGCAAGTGCAGTGTACTGGTCACAATTTGCGCTAGATGTTGTGCTACCACGCACCTTGAGGGCCGGTGTACTCTAGTCTTCTAGGTCATAGCAAGGGAGGACTTTGGCAGAGCCTGTCACATCGCCATTGGACTCTGTGGCTGGTGTTCCTGCCTCGGCCGCTGTGAGGCGCCGGATTCCTTCGGCTGTTGGTGCCGGTAATTGGAGGGCCTTGTCCTCATATGGACCTACTCCTTCGACGTTGGCCTCTGTCGCTGAACGCCGCCGTTTTTCTCCTTTGGGTGATGTTGGTTGCTTCTGTCAGAAGTGGGGTGCTTGGAGCCAGTCGTGCATCACCATCTGGCCCGGTTCTAGGGGCGGTCCGGATGAGATCATCAGGCTGTGAGCTCCAGCCTATGGGGGGTAACCGTGCCCTTCAAATACATTGGAGCCTGTCTTGCAGCCCGCCAGATATAGTTTTGGTTCCCCAGTGACATAGTGTGTGTTTGGTTTTGACTCTGACCTTTGCCTGGATTTTCGACTCTGCTGACGCCTGACGATTTTGTACCTTAGCTGCCCTCTTGGTTTTGACTCTGACCTTTGCCTGGATTTTCTACTCTGCTACAGCCTGACGATTTTGTACCTTAGCTGTCCTTTCGGTTTTGACTCGGACTCCTGACTACGTTCTTCGGATCCTGATTTTTCCCTTCCTGGCGACCTCCCTGCTCTGCTGCTCATAATAGGCCGCTACCCCCTGGGCTCCGCTGTAATTCCAGATCCCTGTATAGGTGTTAAGGGTCTCGGGGTTTCTCGGGGTGCTACCTTACCAGCAGCTCAGCCTCACAGCGGATGATCGTCGCAGAGCCCTTACCAGGCGGCAAGCAGCACGGTGGCTGGTGACCAGGCAAACAAGCACAAACCATGTCAGACACACCAGAAACCAAAAAAAGCAGTGCATACCTCAACTAACCAAGGGAAACAGGGACAAGCCAAGATCAGAGACCAGAGAAAGAACCACCTCAGAAAGAAACAAACACACACCTCTACCACCCAACAGAACTGAAATAATCACCAACACACAGAGGAAATGGCGGGTTTAAATCTCAGCGGTCACTTGACATCGCAATGTCCAATCTCCAACCTCAGCCTAGAAAGGCATAGGAGGAGGGGAAAGAGCTTTAGACCAACTGAGTGCCCCAACACACACGGCGTCCCGTATCCTCCGGCAACATCTAACATCAGGGAACCTAGAATCCCAGGATCCCCAAGTAGCATAATTGATCGGAGCAGCAGCATCCCACCTCCCAGTGATATCAATAGTAAATCTCCTGGAACATAATACCAAGTCAGAGCAAGCATCTTCACTATCACCGCACTCTGGAGGTGACACCCTACCCCTCATTGCTAGTGAAGGGCGTCCGGTGACTGCCCAGAAAGCTGGAGCGCGCCCAGGAGTGTGAGGGGCCTGCTCGGATACAGAGCCGCCAGACCTAACTTTAAAGAAACATATCATTCTAATCAGTGGCGTAACTTGAAGCTCATGGGCCCCGATGCAAAAGCTCCAGCGGGGCCCCCAATTATTGCAAATCTTTAGGAACAGTGGTTTTATTATATAGGTCAAAGGGACTTTTGGGGCCCCCTAGGCTCCAGGTCCCGGGTGCGATTGCAACCTCTGCACCTGTTGTAGTCATGCCCTGATTGTAATGTATGGAAAATTGATTTTGTAAGATATAAAGGGATTCCATTCTTGGTAAGGTAAAAACTGTTTGTGCCGTGTTAAGGCCGCTTTACACGTCGCAACATTGCATGCAATTTCACTGGCAATTTGCTGGTTGCAGTGAAATCATGGACACATTGTTACATTTTGTTGCCCTGTACAAATGGAACAAAGTGTCCATGATTTCACTGCAACCAGCAAATTGCCAGTGAAATTGCATGCAATGTTGCGACGTGTAAAGGTACCCTAAGCTAGTAGATAGAAATATATTGTAATCTGAGAGTCCTCAGTGGTTGATACCTTTTAATGGCTAACTGAAAAGATGGTAAACATAGCAAGCTTTCTGGACACTGAGGCCCTTTTGTCAGGCAGATAATGACACACACATTTTTGGTAGAATTTGGTAGCATTTTGGTAGAATTGGGTAGTTAGAATGCAAAGAAAGCATGGAACAGAGACATGGTGGAGATTTAGGGGGGGGACTAGAGCACCTGAAAGGCTCCCTTTAAAAACAGACACCTGGATGACATGTCTTGTACTCGCCATGATTTTCGTGGACCTAAAAACAGACATGTCTACGTTTCTTTTTGCAAAACACTTGGTCCGCAAATAAGTACAAGGCATCTAAGCCGTCCCATAGACTATCATGGAAAATGGATGGGAAACATGGATAGAGCAAGTACATAACAAACGGATATCTAAATGAGGTCTAACTCTGTGCAGGGCCACAGCCTTACTATGTGCTTCCCTTGTGATATTATTCATTTAATACACTATTCCCAAAAACTATGTCAGGTCTTAGTTTACTGCAACATTTAACCAACGCTGCTCACTCTTTCATGCCATGCAGCTGTTGTTATGTACACATGGTAACTCATACGGGAAAATAAGACCTATCTCAAAACTACTGCACCCAGCTACCAGTCCCTAGTGGCACCTGCGCAAGGTGGAATAACCCAAAACACAAAACTAGAAGATGACAACTCGGACCTGGCTGCTGAAAGGCCATCGAGCATTCCTCGTACCTCCTTAGGAACTGTGAGAGATGCAGAGCACTATAACCCTGAATAAGGAAGACGTGAAGAGATAAATGAGAGCCTAAGTGCGAAAACATAAAATATGAATACAAAGTGGAAAAGTAAAGTATTTACTGCAAAAAAGGAAAGCCTCCTATTACCTAACTCTTGGCAGGAGAAAGGAGTAGGATAGACAGACCTGACAACACAGATAATAACCCTAGCTGCTTTCCATCTGGCTGGCATAAATCCTTAGCAGTATGACTGGAATTACAAACTGCATCCACATTGGAATACAGGCAGTAGAGAGAACCAGCAAGGGAAAGGTGTAAATAATCGCACCCGCAATGTGATAGGACAGACTAAATGATAAATGAATACACCTGCTGACCGAAAAGAATAAAACAGCGGTAAAAGATAATCAGCACTTGGACAGAGCCTGAACCTGCTGGGACTCAGAGAAGGAAGCCTATTACACAGGACAGGGTTCGACTCTTTTTAAATACACATATAAAATGGTTTTTAATCCAGTTATCATATTTTTTTAACTAGATTAATACCTTTGTCAGGGACAATGCCTTCACTAACGAGTTCAGGTTCAATGCGCTTATCAGGCACAGGCTAGAAAAATGCTTATAATATCTAATTTTCTCAATTTCTGTGCTCTAAAAGTGATTAGTGACCTTCATAGGGATGTAATAAAACAGAGTACACATAATTGGGTGAAAAAGAACCCAATTTACTTACCATAAAAGTAATAACTTCCTGACAATCTGGTGAGAAATTAAACTACAAAAGCTGCGCTTGTCAGATCAGTTGTTCCTGGTAGAGGGTTAAAATTTTTGTTTGTAAAGAAACAAGACCTACAGGAACAAATAAAAAAAAATAATAATGACAGAGTAGCTGTTCCCGTATTCTCCACTAGGTGTCACTATAAAATCTGTTAGGGACAGATTGTTTTTGATCTCCTGGATCTCTGGGTCACATTCTGAACCTGTGTTGTTAAATGTTTTGTGTGACATGGCCAGCTTTTGCATATCGTTGTTCCTACACACGATGCTTTACCACTTGTATTGTAGACAGATTTTCCCAGAAACATTAGAGGCCTGTCAACTCCAAAACTGATAGTGGTGGAAGTTAGACAAGTATGTGGTCACTGGACCCTGTGGGGAGTAATGTAGTACGTGGTATCAATGGTGCACTATCCTTACAGAGGTCTAGCTAGAGGCTTCAGGGCCTAGAAACAAAGTATCTGCCAGGGCCTTCGATTACAATATGCCTTACCAGTGTCTTCTCATGTCGCATGAAGGGGGTTCTCTATTCCTCACCTAATGTATTTAACCCCTTACTAACATCCGGCCCCATCTCCACCTGGTGTATAACATCCGGCCCCCTTTCTTTCTGTATATAACATCCCACCTCTCAACCCTGGTGTATAACATCTGGACTCATTACCCCCGATGTGTAACATCTGGCCCTCTCGCCCCTGGAGTACAACATTCAGCCCCTCGCCCCTGGTGTATAACATCCGGCCCTAGTGTATAATATCTGGCCCCTCACCCCTGGTGTATAACATCTGACCCCTCGACCCTGGTTTGTAATATCCAGCCCCATAGTGTGGCTCCCCAGCGGTCTGGTCGCCACTAAAGGGTACTGAACCCACAACCGGCGGTAGTATTTCCATCTACGGCAACCAGGTTTGGTAAGTCCAGTCACCCACAAACACACCCAACACACCCGGTCCCAGGAAGAGCAGGTGAACCCAGGAAGTGGGACGGCTCAGGCATTCTGTGGGATGGCCGAGGGAGAAAGGGGTTGGGTGGACAGGGAGCAGGAAGTGGTCAGGGAAAGGAAAGGGACAAAGGGAAAACACCACAGGAAGTGGCGGTGAGTTGGAGGTCAGCGAGTAGAGAGGATAGAGAGAAAGGACCCGGAAGACAGGAGCAACGATGTGGCTCATCTCGGGTCCCAAATCCAGAGACCACGAGGAGACAGAGGGAGCCCTAGGGGCACGGGCTGTGAGCGATCCACCCGTGCGCCCCAATCTGAACTAAAGCAGAGGGGTAGGATGAGAACCAGGGGCCCGACCCTGGAAGGTGGCGAGTAGACTCCAAGCTCCAATCACAGAACCCGGTTGGCCACGAGGTCCTGAGGAGCTGTGGCCAATTCCCAACACTTCCGCCGAGAAGGCAGCCATACCAGGGCCAGAGGACACTGCAAGTCGCCCAACGAAGGCCCATGGCTGCTGGATTGGGGCTCTGTGCGCGGACTGTACTTTCTAGGCCAGAGCAATGGTGGCCACAAGAGAATAAGAGCATGTGCTGGCTGGGGGGCGTGCCACAGTCCCCCATGGTTGGCCACGCCAGCACACAGTGCGAAAGATGGCCTAAACCCATTTTGCCTTTCAAGAGTCGGGATGGTGGACTAAAATACTGTTTCACTCCACCCCAGGGTGTGACCGATGGCCAGAGATCAGAGGCACACCCACGACAGGAGGGGGCAGAGGCAGACTCTGGCACGAACTGCAGACTGAGTGGTGGGAACTTCAGCGTCCGCATGTTCGGCAAGATGGTGGAGAAAGGCTGAAAGGCTGAAAAAGCCCAGAGCGTGGGGTGGCAGCGGAGGACTTCCCCAGCTCACCGGAGAAGGGCCAAAGCCAGTTTCCTCAGCTTAACCCAGACCAGGTGCCCCCGATGAGTAATGGGCTCCTGAAAGCAGAGAATGGTAACAGCACCATGGTGGGTGGCGCCTGGAGGACTCCGGCCCGTGGGGTCAAGGAGACGGACTCCTGAGTTGGTCGACAGGGTAGGGGGTACTCAGATTCCGGGACAGATAGTCACTTTGATAGGGGGATCATGGCTGGTCGGTTCCCGGTTCCGTGCCCTGGACCCTCAATGGCGGGGATGGTGGGTGATGATGATGGGGAATGATAACTGTGGTACCTGGTAATGGTTACCAGCGCTGCGGTCGGCCGCTGAGGTGATGGAAGGCAGCTTTGGTAGTATAGCTCCCCACAGGTGGAGCTTTACCTCAGGGCAGCGGGGAGGATGAGGGGAGGGGCGGGGCTAATCTTCGTGCTCTTTTAGCCGCGCAGCCGCGATGCTCTTCCCGCTCTGTGGCGCAGTAATGGCAGCCCGATTTTACAGTTCACAAACAGTCAATAAAGTCCAATTCTAGGCATACAGTACCCGGTTTTACCGGGCATGGGGTCCTGTTCGTGATGCCAGAAATGATTCGGTTGACAGGGTAGGGGGTACTCGAATACCGGGACAGATGGTCACTTTGATGGGGGATCACAGCTGGTCGGTTCCTGGTTCCGCGCCCTGGACCCTCAATGGCGAGGATGGTGGGTGATGATGATGGGGGATGATAACGTGATGCCACCTGTGGTACCTGGTAATGGTTACCAGCGCTGCGGTCGGCCACTGAGGTGATGGAAGGCAGCTTTGGTAGTACGGCTCCCCACAGATGGACCTTTACCTCAGGGCAGTGGGGTGGATAAGGGAAGTAGTAGTCCTCACTGATTTTGATGTTGTAGGAGCCCTCCAGGCAGTGGAGAAAATGAGAACAGACACAGGATCAGCTCAAGAAGTTCTTTACTGTCACAAGATGAAAACAGGTACACGGTGCAGTCCTGTTTTACGGGATTGTAGCCACAGATTTTGAGGAATCTCTGCAGAGTCTGTCGGTGGTATCTTTGCAATAGCTTTCTGGGTCTGGGTTCCTCTTTAACTCTCATTAACCACACTGAAGAGCCCTTTCGTCGGTCCCCTGGTCTGTTACTGTTAAGTACAGTAGGTTCCTTACCGGTACGGACGAGAGCGACAACTAGCTAATCTTCCCGCCACAGGAATTCGGTCCTTTCCCTACAGTGTCCTGGATCCAATTTGGAACTGAGGTAGGGATTCAGTCCGTTGCGCTATGGCTCCCTTATGTCGGTCCCACAGCTTGTCGGTTCGCAGTCAGGGATAGACCGACTGACTGCCTCGGCTCTGGTATGCCGGTGTCAACCCCGGACTCCTCGGCCGGCTTCAACCGGTCCTGGTTTGTCCCCTCCAGTTTCTGGGTCACCCCTCTCCAAAGAGGTGCCCTCCTGTCACATATGCAGTCTCCTCAGCACTGTCCTCCTGCTGTCTCACTTGCTGACTGACTCTAACTGTCACTCAAGTCTCCCACTGTACTCTAGGCTCCATCCCCTTGGACCTACTGAATATACGGTCCCCTATCCTAAGGTGGCCTAGTGTATGTGTGCTTATGACACATTCTGTAAGAACCCCATATTCATAACTACGGAGTCACTTCACCTTCTGTTTGGGGTGCATTACCTCCCTGTGGCGCCTTCCCATAGGGGCGCCACACTCCCCCAGTGGCCAGGAGAGGATTCCAGAACCAGCAACGTCAGTGACTCTTGAGCTATAGATGGCTGCAGCACCAAGCCCTGACAGACAGCAGCAGCAGCTTCAAACTTTGTTGCTGCACCAGACCCGGCAGCCAGAGACAGAGCTGCAAGTGTTGAGCCCCAGGCTTTGGGGTACTCAGATATCAGGCTCCAAGGGGTTAACGCTCCTGTGTCACGGGGAGTGGTGGCCGCGCCTGATCCTATGTCCTGGGTGACACTTCAAAAAGGGATGTATTTACAGGGGATTATCTATATACAGTTCTCGCGACGCCACCTGTAGTGTCTGGTGATGGGTCACCAGCGCCGCCACAGTCCGCCGAAGGTAGATGGTAGTGCGGCTTGGTTGGTAAAGTCCCCTAGAGGTAAGGCCGGACCTCCAGGGCAGCGTAGTGTGAAGGAGCAGCTTGGAGTGGAGCTGTAGGTTAGGATGGGGAGTGATGGAGCAGTCTATGAGGGACACCGGGAGCGGAGAGGAAAGACGTACACACACTGTTGAAGTCTCTTTTACCTTTTTACTGTTGGTACAGCAGGTAAAGACGTCCAGGGCATTGACAGGTGACCAGAGCACAGTGGGTCCCCACAGCAAGTGGGTATAAGGCCTCCTCTGTGGTTGCTGAAGCCTAGCCTGCATGCAGCCAGACTGGCCTCCTCTCCCTTCCTGTCTCTGCTTTCTGCTCCCTCCTCCAGCGCAGTCCATGGGTTACCCTTTCTGATCACTGCTGTGCTGCGCTACACTGCGGTGTCTGGCTCCCTCTCTCTGACCCACAGGGGGACCAGGTGACTGAAGTCTCCACGGTGTGACAGGGTTTTCTGTAGTTCTGAAGTATCCCACAGGTGCGGATCCCCGATGTCCGGTACGTCTTTGGGCGAACTTCCACTAGTTCCTTACTCCCTCTTGGTTATCTGCTCCTTGCGTTCTGTCCCCATTTAGGCTTGTGGGACGTCAGAAGGGCCACTCAGGGTCACTGGCTCGGGCCTAACCGTGGCACCGACCACCAGGACGTCTTCGCAGCTCTCCTAGCGTCTGCACACTGACTAACTCCTCCCCCAGCAGCAGTATTTATAGGGGAGGAAGATGTTGCATGTAGTAGGTACCTGCTGTGGAAACCCAGCTGTGCATTAGAGAAGTCTGTGGCTACCTGCGTGAGCAGGGCACCACACAAGCTGACCCACCCCAAGGCTGTGGGGACTCGGTACCCGGGCGGTTGCTTTAAGGGGATGTCACTAGTGGCCTTCCCGGGCCCATGGCCCTGGTGGTCGCTAAAAAGATGGGGAATAAAAATAAAAGAAAAAGTTCGTTTTATGTTTTACAAAATACAAGTTCTACTTGCAACATTATTTAACCTGTGTCTTAGCACGAGGACGTGCTAATCTTTGCCAACAGGAAATGTGGCAACCCAGCTAAGAGACCAACACAATAAAAACCCCGGGAACACACAGGGGCAGTCAGAAAGCGAAAGAGAAAAAGAAGTGAACAGTGGGAGAGAGCGTGAGAACAGGACAGAAGTAGAGAGAGCCTTCCCAGGAGGTTTCGGGTTCCCTGGAGGTGCAGAATCCTGAAAGGCACAGAAAGGCTGCAATGTCCAGGACAGTTGGTAGCTCCCGTGGCTCTTCCAGCTGCTGCAAACGGATAGCTCTATCTTTCAGCTCAGTAAATGTCATGTCAGGGTTCTGCAGCAGTATCATGCTTAACTGTCCTCGATGGGAAGGGGAATGGAGGCCCTCTATGAATTGGTCAAATAGCATTTTATCAGCTCCCGGGGCTAAAGCAGGTTCTGCCAGTTTAAGGGCTCTGAGTGCTTCCTGCAGGTTCAAGGCAAAGTCTCTGGCACTCTGTTTAGGTTTCTGGTGGCATGCAAAGAACCTCATCTTAGCCCGGGTATCAGCAGCAGATTCAAAAGTTGCTTTCAGTCTAGCTGCTAGATGCTCTACAGTGTCCTTATCTGTGTCCAGCCAGGACGCAACCTCACGCCGTGCATTGCCCGTTAACTGTCCCATTATCATTCCTACACGCTGGGCTTCAGTGAGGGGGTACATCACATAATATTCCTTTATCTTTAGCATAAAGTCAGTTAGTGTATTAGGCTCACCGGAGTACTGGGGCAGCCACATTGCCCCTGGAGTATACGGCATCAGGAATGGCATTATGGATGTTGTTCATTGCGCCACTGCACCGCCGGGTACTATCGCTGGGTCCGGCGCTGCAGCTCCACCGGCTGCTCCGTCGCCGCCTTGTGCATTGGGCTGCGACATCTTGGGCCCCCTTAGTTAATATCCGCCCTCCGTCTTCCGCTTCCGTCCGGATGTCTAACTAAGGTTCTGCTGCGCACCAGGGATTCTCTTCCCTTCCGGATGACGTCAGAGCGGTGGGCGGTTTTTCTTCCCACACATCGCGCGCTCTGCAATGGCGGATTCTAAAATTTACAGTATCTGTGGCGCAGTTACAATTCAGCTTGCCGCGCGCCCAGCAATGGCGGCAGATTTAAAACAGTCACCAATCACGGCACACAATGCCCGGTACCGGGCACGGTAGATCCTGTTCGTGACGCCAGGTTGTGGAGCCCACTGGGACGGGGTACTCGGTGCTGGACCGGTGTACTGCTGGGGGATGTCACGGCGGTCCTGGTCCGGACCGTGTCCCGGGCCTGCACAATAAAATGGGGGTTATTTACAGGGGATTTGTCACTCGTGACGCCACCCACTATATGCGGCCAGTAATGGGGCCGCCGCTGCTGCAGAACCTCCGGGGATGATGGGATAGCAGCTTGTATAGAATAATTCCTGTGGGCAGAACTGGGTTCCACGGGGCAGTGGTAGTAGTAGTTAAAGTCTGTGAGGATAGTTATTGATGCTGCAGGAGAGTACGGGTAGCAGTAGAGATGATGAGAGTAGAGGTAATCGCAGTATATGAGGGCAAGTGGGGCTTCAGTATAAGGATCACACACACTCACGGTTTCTGTTGTTTTCCAAGTCTTTACTTGCAGATGGTATATCACAATATTGTCCACGGAGTCTGTACCAGGTTGCTCCCACCCTGACCGGGTCCTTGGCTTCCTACTTAAGCGCTGTGTGTGGCTCTGCTGCTGCTTGTAGCTGTACTGCTGGCCCTGTCTCTGCGCACGGGTACCAATCTGCTGGGCAACTTGAGTCCTCTGTGCCACTGACCCCTCCGTGTTGCTTTGCTATGGTGCTGTGAAGATGGTGGACCTTCACTATCCCGGTGTTTACTGTCCTGTCTGTCTCAGGCACAGCCTCGGATCCGGTATCCGTCTTAAGCGCCTCCTCGGGGTCAAGTTTTTGGGGTAACTCTTTATCCTGGTTATGTTCCTCTGTTCCTCTGTCTCCTCTCCTCAGACCTCTCAGGACCTCCACTTCTCCTTGGCTCTGCTCCTGCTCCAGACTAGACTGCAACTCTCCTCTGAACTGAACTAACTGTCACTCTTGCTCTGTGGTAAACAACAGCTCCTCCCACTAGTGCAGGTGCCACCTAAGCTCCTCCCACTTTCTAGTGTAGTGTTGTGTGGGGATTAAACCTGTGTTGATGTTTCTGTGGCACATTAACCCTTGGGGTGCCACACTTACAGCGTCGCAGTGAAGTCCTGTCTGAGGAGCCACAGACTGTCATCCCTGCACACTGGCTGGAGAGCTGCAGCTTTGAAGTAAGTGAACCGCATTGCACACGATCCCTCACCAGGCCCATCCATCACTACTACACCTGCCCTGGGGACCATCAACCCTACCCGAGGAGGGCTTACCAGCCACGCTGCCCCAAGTCACCGTCCCCAGCAGGAAAATGGCAGCAGTGGTTCTACTAACCACATACCCTGGGTGGCGTCACAACAAATCCCTTGTAAATACCCCCTTTTTGGAATTGTCCCAGGCCACGGGAGCGGGTCATGACTACGTGATTCCCCAGAGAGACAGCACCGGCTTGGCTCCTGAGTACCCCATAGCCTAGGTGCGCATCAATATGACCTTGCCCCGTTTTCCCTGGTGTATAATAACGGACCTCTTGGCCCCAATGTATAACTTCTCACCCCATTGCCCCTGGCGTATAACCTCTGGCCCCTCGCCATGCCATTTACCAGAACGTAACAGAGCGGGAGGCTGAGTTCTGAGGATGAGGATAAGAGGTCAGAAAGGTCACCACTGCTCTGTTGACTCCATAATTGCAGAGTCCAGACCTCACTTGGTAACATGTGCACAAACACTGCGCCGCCGGGAGCTTCATGGCCAAGCAGCTGCAGCCGTACATCACCAAGCACAATGCTGAGCGTCGGATGGAGCGGTGTAAAGCTGCTACCTTCAGACTCTGTAGAAAACATGTTCTGTGCAGTGACAGATCACACTGCTCTATCTGATAGAGGAATCTGGGTTTGGTGAATTCTAGAAGAACATTACCCGCCTCACTGAACTGTACCTGCTGTACAGTTTGGTGGAGAAGGATGATACTAAGGGCTGTTGTCAGAGTTCGACCTTTTAGTTCCAGTGAGGAGAAATCTTAATTCTTCAGCACAACACATTATGGACAATTGTAGCTTCTGGATTTGTGTGAACAGTTTGGGGAGGACCCTATTATGTTCCCCATGACTGCGGCCAGTGCAAAAGGCCTATACAAACATGGAAGGGGAGAACATAAACGGACGCACAGAGCTCAAGTCCAACCAACATCTATAACGGAGATTGTGAGCCCGGCCTTCTCCCCAACATCAGTGTCACCTCACAAATACTCTTTTGAATGAAGGATCCAAAATTCCCACAGACGCCTCCAAAATCTTATAGAAAGTCTTCCTAGAAGAACGGAAGCTGTTATATCTACAGAGGGGCCAACTCCAAATTAATATTTATGGATGTAGAACTGGAGGTCAGAAAAGCTCCTGTAGGTGGAATGTTGAGGGGTGCACATACTTTTCTCCTTACAGTGTATATTGTTTGTGTTAAATTGTATATGTTAAATCCTATGTACGAAATGGTTGGTGATACTGTATGGGTACGATAAACCGAATTCACTGTCTTTGATGATATAAAGGCTGGAACTATCTCATGCCTATGACGCACCCACAGGGACCGGGGTACTCAGGACCGGGCTCTACTGTCTCTGGGGTGTCAAGGTGCCGTTGCCCAGTCCCGTTGTCCCAGATGTGGCAAAAAATAGGGGTATTTACAAGAGAGGTGAAAGAGTTTTTTCGTGATGCCACCCGTAGTATGTGGCCAGGTGACCACCGCTGCCGTATTCCTGCAGGGGGACAGTGATGAGGGGCAGCGTAGATGGTAACCCTTTCCCACGGGTAGGGCTGGTTGTCCCCAGGGCAGGTGTAGTGGGGGCTGCGTACTCTGGATGCTGCAGCGGTTCTTCTCCTGCAGCTTCTCCAGCCAGCACGCAGGGACAGCAAGGCGGCTCGCAGGTGGGGGTTCTGTTGCAGTTTAACAATAAACAGTCTCCAAGCACTTTTGAGCTGACCGGGTACTTTACTGTTCAAAGTTTTCAAGCGGTTTACAACACAGTTCACAGTTTCAGTTCTTACAGTCTATCGGGGACCTGGATGCCAGTGCAGCTCAGACGGTTCCTCTACGTCGCTTCCCTCAAGTATCTTTCAGGCCCTGCTTGTCTCTCTCTCTCTGTCCTCGCTCAAGGGTTCGGTCTGGCCATCACGGGCTCTTTAGTGATAATTCCTTCTGCTTTAGGGCAATAGCCTAGGACAATGGCTGTGTCCCTACTCCGTGGCGGTAGGTAGGTCACGGGTCACAGAGTCCCCGTACCACGCCGGGTTGTCTCATGATTAGGGTTGTGAAGTCTCCCCAGTAACCTCTATAGAGTCGGCTCTCTGGTCGTCCTGACCTAGCCCTCCAGTGCCCCAGGTATTATTTGGGCTATCCAGGCTCCTTCTGCCTCCCGGTTGTAAGCTCTGGGTCCTCCGGCCTGCTATATTAGTGATGGCTGCCGGGCCCGTTGTTCTCCCACTATCGTCAGTGGTCAGCTGTGGGGTGTGTCTGCTTGTGGAGCTTCTTCCCTCGCCTTTCTCTCTAGGGCGAGCTTCCTCCTGGGTATCCTGCCTCCAGGGAACTGCTGCCTCCAGGGAACCTTTCCTCCTGTGAATCCACTCCTCCAACTTGGTGTTCCAGTGTTTTTAGTACTGTTCCTCCACCCACTTGTCCAGGTTCTACCTCTCTCTCCACTCACACTTCTCTAAACTCCTGCCACCCCTTGCCCTACATAGAGTTCAGTGGCTTAGGATTGGAGTGTGTCGGCATGTGGATGTTTTAAGTCGACTGTCTTACCTCGTCTGACTGCAGTTCACCTTGTGGCTGCCCTGGTCGCAGGGGCGCCACACCTACCCCAATAGACGGACAGCCTCAAACCCATCAATACAAGATTACATCTCTTAGGATTTGTTGCACCAAAAATGATCTGCGACAATCCATGATCTCTATATGTTCTGCTTCTGGGACACACTGAGATCTCACCACAGTCACCCATGAACGTCCGGTCACCGCAATACACGCACTAGGACATTAAACAGGTGAACCAAAATAGAGATGTTAGACCCTGGCCCCAGAGTGAGGATTAGAAGAAGGAGAAACCTGACCCTCACTTTTGTAAAATGACTTGATCACACCAGTGGGTGACTGACAGGAGCTACAGAGACGCCTAAAGGGCCGTCAATCATCTCCAACCAGACATCAATAGCCCGAGCCTCGCTGCGGACTCTACAGATTTATTGCACTTTGCAATATCACAGGACATTTTGTTTTATTTCATTTTTGTCATATTTGTCATTTTAATAAACGGAAAGATGTTAGGGAAAGTCTGAGGGGATAAATGGGGTATTCGTGACGCCACCTGCAGACAGGGCAGCCGCCGCTGCTTCAGAACCTCTGGGGACAGTGACCGGCAGCTTGGATGGCATCGCTCCCCACAGGTGGAGCGTAGTCCCCAGGACCACAAGTGTTATGTGTGTCCCGGGTGCCACTAGGTCACTCTCCTGGGCACTGCTCTCTAGTTCGGCCACCTTCCCCAAGATGTGTCAGCTGTTTGGCCACAGATTCTGTTAGAAGTCTGAAGCCCCGGGTTTACGGCTTGGGTGTCTGCAGGGCCGGGTCCCTGACTCCACCAATTCCTCTGTTCGTCAGATTCGGGCGTACGGGGCTCGATGTCTCTTCCGCACCCCTAGGGCTCTTCTGTTCCTCTGCCTGTAAGTCTTTCCCTCGCGTGGGTAAGCGTGGTGGCATTGCTCCAACTCACGGGAATCAGCACCACACAGCCTCTACACTCACGACTACCACTCCTCGTCAGTTAATGTTACTCCTCCAGTTTCGTCCTACCGATGATTCCTCACTCTACTGTCCTGTCCCCCTTTTGTGACCTGGGTCCTCCCTCAAGGTCCACCCACCGCCACAGGGGCCTGTCACTGTGTGTGTGTTTTTCTTGTGGCTCAACTGCACCATCCAAGCACCTGGAGAACAGGGGCATTACACTCCCTAACCAAAGGAGTGCAGTACCTCTGGTGGCGGCTCACCCAATGGGGCGCCACATTCCTCCTTTGCAGAATAAGCTCGTTCCCGAGTGACCTGGTACCTCGGATTCTCACAAAAATTTTTTTTTTTGATATATGCATATCAACAACATTAATAATAACAATAATCAGCGTTTTTCTTCCCTTTCATGAAGCACGGTTTCTTAAACGTTACAGAATGGTACCTTCACACGCCTGCAATCTCGCCTGGGAATCCTAAAGGCGATATGTTGTCGAGCCCACTGGGACGGGGGTACTCGGTACCGGACCGGGTCTGCTACTGGGGAAGTCACGGGTGGTCCTAGTCTGAACCGTGTCCCGGGCCCTGGCAATAATAAGGGGATATTTACAGGGGAAATGTCAGTCGTGACGCCACCCACTGTGTGTGGCCACTGATGGAGCCGCCGCTGCTACAGAACCTCCGGGGATGATGTAATAGCAGCGGAGATGAATAGTTCCCGTGGGCAGAACTGTGTTCCCCGGGGCAGTGATGATTAAAGTCTATAGTGTAGTGTGCAGGCCTGGTGCTGGGTGCAGTACTCTTACTGTCCAGATGCTGCAGGAATCTTCCTTCGATGTTGGAGCCTGCACGCTGTAACTCTCCAGTTGTAGGTCTGTTGCTAACCTGTATGGAGGGAGTCGTGTTCAGGCAGAGACATACAAGGGAGTCGTGTTCAGGGTTCACCGTGTTTACTTCTCAAGTTCAGCTTACAGTTCAGTACAGTTCTTACAATTCAGTTCAGTACACGGGCACACTTTCCCATCCGGGTTCCCTTTACTCTCTGCAGCCAGGTCTCTCCTACTGTGACCCCTCATTCTGTCTCTGTGTCCTTCCCAGCTGTTGACTCTCTCTTTCTGTTCACTTGGTTGTGTGTGACTCCGGACAGTATGGCGGTGGCTCGGACTAATGTGAGCCCTCCGGGTTGCCACTGAGCTGCCTGTCCTTTGGGGTAGGGACCCTAACGTGTAGCTGTGGTCCCCTGTCGGTTGTGTGGGGATGCCGGGTGAAACTACGGTCCCCTCTAGAGCCGACACTCTACTCAGCCCAGCCTCCAGCAGTCCTCAAAGTGTGAGGCTCTACCAGGCTCTCTCTACTGTGTCTTCAGGTATCATAGGAGGGCTACCCCGCCTGCAGTCTGTCGTCTCGGCTGTAGTTCTAGGGCCCGAGTATCACCGTCCCTCTCTGTTCTCTCACACTCCTGGGGTGCTGGCTTCGGACGTGCTTTCTCTCTGCGGCTCACACTGGCTCTGTTCAGATTCTGCGCTCCTACACCCACACTGGCAGGACGTGTGATTCAGTCTTTGCATCTCAGCCTACCTCAGCCTACTGACTCCTTCCTGCTCCCTCTTCACTATTTCTACCTTCTGTCACCTGACTTCGTGTTTGCCCACCCACTGCTCTAAATCCACCACCCCTCGCCTGCCTAGAGTTCCCAGGCTCCGGGCTGGATGCTGCCATCTACTGTACGTGGGTTGTGTGGGCAGTGAGGGTGTTGGTGTTCAACTGTCGTCCTACCTGCCTGGCTGCAGTTCCCTTTGTGGCCTCCTGGACGCAGTGGCGCCACAATGTCACCCCCGAGCAATCGCTGTGAAATTGGCTCACAGTTGCAGCGTGTGTTTGGGGAATTTCGCGGCGATAAATTGCCTCTCGCCTGATTCCTGAGCACTGCTCTGAAATCAGCCTCAATCATGAAGGTGATATTTCTGTGTTGTGGCGTGTGAACGGGCGATAATGATGGAATCAGCGTCGCCTATGATTTCCCGTAGGCGTGCCACAGCGTGCTGTAGTCCGCGCCCCGTGTGAACTGATTGGTGTGGGCTACTGTGTTCCCATTGGCTGTCAATTGACACCGCGCCATATTTGAAGAGCAGTCCGTCCAGCACCACACATTGGCAATACCGTCATGTATTAGCCAGCCTTCCAGAGCAGGCTGACCAATCGGAACGCTGTTGCGTTGTCAAATGAGCGCGTATGGGGCACGATGTAAACCACTGTGGCACGCCTATCTGTTCGCCGCGCTGAACATGTACGCCCACATTGCCTTTGGGATTGCGGCGTGTGAAGCGGTGAGGGAATTCCACCGGATTGGTTCCGCTGTGGGTGAGGTGATTTCCGGGGCGACACATCGCTTTTCTTTCAGGGCGAGACTGTGGTGTGTAACTCCGCCATCGGCGATCTGAGGCGACCATGAAAAACGTGCACGCACACGTTAGATCGCCTCATATCACGAGCCGAGATTGCGGCATGTGAAGGTACCATTACAGAGTCCAGTACCAAACATAAAATGTCCGGCACGTTATTCTCAAAAATAAAACCAAAAAGTGCTGTTCAGAATAAAGTCTACAGTCATGTGAGCAAAAACAGTTCTGTTCAAAGTCCTCCACCCAACCATCCGTGTCCATGGCAGGTTAACTATTTACAGGCTACCATTTACATCTATACAGTACAGACCAAATGTTTGGACACACCTTTTCATTCAAAGAGTTTTCTTTATTTTCATGACTATGAAAATTGTAGATTCACATTGAAGGCATCAAAACTATGAGTTAACACATGTGGAATTATATACTTAACAAAAAAGTGTGAAACAACTGAGGCTACTGACTCACCGTGGCCGGGACTCCGGAGGGACAGGCGTTTTCTATCTTCCTCCTTGTCACGGATGGACCGCGCCTGCCGGTAGTGGGGCCCGGTGGTCCAGATCAATAAAGACGCCATTGGTTGAACAAATTAGGGGTTAATTTGTTTCGTGACGCCACCTATGAGTGTTCCGGTGAAGTCCACCGGCGCGGCTTGGGCCTCCAGGGGATGGAATGCAGCAAGATGGAACGCTCCTCACAGGCTGAGCGGTGAACCCCGAAGCCAGGCGCTGCACAAGATGTTCTGAGGCAGCTGCGGTTACCTTAGTGCGCGGAGACAGACAGTTCATAAGAAAGCACGGACACTGGAAGTCTCTGTTGGGCACGGGATGTTGTTGGACCCGCATATGGATGCCTGTAGATCGGTTGTTAAGGCACCGGGAGTAATGGCGCCCAACCGGGGTGACGGCCAGGGGGCTGCACGGAACTGTGCAGGCCCCCTCTCCTAGATTGCAGAGCTTGTTCCTTTTGCTCCTTCTCCTACGTTGTTTCAGAGAGTTCTCCTTCTACACTCTACCACTACACTCCGCCCACCAGTACCTTATTGACCCTCTATGCTGATGATGCATGTAGGGTATGGATCTCTGAGTTAACTGTGTCATTGCTTAGTCAGAGAATATTGCCGCTGCTGTTTTGGCTGCAATACTCTCCTGTGACGCACTCGTTGCAGGGCGCCACACTCCCCCTTGGTGAAATACACTTGTCCCCAAATGTCGCGCTACCCAACATTACAGAGAGATTTTTGTACTTTTATAACAGGTCATAAACCTTTTTCATTAACAACAGGTATTAATTTTACTTAGGATATTGCAAGTAAAAGAAAACGGGTTAACACTCTGCGGACCCAGCGGGTGGTCGGCTGTCCTTAACATGAGTCCAGGATGTAGCCGCCAGGTTGCGGTGTTGCCGATTAAACAGGAAGAAGCCTTTTGTAAAGTTCAAACAGAAAGTCACTTATGGAGGGCACTATTGCGTACCCGTATAGCGAACCACCCATCACAGCACGCATGCCGCTCACAGGTAATAATGTCCCCTCTATACAGGTCACGATCTGGATGTCCTCGCGGTAAATGTGACTCTACATCGCGCCTCCCCACGAACACTTCCTCATACACGCCGTCCTCCCTGGCAAAACCCCACCCGGTGGATAGGTTGAAGGTGCTCACCCTACCTTCCTTGCGGAGTTCATCAGGTAGCGGGGGTTGGCGGCGAGCTTCAGCACAAGCCTCCATGTTGGCGCGCATACGAGCCCGCCACTCCTCCCTGCAGATGCGACGTATAGCATCGTCGGTGCGGTACGGAGTGTGAATAAAGTCACTCCGACGTGTAGGTTGTTGAGCAGTTTGAGCTTGACGGGCAGTCTGGATCGGCACTCGGGTAAACGGCACCGGGGAAGGCGTTGTAGCTGCATTCGACCAACGTACCCGAGCGGGTTGCTCGGCCAAAGGGTTCACGGTATCTCCCCAGGCGAATCCGGTGTAGAGGTCCTCAGCAGCGCTGTGGGTCTCGTCGTCGTCATCATACTCCTCTGTCTCGACGATTACATCGGGCTGCTCAGCGGTTGGAGATGCTGGAATGGAATCCTCCGGACAACGGGGCGTCGGTGCTGCGGAGCCTTCCATAGGGTCGTCCTGCAGGGCTTCCAGGCTGTCTGCTTCTTCTTCTGTTACATTGGGTAATGGTGTTTCAATCCCGGTAACCAGGTAGGCCTCTGTAGTTGCAGAGGAGGCCTCCGGTTCAGGGTAGAAAAAGGCAACACTCTTTAAAGGGATGGTACGATTGTTGGTGGGTTCCTCTGTGGGAACCAGGTAAGCATCGGCTTCTAAACGGATTTAGCTGCGGCTTCAGGCACTGGAACGTGGCGAACTGAGGTCTCCACTGGGATGATGCAATCTATGGGCTCTGGCGACGAAGCAGGACAGGTGGTCGGCGTGGGTGAGGCGGTAAAACAGGAACTGTTGTCCGGGTCTGGAGTGAATGCACTGATACGGTTTTGCTGGATAGCCCGATGAAGTCGGCTGCCCAGGCTCGCGCTCCAGCTGCGGATCGTCCACTCTACTGTCTCTATGAGCCTCACCCGGAGGTCTTGCAGAGCCTCCTGCCAGAAGTCGGGGCTGCTGTCGATGGTCTTTGGTCCGCCCCCATGGTTGTTTCCAGCAATCAGGGCGGACAATGATTTTGGCGCCTTTGCCTTGGCCCTCCCACGAAGAGGGGCGGTGGCTCACCCATGGGCATGCACGTGGTGGCTCTCATGGCAGGGATCGCCATCTTGGACGCCATCTTGGCCCAACGGTGAAAAGGCGGAAAAAGTTCTTGTTGGGACGAACAAAGTCCTTTTAGTTGAAATAAAGTCTTTTAAGCACATTATACCCGTTAGGGAACGGGCCTGCTCGTATCCTGTTTGTGACGCCATTTTCTGACTCACCGTGGCTGGGACTCCGGAGGGACAGGCGTTTTCTATCTTCCTCCTTGTCACGGATGGACCACGCCTGCCGGTAGTGGGGCCCGGTGGTCCAGATCAATAAAGACGCCATTGGTTGAACAGATTAGGGGTTAATTTGTTTCGTGATGCCACCTATGAGTCTTCCGGTGAAGTCCACTGGCGCTGCTTGGGCCTCCGGGAGATGGAATGCAGCAAGATGGAATGCTCCTCACAGGCTGAGCGGTGATTTCCGGGGCCAGGCGCTGCACAAGATGTTCTGAGGCAGCTGCGGTTACCTTGGTGCGCGGAGATAGACAGTTCATAAGAAAGCACGGACACTGAAAGTCTCTGTAACGGGTTCTTTACTGTAACCAGCAGACAATACATGGCATACAGTTACGGGTAACGGACCAGGTGGACTCAGCAATGACCAGTGTTTCTCAGAGATCCGCGGTGTTCCTCCATTCTAACTAACTTGTGTTGCCGTTGTCTCCCAGGAATGCCAGATCGGGTACAAGGAGGCTGCTTCAATGCCCTACCCGGGGTATACATTCCGGGTGTTTTGGGGAGCCTTGAGTCCTTTTGGTGGGTACTCCGCTGGCTAGACGACGGTGTATGGCGGTGGTGGGGTGCTCCTGTAAAGCGGTCCCTCCACTCCTGGTTCACGTAGCAGTGCTGAACAACTACTAGCTTCGGTACCAGTAAACCGGCACGGGATGTTGTTGGACCCGCATATGGATGCCCGTAGATCAGTTGTTAAGGCACCGGGAGTAATGGCGCCCAACCGGGGTGAAGGCCAGGGGGCTGCACGGAACTGTGCAGGCCCCCTCTCCTAGATTGCAGAGCTTGTTCTTTTTGCTCCTTCTCCTACGTTGTTTCAGAGAGTTCTCCTTCTACACACTACCACTACACTCCGCCCACCAGGACCTTATTGGCCCTCTATACTGATGATGCATGTAGGGTATGGATCTCTGAGTTAACTGTGTCATTGCTTAGTCAGAGAATATTGCCGCTGCTGTTTTGGCTGCAATACCCTCCTGTGACGCACTCGTTGTGGAGCGCCACACTACTTTCACATAACGATTTTGAAGGGAGCCGATGCTGTCCGATAAATTCGGACAGCATCGGCTCCCTTCTGATGCCTGACATTAAATCGTTGCCTCCGGTCTGTAAAAAAAAACAAAAAAAAATACTTTATCCTCACCTATCCCCGAGCCCCCGCCGTCTCCTGCCGTTTCCCGCAGGCTCCCGGTGTCTGCAGAGATCTTCTTCATCTGTACAGGACCTGCGGTGATGTCACAGTCATGTAGAAGTAGAAGACCTCTGCAGACACCGGGAGCCTGCGGGAGCCGGCGGGAAATGGCAGGAGACGGCGGGGGCTCGGGGATAGGTGAGGATATAGTTTTTTTTTAACCCCTGCCTTCCAGTTTGGAGCACTTTTACTGTACTGAGCATGCTCAGTACAGTAAAATCGGGTCCGAGGAGACATCAGATGTTTCCTCGGACCCTGCTCTATAGGGCCCCATGATAAATTGATCGGACCAAATCGGATGTGCACTAAATGCCATCTGATTTGGTCCGATCCGATTTTGTCCGATTTTATTTTCGGTGCAAAAATCGGAGCATGCTCCGATTTTTGCACCAATAAAAAAATCGCACAGAATCGGATCGGACCAAATCGGATGGCATTTAGTGCACATCCGATTCGGTCCGATGCCCATAGGGCTGCATTGGGGCCCAAAATCAGTCCGATGCTGTCCGATTTTTATCGGACAGCATCGGATTTAAAAAATCCGTAGTGTGATACCAGCCTGAACATATGTCTTATATTCTAGGTTCTTCAAAGTAGCCACCTTTTGCTTTGATTACTGCTTTGCGCACTCTTGGCATTCTCTTGATGAGCTTCAAGAGGTAGTCACTGGAAATGGTTTTCACTTCACAGATGTGCCCTGTCAGGTTTAATAAGTGGGATTTCTTGCCTTATAAATGGGGTTGGGACCATTAGTTGTGTTGTGCAGAAGTCTGGAGGATACACAGCTGATGGCTGACTACTGAATAGACTATTAGAATTTGTATTATGGCAAGAAAAAAGCAGCTAAGTAAAGAAAAACGAGCGACCATCATTACTTTAAGAAATGAAGGTCAGTCAGTCCGAAAAATTGGGCAAACTTTGAAAATGTCCCCAAGTGCAGTTCCAAAAACCATCAAGTGCTACAAAGAAACTGGCTCACATGAGAACCACCCCAGGAAAGGAAGACCAAGAGTCACCTCTGCTGCGGAGGATAAGTTCATCCGAGTCACCAGCCTCAGAAATCGCAGGTTAACAGCAGCTCAGATTAGAGACCAGGTCAATGCCACACAGAGTTCTAGCAGCAGACACATCTCTACAACAACTGTTAAGAGGAGACTTTGTGCAGCAGGCCTTCATGGTAAAATAGCTGCTAGGAAACCACTGCTAAGGACAGGCAACAAGCAGAAGAGACTTGTTTGGGCTAAAGAACACAAGGAATGGACATTAGACCAGTGGAAATCTGTGCTTTGGTCTGATGAGTCCAAATTTGAGATCTTTGGTTCCAACCACCGTGTCTTTGTGCGACGCAGAAAAGGTGAACAGATGAACTCTACATGCCCGGTTCCCACTGTGAAGCATAGAGGAGGTGTTATGGTGTGGAAGGGCTTTGCTGGTGACACTGTTGGGGATTTATTCCAAATTGAAGGCATACTGAACCAGCATGGCTACCACAGCATCTTGCAGCGGCATGCTATTCCATCCGGTTTGTGTTTAGTTGGACCATCATTTATTTTTCAACAGAATAATGACCCCAAACACACCTCCAGGCTGTGTAAGGGCTATTGCACCAAGAAGGAGAGTGATGGGGTGCTACACCAGATGACCTGGCCTCCACAGTCACCAGACCTGAACCCAATCTAGATGGTTAGGGGTGAGCTGGACCGCAGAGTGAAGGCAAAAGGGCCAACAAGTGCTAAGTCTGGGAACTCCTCCAAGACTGTTGGAAGACCTTTTCCGGTGACTACCTCTTGAAGCTCAAGAGAATGCCAAGAGTGTGCAAAGCAGTAATCAAAGCAAAAGGTGGCTACTTTGAAGAAACCTAGAATATAAGACATATTTTCAGTTGATTCACACGTTGTTGTTAAGTATATAATTCCACATGTGTTAATTCATAGTGTTGATGCCTTCAGTGTGAATCTACAATTTTCATAGTCATGAACATAAAGAAAACTCTTTGAATGAGAAGGTGTGTCCAAACCTTTGGTCTGTACTGTACATACACCGATACCTAACTAATTTGTTATTCACACTATTTACACAAAGAAACACACTAACTACTATTTACAGTACTTTCCTGGTCTCACTTAGGGGTACGGTCCACTTGCCTGCAAATTGTACTTTCCCCTGGAAAGTTGTGTGTCCGGCTCTGCTTACGGGTCTGATGTTGCAGGATTTTGTATACGCGCAGTGCGTACCATCCCCTCCGTCCCATGCACCGGATGTAGCCGACCTCCTCACCTGGATGGAGGTGCCAACCAGGGTGTCCCTTCAGGAGATAGGACTACACATCCCGCTGACTGACAAACACCTCCTGCTCCAGTCCATACTACTTAATAAAGTGAAAGTCTCCGACTACCCCGCGGCGCCGCTCCTCCAGGTTCGGAACTAAGGTCTGCCTCATGCACCTTTTATCCTCCAAGTTCGCCTCCTCCTGCAGCTGACAACGGTCTCTGCGCTGCCATCACTCCTCTTCCTCCTCGGCTTGTCTCCACTCCCAGTAGCCATCGTCCCGCTTGTCTCGGACGCGGTTCTCTGCTTGGGCCGCGATCAGGCTCCCTCCCGTCAAACTCTCACTGGAGGCCCAATACACCCACCGCCTTCAGCTCCTAGGACCTCTGCCGAGCACCCGCTGCTCTCCGTCTCACTGGCATCGTCCTGGGTCTGCAGTGCCTGATCTGGCGGTTCTGCTGTAACAACCGGTGGCTCCTCTGGTGACTCAAGTGTTGCCGCCCTGCTTGAAATCGGTGACTCTAGCTCTACTGTTGGGTCTGATTCTGGCACTGCTGCTGTTGTTTCTACCTCTGGTGCAACTCTCGGTGGTACAGGAGGCTCTAGCACCAGGGCTCGTAGTGCTGCCTTCTGCATTTGAGACTGCTTCCAGGCGTTCACGGCCCACAACTGCGCAGTGTTCAACAGGTGGCTCAGTTCACGCATAGTCTTCTCAAAGTCCTCGGGTCCGGTAAACCATACTCAGTCTCTAGCCTCCCCATCTGCATTGGGATCTCTCGCACTCTCCTGCCCAACCGCCGGGGTGCCAAATCCGTTGTCCACCATACCTCCTTGCTGCTCGCACCACATGGTTCTTCTTCTTTCTGCTTTGTAGGCCTTGCCCTTCAGGCCTCTTCTCCTCCTCTAGGCAGGGTCAGCAACTCTCGATAGCAGGCCCCGTGGCTTTTCTTTAGTACTTGGGGCGGTTTTTCTATTTCACGCCTTCTCCAAGGTCCTTCCCACGACGAGGGCTTAGACATGCCCCTGACCTGCATGTGGTGCTTGCTCTTCTCCCACCGCCATTTTTGCGAGCTAGTTCTTACACAGTTCTTAACAGTTCTTTAAGGCGTACGAGACCTGTTCTTTCTGGGCCTCTTGCATCCTGTTCGTGACGCCAGGTTGACACGCCCACTCCAGGGCTGGGGAAGACTCGGGAACCGGGCGGTTATTCATTGTTCTGCTTCACCTCTATTCAGTTCTTTTCATGGGGACAGACGGGTGCCGAGTCCCGTGACCCTGGCGGTGTCATTTTAATAAATGGGAAGATGTTAGGGAAAGTCTGAGGGGATAAAAGGGGTATTAGTGACGCCACCTGCAGTGTGCGGCCAGGGCGGCCTCCGCTGCTTCAGATCCTCCAACTTGGATGGCATCGCTCCCTGCAGGCGGAGCGTAATCCCCAGGGCAGTGGAGTGGTTTTCCCAGCTCGCACCTTGGCAGTTGGTCACTCAGTTGACAGTACCCTCGGTGTTACAGGTGGCCTCTGCGGCTGATGGTCGCCACAAATAAAAGTCTCTCACAACACAGCTGCAGTTCCGTTACTTTTACTCAGATGTTAAACATGACCGCCGGGTATGCTCCTGCTAGTCTCCGATTCGCTGTTTCTCCAGAGCCGGGTTAGTGCAGTCAAGCCCACAGTTGGTGCCCTTTCTGTCCTCTCTAGGTGTCTCTCTAGTCTCTGATGGGCTGTGTCTCTCAGCGCTATAAGTAGTTCTCTTCTGAGGCGAGCGGGTTGTCCCTCTGCCCCCGAGACTCTCAATGCTCTCCGCAGCACAAAGCTCAAGTACCGATGGCCACAAGTGCTTATGTGTGTCCCTGGCGCCATTAGTTCACTCTCCCGGGCACTGCCCTCTAGTTCGGCTACCTTCCCCAAGATGTGTCAGGTGTTCGGCCACAGCTCCCATTAGAAGTCTGGGGCTTCCGGGTTTATGGCTCGGGCGTGAAGGATCTGCACCGCAGGGTCGGGTCCCTGTCTCCACCAACCCCTCTATCTCGTCAGATTTGGGCGTGTGGGGCTCGCTGTCTCTTCCGCACCTCTGCCGGTCAGTCTTTCCCTCCCGTGGGTGAGCATGGTGGCATTGTTCCAACCCACGTGAGTCGGCACCACACAGCCTCTACACTCCCGACTACCACTCCTCGTCAGTTAATGTTACTCCTCCGGTCTTCTTCTACCGACAACTCCTCGCTCTACTGTCCTGTCCTCCTTTTGTGACCTGGGTCCTCTTTCAGGGTCCACCCATTGTCGCAGGGGCCTGTCACTGTGTGTTTTTGTTGTGAGTTCAACTGCACCATCCCAGCATCTGGAGAGAACAGGGGCACTACACTCCCTAACTTCAGGAATGCAGTACCTCTGGTGGCGGCTCACCCAGTGGGGCGCCACACAGTCACTGTGTACGTACATTACATTACTGATGATGAGTTACTTCCTGTATTATACTCCAGAGCTGCACTCACTGTTCTGCTGGTGCAGTCACTGTGTACATGCATTACATTACTGATCCTGTACTGATCCTGAGCTACCTCCTGTATTATACCCCAGGGCGCACTCACTATTCTGCTGGTGCACACCCGGCAGTCTGTGAAAAATAATGTAGACATGTCTGATATTGTGCAGATCAAAATCAGCAACGTAAATCTATGATTCTTTGAAAAAAAATGGACATCTTTATTGTTTCCACAAACGAGAAAAACTATTGAGTCTCCGAGCAAATATGCAAAATACTGACATGTGAACGAGGTAAGATCTGCAACGTATCTGAGCCATGTGATACCATTCCTGCAGCACAGCATATATTCACGTCCAGTGGCGTAACTTGAAGCTCATGGGCCTTAATGCAAAATCTCCAACGGGGTACTCAATTATAGCAAATCTCTAACCTCGTCACGACTGTGGATGTATATGTGGCGCCCCTATGACCAGGGTGGCCACATGAGGAACTGCAGCCAGGTAGACAGGAGACAGTTTGTGCAACAAACACCATCAGCCCACACACCCACAGGAGCACAAGACCCAACCAGGAGCCCGGGACTCTAGGCGGGCAAGGGGTGGTGGGGTTTAGAGGAAAGTGGGTGGGAAGGTAGGTGAGGTGGTAGACCAGTACAAAAGGATAACAGTAGGTGGAGGAAGTTAGTAGGCCGGAGTAGGCTGAACTGAAAAGACCCAGAGTAGGTCGAGGTAGGCTGAGAAGTAAACACCAAGAATAGACCAGTGACAGAAAGTGACACTTCCTGAAGGGATAGGGCTCCCTGGAGACGCAGAATCCACAGAGACACCGTTCCATGGAGAGAAAGCTCGTCCATAGCCAGAAGCCCAAGGGAAAGTGAGAACAGAGACCGGACCGTACCACCGGGTCCGAGGAGTACGGCAGTGTTGACCGAATGCAGGCGGGAAAGGTTTCCCTTAAAGTATCTGGTAATCACACGGGTTGGAAAGAGCTGGTGATCCCTTGAAAGACAGGGAAACCTAAGCTAGGCTGGGACCAGAGTGTCGGCTCTGAGGGGGACTACAGCTACACGCCGGCTCCCCAGACAAACCGACGGGGAGCACAGATTCCAAGTGAGTGTTCCTACTACACGGTTGGAGGCTCAGCAACACTTTAGAGGACCCAGACTTGCTGCCCACACACCTACGGGGAAGACATACTGAGGGACTGAGTTGCCATCAGACAACCCACTGGGAAGAACTGAGAAACAAGCCGGAAAGGTTGCAGAGAGAGTGAGAGGTCTCAGAGAGACAGCCTGGCTGCAGAGGGTTAAGAGTCACCGGAGTTAACTGTACTGGGAACTGAACCATGAGCTGTATGAACTGTAATGAACTTGCTAGTAAAACCCGGTGAACCCCACTTCAGTCTTCCGTGTATGATTCCAGGTATACAGAACTTTTATTGCACCTTCACACCCTGTCAGGAGCTGCCCCGACCTGCGGCGGGCTTATCCACCTTGCTGCAGCATCCATCCGTCCTCCTGACAGAAGTACACTGCAGCGGTGATCCCCTTACTGACCACAACCGTGACCGTGGTGGCGTCACGACAAACAATCCCCTGTAAATATATCTCCCCTTTTACTTGCGGAACCCGGGCACGGTCCCGGACCAAGACCGCCGTGATATTCCCAGCAGTACCCGGTCCGTACCAGGTACCTTGTCCCAGTGGGCTCCACATACAGTATATATAAGCCCTTGACTGTGCCTTTGATGCAAGCTCACGCGCTGAGCTCAGATCATCCCCCACATGTCAGCTGATCTGATCAGCAATCCGATCGGTGCTGTTATCCCTTTGAATTGCGCTATGAATCAGTGACAGCACGATCCAAAGCACCGCGGCGGGATCATGGGATCTCCGCTATTACCTTAACAGCCTGGGGTCCTATGAGGACCCCGGATGCTGTCTGGAATCACTTCCTGTGGAAGCCTGGTGAGCATGGGCCTTCACGGAAAGTGATCATTAAAAAAAAAAAAAAACTAAAACAAAAACATAAAAGTTCAAATCACCCCCATTTGCCTTATTGAATATAAACTTAAAAAGATTTAAAAAATACACACACATATTTGGTATCGCCGCGTTCAGAAATGCCCGATCTATCAACATATAAAATCAATTAATCAGTTCTGTAAACTACTTAACGGAAAAAAAAAGAGTCCAAACGACAAAGTTACGTTTTTTTGGTTGCTGCAACCCTGCAATAAAGTGCAATAACAGATGATCACAACATCACATCTACCCAAAAATGGGATCAATAGAAACAACAGCTCAAGATGCAACAAATAAGCCGTCACACAGCGCTGGATCCCGAAAAAATGAAAACGCAACGGTCACGGAAAATGCGCAAAAGCGCAATTCTTTTTCTTTAAAAACTTCAGAGTTTTTTTTCTCCACTTAGGTAACAGTTATGGTACCTTTACACGCCGCCACCGAAAGGTAGAAAACTCCAGGTATCGGGCAAAATTGTTCCTTTTTCCTTCAAAAGACCGCAAGTGGCAGCGTGTAATTCAGGAAGTTCCTTCCTGTGTCTTTGGATACCTGTGTTTCAGCCGTGCTCAAAAACAGGAAGGCATAATCCCTATGGTGGCGGCGTGTAATCGGGGCAAAGGCAAGGTATTTGCGTGGCCTAGTGAATTCCCTGGGGCGTACCACAGCGTCATGTATACCACAACCCATCAGCTATCATTGGTCGGGGCGACTGTGTAACCATTGGCTGTCCCTGCACAGGGCCCATATTCAGCGAGCTGACCAGTCACAATACACATTTGCAATGGCGTCATGTATTAGCCAGCCTTCCTGCGCTGGCTGGCCAATCATGATGTTATTGCATTGTCCAATCACCGTACGAGCATCGCGTAATACACAACTCTGGCACACCTATGTAGTTACGGCGCTCAATATGTACGCCCATATTCCCTAGTGGTAGCGGCGTGTAAATCAGGGAAGGTGCTCCACAGAAGGTAACCCGCGGCACCCGTCGGCACTTCCGGGGAACGAAAATACCTTCTGTGGAGCACCTTGTGGCGGCGTGTAAACGCGGCATCAGGCACTGTTAGGAACCGTTGAAAACGCGCACGTGCGGTGCCTGCCTGTTGCTGCCTTCGGTGGCGGCGTGTAAAGGTACCATAAAAGTAACATGTTTGGCATCTACAAACTCGTACCGTACCAGCATGTCAGTTTTACCATAAAGTGAACACGGTGAATAAAAAAAAACCAAAACTAACGTGTAATTGTATTTTTTTTTTGCAATTTCATCGCACTTGGATTCTTTTTCCAATTTCCCAGTACACTGGTAGATTAAAGGATTTCAACAGAAAGTACAACTCGTACAGCTCTCATATGTCTATATTGATGGAAAAATAAAAATGTATGGCTCTTGGAAGAAAGGGAGGGAAAAACAAAAAACGAAAAAAATCACCCAGTCAAGGGGTTAATAGCATTAGTGTTTTTCTATAGGCCAAAAGGGACTTGTGGGGCCCCCTAGGCTCCAGGGCCCAGGTGCGATTGTAACCCTTGCACCTGTTGTAGTTATGACCCTGTTCACGTCATACAATGGGTTCGGTTGTATGGTGCGCTGTGGCTGTTCGCCCTTTAACCCCCACAATTCTTGTGAAGATGTCATTGAAGACCCCTGTCGCCGCCATCTTGGTACACCCGTCAAACCAAGCAATAGGCTGAAGTGTTGTGGTCTATAGTACAAACAGTTCATGTTCCCTATGAAGAGTGGGGGAGGGGGATAAAAACTCAAATGGCATTAAAAAAGTTTTTAAAATATTTAAAACCCATAAAAATAGTTCTTCTCTTCTCCCCTGTCCATTTTCCTGTCCGAAAGTAAAAGAAATAGCAGCAAAATGAACATATTTGTTATCTTAGCTTCCGTAAAAGTCACTTTTACATTATTTTATATTGTAAATGGCAAAAAAAAGTGAAAAATGGCTACAGAGTGACGGGTAATACTACAGTCAGAGACATCTGAAAAACGATAAAGGCCTCCATGTTTCCTACAGCAACCAATCACAGCTCAGCTTTCATTTCTCTCTGCGCTCCAGAAATATATAACCTGCTCCGTGATTGGTTACTTCGGGCAACAACAATACAATTTCTGAAAACATGACATTATTTTGTACAGTAAATGGCAAAGAAGAAAAAATGGTGAAAAAACAAGATAAAAGTGAAAAAAAAATTTTTTTTTAAATCTCTGTGAAGTGAAAGGGTTACTGCAAGGGAAGTCTATCAAAGACTGAAGCTCCCCGTAGCCACCAATCACAGCTCAGCTTTCATTTCTCAGCTGCTTTGTGATTGGTTGCAGAGGGCAAAACAGATAACAGGGCGGGGTCTACGTGGTCCCTGCCTGATTGACACGCGTAGGAACCAATCGCAGCCCGTCATTTGCCTATCCAATCATTACCTTGTTCCAGCAGCGCTCATTCTCCAATAGCAAGCCTTCTCGCCGGGTTACCATGACAGCGAAGTGGGCTGGCTTTGGAGAAAGATGGCGGCTCCCATGGAGCACGTGACTGCGGTTGGTGCGGAGCTTGATAGATGGGTGAGAGGAGGTATGGAGGGAGCGGATCCGCGGGGAGCAGAGGCGGTGCGGCGGGTCACAGAGCTGTACAGACGGGCGGAGCACAGGTCAGTGCTGGGATGTGTTACTGCTCGCTCACAGAGATCCCCGGATATCTCTATGGGGCCCTTCAGAGCGTAGCACTTCTTTTTAGGGTGCAGCTATCATGAGGTCTTTGGCATAGGCCACGCCTCTTGATGGTCATGTGACATCGTATTGATTTGTGTATGGGGGTCCCTGTCTCATCACCACATACTCCAGTGTCTGTCTTGCTGCTCCCTCTTGCTTTATACTGCAGCTTTGCTTGTTTATCTCTACAGGGTGGGCCATTTATATGGATGCACCTCAGTAAACTGGGAATGGTTGGTGATGTCAATGTCCTGTATATGGGAGGGGGCACTAATGTGCCACAAACAGGAAGTTGGTATCACCAAGCATTCCCAGTTTAATATAAATGGCCCACCCTGTATATGAAAGGAGGAAGTCCTATTAAAGGGGTATTCCACCAGGTAGACCCTAATAACCCACAGGATGAGTGACGCCTTCTAGACCCCTGTGTGTGGTATTTGTGGCCCTCGCTCGTGACTGACCGCTCCGCTCTCTGGTTGAGGTCACCAGTCCAGCGCACCTGAACGATGCAGCAGATCCCTATGCGTCCCAGCTCCTGCTGTCGTCGTTGTCCGAGCCGCTGTGCTCATCCATTGTTTGCAGGGCTCCGCGATGTATGCTGTGGTTGTGGCTCCAGCTATGGACCTCGGGAGGGTGAGAAACATCTGATTTTTATTTTTATCACAGGTCTGGTGAATGCAGGTCAAAAGTTTGTAAGTAGAAAACTTAAGTGCAATATTTTGTGTGATTCTTCCCCATGTAAGTGACGCACCCTCAGATGTATTAGGGCAATAGCCACTATGTCTCTTTTGCTTCCCTCCTTGTCCGCGAGGGGCAGTGTGTGCCCTGGGTGCTCTCCCTTCCTCCTTCTGCATCTTCCCTCTCTGTGAGGGGCGGCGTGTGCCCCAGGAGCTCTCCCTCCCTGTCTACGAGGGGCGGCACATGCCTCGGGAGCTCCTCCCTCCCTGTTTATGAGGGGAGACGTGTGCCCCAGGAGCTCTCCCTCCCTGCCTACGAGGGGCGGCACATGCCTCGGGAGCTCCTCCCTCCCGCCCTGTCTACGAGGGGCGGTGCATGCCTCAGGAGCTCCTCCTTCCCTCCCTGTCCAGAAGGGGCGACGCATGCCTCGGGAGCTCCCCCCTCCCTGTCTACGAGGGACGGCGCATGCCTCGAGGGCCCCCCCCTCCCTGTCTACAAGGGGCGGCGCATGCCTCAGGAGCCCCCCCTCCCTGTCTACGAGGGGCGGCACATGCCTCAGGAGCCCCCCCCCCCTCCCTGTCTACAAGGGGCGGCGCATGCCTCGGGAGCCCCCCTCCCTCCCTGTCTACAAGGGGTGGCGCATGCCTCGGGAGCCCCCCCCCCCCTCCCTGTCTACAAGGGGCGGCGCATGCCTCAGAATCCCCATACCCTCCCTGTCTTCAAGGGGCGGCGCATGCCTCGTGAGCCCCCCTCCCTGTCTTCAAGGGGCGGCACATGCCTCGGGAGCCCCCCTCTGTCTTCAAGGGGCGGTGCATGCCTCGGGAGCTCCCCCCTCCCTTCCTGTGCGCGAGGGGCTGCACATGCCCGGGAGCTCCCCCCTCCTTCCCTGTGTCCGAGGGGTTGCGCGTGCCCGGACCTCCCCGTGAGGGGCGGTGGTTTGAAGATCCTGTATCCTGGTTAACAATACATCACAATCTGTCTCTTCTCGCTCTGATTTTTACTTTTGTTCATTTTTCCTGCTTTCTTGTCACCAAATATAGTCAACGGTCACTACAAATACAGCTACAGACATCACGTACGCACTGTATTTGTCTATATTCTTCTGTTGGATCCCAGTATTTTACTTCCCATCCGTCCCCCCACTGGGCTCATGATTTGTTCTGGTTCCATCCTGATCCATCTTTGTGATCGCTCCTTATTTCTTGCCATCTGTCCGCACTCTTGCCAGTGTATGTATTTGCTTGGCTGGGCATGTCGCAGCATTACATACTATACAGCTGTGCGGCGGGTGGTGGCCTCTCCCATGTGGTAAACCAGAGATGGAGAGAGGGATGGCGCTGCTCACTGTAATTAGTATCTAAGCTCCAGATCTCTTTAGGGTGAATGCAAAGCAGAAACTTCACAGCGCCTTTAACCCTAAAACTGCCAGGAGTGTCATTTCTATTCTTCCTCAATTCTGGAAAAGTTATGCACCTCTGCAGCGAGTGTAGTACGATCTTTGTCCTCTGTGTGGCAGCGTTGTTAGCTCAACATAGAGAATCAATACTATATGTGGCCCTTGACGCTGCCCAGGTGAGGTGACTTGTACAGCATACAGGAACCCATCCTGCTGCTCCAGAACACACAGGAACCCATCCTACAGCCACTGGGCTCAAACATATCAAGGCTAATGGTACAGTGCAAGACCGCTAATCCCAATGATTGGCTGCAGCGGTCACTTGCTGTAGACATGGCATCACCACAGGAGCCACATCAACAATGATTGGTGTTTCCAACAGTGTCGCTTCAGGCATGCAGCATATTTTTTCAGGGGGGAACATTTATAGCCTTTGAGGTGCACTTTGGCTTCATAATGAGCTCACTGAGGATCCATTAGTGAGCTTGTTCTTATGGGAGAGTTTTAACACTTTCAACAGTTTTTTTTTTTTTTTTTTTTTTTTTTAATGTTTTCATTAAAGGGTTTCTTAAAAGCTGACTCGATCAAATATATAGTGTCAGGAATAGTCCGTAATCGCTGGATCAGAGGCTTGCGAACCTTCTCCTCCAACCTGCAGGCATCCCTGACTTTTCTTCTCATGCCTTTGTTGTATCGGACCTACTTATCAGAAGAGGAGGTGGGGATGTTTACTGGTAGGAGGAATTTTCAGGGTTGTGCCCCGGACTACCAACTGTCCTGCAGGGTGGTATAGGGTCATTCCATGTGAAGTAATCCAAATATGAATTTTTTTTTTTTACCTGACATCTTTAGATTTTTTTTCTATATGAAGTACAACTTTACTTAATAACAAATTAAAAGTTTTGAATTTTTTTTTCTTCATCAGTTAATTTTTTACAGATTTTTAAAGTTTTAAAAAAAAGCGTGACTTTTGGCCTGGTATGGCTTTACATTTCTATCATATCTCGGGCTATAAATAAGATAGAGAGACAAAATAAACACCAATCTACTCAGAACTGTCGAGGCTTTCACCAGATACGTCACAAGAGGATCTTTGTTAATATTTAACCATGCAAACGCAAAATTTTAAAACGCTGTTCCAAAAATCGGTTTAATTAATCTGCTAGTCTCCTAGCCACATCTGTACTAAAATTCAAGTTGGGATCATATTTTAAAATATTTAACTATTATAGCGTCAATTCGAAAATCTTGAATTCAGATCTGTTCAGCCTGTGGTCTAAAAGTGTGAGGTCTGTATTTACCAAATAATCCATGATTTTTAGATATGACTGTATTACCGTATATACTCGTGTATAAGCCGACCCGTGTATAAGCCGACCCCCCTACTTTTGCCCCAAAAATCTGAAAAAACCTATTGACTCGTGTATAAGCCGAGGGTGGACCCCAGCACAGGTATACAGCCCCCAGCAGTGTGGTATACAGGCCTCCCCAGTGGTAGTATACAGCAGCCCCAGTGGTAGTATACAGCAGCCCCAGTGGTAGTATATAGCAGCCCCAGTGGTAGTATACAGCAGCCCCAGTGGTAGTATACAGCAGCCCCAGTGGTAGTATACAGCAGCCCCAGTGGTAGTATACAGCAGCCCCAGTGGTAGTATACAGCAGCCCCAGTGGTAGTATACAGCAGCCCCAGTGGTAGTATACAGCAGCCCCAGTGGTGGTATACAGCAGCCCCAGTGGTGGTATACAGCAGCCCCAGTGGTGGTATACAGCAGCCCCAGTGGTGGTATATAGCAGCCCCAGCAGTAGTATACAGCAGCCCCAGTGGTATACAACAGGCCCCCAGGTGTACATATAGCAGCCCCCAGGGGTACCCAGCAGCCCCCTGGGGGTCCCCAGCAGCCCCCAAATGCTGGCACTCGCCCCCCCCTTGCAAGGGCCCCCCCCCCCCCCGCTTCTCTTACCATCCCGGTCTTCTGATCCGCGCCGCTCCTCGGTGCTCCTCGCTGCTCCGTCCTGCTACATCCGGGATCCCCGGCCGTCGCGCGATGACGTCATGTGCCTGCGATGGCCGGAGATCCCGGATGCAGCAGGACCGACGGAGCAGCGAGGAGCACCGAGGAGCGGCGCGGATCAGAAGACGGGGATGGTAATATATAGCAGCGGGGGGGGGCCCTTACAAGGGAGGGCGAGTGCCAGCATTTGGGGGCTATATGCACTGCTTCCCCCTGCCGCTGATTGACAGGGGGAAGCAGTGCATATTTAATGAGTGGCCCCACGTGACGGGGCCGCTTATACAGCAGCCCCCCCCCCCCCCCGCCTCCTGCAGCCTCCACAGCCCCGGACACAGCCCCCACCCGTATTGACTCGTGTATAAGCCGAGGGGGAGACTTTTCAGCCCAAATTTTGGGCTGAAAAACTCTGCTTATACACGAGTATATACGGTATTTTATTATGTTACAGCTTAGAAGCAGGAGAGGACAGAGGAGAAAGCTTTGTTAGGGTTCAACCTGAGAATGAACAGGGGTAGACAGTGAATGCAGAGTAGATGACAGGCCAGCAGCTCTGTCAATCATGTTAAGTATCTGCCCACCTCAGAGTCAGGAAGTAAGACAGAGCTTCAGAGCTTTAATGACCTGACATGCGTGGACATTTTCACTCTTGAACAAACAGTAGTCTGTACAAAGGCATCAAGGGAGTCGGTATGCTACAATATTGGTGAGTGTGTTTAAAGATTGAGTAAATTTATATTAAGCCTAATGCTTTTCTTATTAAGGGCTAATAAACACACAGCGCTATTCTGAGTGATGATCGTTCAGAAAAACACCCCCCATTGATTTCAATGGGGTTAAACACATGGTGTTTCTTGAAACACTCAGAGAGTGAGTAAATCACTGCTTGCACTACTTTTTGATCGCTGCAATAAACGCAGCATTTATCACTATTTATATAAATAAAAAGCTGCCATTGTTTTCACTAGCGATTTAAAAAAAAAAAAAAAAACAACTAATTCAAATGTGGTAAAAACTTGGTAGGAAAGTGCTGCCAAAACCGCAGCGTTTATCCGCAGACAGAAAAAGCTGTGTATGCGCTAGCCCTAATACTCACTTTATAGTAACACAGTTCTATTGTTGAGCCGCAGGCCCTGGGGTACTCGGGGTATCAGGCTCAGTGGGTGCTTTTGCAAGGGGGAATATCACGGGTGGCAGCGCCTGAACCCGTGGCCTGGGTGACACTTCAATAAGGGTGTATTTACAGGGGAAAAGAGTTTGTCATGTGACGCCACCTGTAGTACCTGGTGATGGGTCACCAGAGCCATCTCAGTCCTCCGGAGGTCAATGGTATTGCAGCTGAGATAGCAAAGCTCCCTACAGGTAGAGCTGGGCCTCCGGGGCAGCATAGTGTAGAGGGGCAGCTTGGAGTGGGATCTTAGGTCGGGATGGGGAGTGATGGAGCAGTCTATAGGGGACACCGGGAGTGGAGAGGAATGACGCACACACACTGCAGAAGTCTCTTTTACGTTTTACTGGTGGTATATCAGGTAAAGACGTCCAGCGCACTGACAGGTGACCAGGTGCACAGTGGGTCCCCACAGCAAGTGGGTATAAGACCTCCTCCGCTTCTCTACGGTCCCTGAAGCCCAGTCTGCTTGCAGCCAGACTGGCCTCCTTGCTTCCTCTGGTCCTCTCTTCCTCTCTCCTCCTGCACGGTCCATGGGTTACCCTCTCCGATCACTGCGGTAGTATTCTGCGGTGTCTGGCTCCCTCTCTTTGAGTACGCAGGGGGACCGGGTGACTGAAGTCTCCACGGTGTGATGGGGTTTTCTGTAGTCCTGAAGTATCCTACAGGTGCGGATCCCCGAAGTCCGGTACATCTCTGGGCGAACTTCCACTAGTTCCTCACTCCCTTTGGCTCTACTCCTTGCCTTCTGTCCCCACTTCTAGGCTTGCAGGACGTCAGAAGGGCCACTCCGGGTCACTGGCTCTGGCCTAACCGTGGCACCGACCACCAGGATGTCTTCACAGCTCTCCAAGCGTCTGCACACTCTGACTAACTCCTCCCCCATGAGCAGTATTTATAAGGGATCTCGCCTAAAGTCAGTGAGTCTAGCTCCCCTACTGTGCCTGGGTGGAAAGTGTTGCATGTAGTAGGTACCTGCTGTGGAAACCCAGCTGTGCATTAGGGAAGTCTGTGGCTACCTGCGTGAGCAGGGCGCCACACTATCTCAAGCGTACTGTAAATCTTTATTTTTATTACCCATCTTCCTTACTTAATATTAACTGTATTTTTCTCTCACAGCAATGGCTGCTGCTTCTCAAGGAACAATATTTTATCATATATGCTGTTGCAATCCTTTTGAAAAAACTGGACACAACAAAAAAAAAAAATCTTAGGCCGGTACCAGATTGGATGTTTCGTATAAATGCATCAATCAATGAAAGGCATGAAAAATATGATATGATAAAAAATGTAAAGCCATACTAGGCCAAAATTCGCGCTTTTTTTAAAAATCTGTAAAAAATTAACTGATGAAGAAAAAAAATTCAAAACTTTTAATTTGTAATGAACTAAAGTTGTTCTTCATAGAGAAAAAATAAATCTACAGACGTCGGGTAACAAAAATATTCCTAATTAGATCACTTGATATGGAATGACCCATTGATGCTATAATAGTTACCGTAAATATTTTAAAATATGATCCCATCGCGATCTCAACTTGAATTTTGGTACAGATGTGGCTAGGAGCATAGCGGACACATGGCATTTTTGGAAATTTTCAAATTAAACTGATTTTTCGGAAATTACTTTTCAAATTTTGCATTTGCATTCACATGGGTAAAATATTAACAAAGATCCTCTTGTGACATATCTGGTGAACGCCTGTACAGTTCTGAGTAAATGGTGTTTATTTTGTTTCTCCATCTTATTTCTAGCCTGAGTTATGGGGAGAAATGTAAAGGCAGGAAACGCCGAAATTCACACTTTTTGTGAACTGTGAAAATCATTTAAAAAAAAAAAAAAAAAAAAATTTTTTTAGAAATGTTTTCTCTTCTCAATTTGCATTGTCTGACATCTCCAAAGCATTAAAAATATAGAGGTAATAATCATTGGTTCACTTAAACCCCTATAATGGTAAAGGGGATAGGCAAAAGGCGATCAGGGGAGCAAGTCTGACCCTTAGACTGGGGTTCTCGAAATTACCTCTGATGGTGAGGATGTCCGGGCCACCACCTTTGCTCCTGATCAGCCCTAGGCTAAGGTTCCCTCAACTCCACCCACGGACCGGGACGCACAGCAAGTCCAACCAACGAAGGAAACGCAAAAGCTACGCAACAAATCTTCTCAACTCCTGGTCTTGCAGAGACTAAACCCCATCAGTGACAGCTGCTGGTGGTATTTAAAGGCCAGGGGCGTGGTCAACTGACAGTCCCACAACTCCCATCTGCAGCGCCACCTACACATGGATAGCAACACAGCAGCTTCTACACATAAACTCTCAATGTGCCAAAGGAAAGCAAGCTTTTTATATGGACTGCAGAGCAGTCAACACGTGACACCAATGTGGCCACTTTATCTTACTATTCAATTCTATGTTTGACAAACCTTACTGCTTTGAATAAAACTAGATAAGGCTTGCACAACTTCCCATCAGAATGAGTTCACTGATGGACTCTCAGTTAACTCATTTTACAGGCAGTTGAATTTGCATCTAGGTCTCTACCACATTGCTTCTCTTCTGCATGCAAAATGCACTGAATCATTATACAACGTAACGTAACAAACAGGGGGATGGCGCTGCGCCCAGCACGGCATGAGGGTAGCCGCCCATTACTGCACAGTAGCTCCAGATTATTTGTATATACTTTATTCGGTCAGACTTTCCTTTTTGCTTTACTAATCCAGAATGATGGAGTGATGTGTTTCGGGCCATGGCTCACCACTAATTCCTCTGTCCAAAAGACCAACCTAGTGCCGCCAGCCCGCCACAGTGTGAGGTTTGGGGCTGGTGGATCAGGTGAATGACCTCACTTTTTCCTCATTCTAAAAGTGTCCTAAAATGTATTTTTATAGCCTCCACATTCTGTAAATATGAATTAACCATTGCCATATGCTTTCCTAATCTCCCCCGGACCATTAGGCCACAGTGGTTATTTTTGCCTAGTGTGCCACTTTTAAAGCATACTTGGCATCTCCTTCTCACAGTGGAATAATCTATTTATTTTTCTGGTTGGGGGGGGTGTTGTTTAAAGGGGGCCGATTGGTTTTGAGAAAACCATAAAAAATGAAAGTAGATGAAATTATAAGACTCTTCTTAAATATAAGTCTTTAGTAATTCTGATGATTTCTCCCAGTACAAGAGGGACAAAGGTTTTACTTTCACTTTACTAGTGTGAACGAAATATGGTGAGATTCTCTTCTATGGAAAATACGGTACCAACTGTGAGGGGGGGGACTGATTCTATACATCATTGTAAATGAACCTTGTATTCAGATATGGCCTCAGATAATTACATGATGTACTTGGGGTTGCTATAACCCCTTTATATCCCCAGACGTCCTCCCCCTGCATACCTGAGAAAACGCGTTTTAATGTTTCCTGTGCTGTACGTAAATTAGCTGTTAAAGGTCATATGGGGTGCGGCACATTGTGGTCGTACCTGTCCTAACGCCAACACCGCCCCACTGCATGGAAAACACCGCCCCCTTCTGAGTGACTGCATTTAAATTACAGTGACACCATTTGCACGTTGCGCCTGCGCAGTGGCACCTCACTGCGCTCTATTGAAGCCGCACAGCGCCCGTAGTCTCACTGGATTCCACTGTGCAGGCGCGAGACTTGTGAATGATGTCGCTGTCATTCAAATCCAGTCCCTCAGGAGGGGGCGGTGTTGGCGTGCAGCGGGGCGGTGTTGGCGTGCAGCGAGCAACACCACATATGTCCCTTAGGCTGGCTTCACATTAGCGTTTGTGTCTGCATGCTGATCGCATGCAGACACAAACGCAGTGTAAAGCAGGGCCATTTTGATGTGTCCGCAGCGGAGAATGTCCGCCTGCGGACACATCACTGTGCAGCCCTGCAGCCAATCAGCGGTGTCCGGGGGCGGAGATCAGCGCCGGAGATCTCCGCCTCCCTGCCGCCGGTGAGCTCCGGGACGTGTCGGCAGGGAGAAACAGCTGATTTGACAGCTGTTTGAACCTTCCCCGCCGACACCGAGAGGAGATGTGGCGCGGGAAGATTCAAACAGCTGTCACATCAGCTGTTTCTCCCCTTCGACACCGCTAGGAGATTATCGGCGGCGGGGAGTAAGAGATCAGCAGAGGCTGAGCTGATCTCCCGGTGGCCGTCGGTGATCTCCTGTGATATCACGCCGGCCACCGGGAGATTTTTCAATGGGTCCGCAGCGTTCTCCTGCGCTGTCAAGCGCAGAACACTGTGGACCCATTGAAGCAATGCATTTTTTGTGTGCTTGGGGACGCTTGCTGATTTTCCAAGGTCCCCAAGCGCACAAAAACCCAACATGCTGCGTCCCGGGTGCGGACGCTGGACACCGGAAGGAGCAGATATCGTCCGCATCCGCACCCGAACGCAGCAAACGCAGGCACCATGCGTTCCTATGTTAAACATAGGAACGCAGTGCGCATGCGTTTGACTGCGTATGGGAACGCAGCAATACGCTGCCTTCCCATACGCAAATGTGAAGGCAGCCTTAACAACTAATTTACATAAAGTGTGGGACAAAGTCATTTTATGGGATGCAAATGGATGTTTGGGGATGTAAAGGGGTTACAGTAACCCTAATTACATCATGATAATGGTAGTGGGTAGTTTATAACGGCCAAAACAGACGACAGGTGCACTTTAAAAGTCCATGATGGCAGAGATATCATCTCAACATGTTTCTGCCAGTAAGAAAAAAGAAAACTAAGGACCTTAAGGTGACCAGGTTCCCTACTTGTTAGGCCGTGTTTGAGACTGTCAGGTCTGGGGTAGGAGGCCAGAACTCATTCTGGGCACTACGGTCCAGATATGGACCTTGAAATATGACTTTAGAAGGATCCCCAAGGATCACAAAGTGACCCCGTACTCTGCCCATGTGACAGTCAGATGTCTAGACGTTTCCATTTTCAGCCCTTCCCTCCGTCCTTTATCTGTTATATCTTCTCTTCCAGGGAGGTGGCAGATGAGAAGATTTTCACCTTGATATCACAGATCCTGTCACGAGCGCTGCAGCAGATCCAGATGCAGATTGTCGCCTCCGATCTATCTTGGTATGACTTATCAGCCGAATGCTTCCGGTGCTTGAGGAACGCCTGCGTCCAATGTCCTCCCAATCAGAATACCATCAGGTAAACACCACAGCCGGAGGACAGGACTCTTGGAGGGTGGTGTTCCAGGATTTTTATGCTCTGGTATTGAAGGGGTTAATGTCTCCGGACCGGTCATGTCTCACAGGTGGGGTGGGGTTGATCTGACCAGATCATGGGAAGCTGGGGATAAAGCTATGAATGCTACTCTCGTGCACGAAACGTCTACATTCACGAAGGGTATAAATATCCGGACACTCCGGAGGGTCTTAGAAATCGCACAACTCTATTTGTGTTTTTCTTTCTCACTGTCCACAAATAAACTGAATCCAGATAAAAAGATTTTACACTAACCGTTTCAGCACGGTTTCAACATTGCAGTAACTCGAGGCCATTCTCCTCCTGAATATGTTTTACTTTTCCTTTGATATGTGGAGCACAGGTCCTGGGTTAGAAGGTGTTAATGAAAAGGTAGTTGGAGATTGTGCATCATGTGATATGTACCTTGGAGGGGAGTTCCTGTGTACCAAAATTATCAGGTATTCACTAGATTCGGGACAATTATTACATTGGGGTGGGTCTTACTTCTGAGACCCCACCAATTGCTATAAAGGCGACTTATATCTTTCGTTCTCCCCTGGATGCACCACAGTCAATGGGGGGAATTGAATAAAGTGATTGACATGCGCCATGCCTGGCTATCCTCACTCATTCTAGAATTGAATGGAGGTCCTATTGGGGCAGTGGGAGGGGGATCCCATTGTGGCAATGTGGGGGGTCCAATTATGATGATGTGGGGGGCTCCATTGTGACCATGAGTGGGGAGTCCCGTTGGGGCAGTGAGTGGCGGGTCCTATTTTGACAATGAGTGAGGTCCCATTGTGGCATCCCTGTGTGATGAATGGGGGTCTCATGGTCATGATTAGTGGGGGTCTATTATTACCTCCCGATGTGGCGATGAGTTGGGGGTCCCAACCTTAGGACCCCCTTTAACCATACAATCATAACCCATCATGTGACCACTGGGCTCATTCAATGCTGCAAAGGTCACATGAATGATGGACGTGACTCTTTCACCGCAGACCCAGCGAGGACCATTGAATTGGTGAGCAATTCAATTCAAACGCCATTCATATATTTTTAACAGAAAATTCTGTCTGCCTGCAGCCACCACTAGGGGGAACTCACTGAAGACAGGTTTATTGCTGACCTGTTTGAGAGCTGAATAAATCAGTATGCAGAGAGCGCCACCTAGGGGAGGCTGCAGTGACACAGTCTTATGTTTTGCAATGTGCCTGGAGATTTTGGAGTTCTCCAACCTCTAATAAAGTCATTCCAGGTCAAGTGATCCAAATATGCATATTTTTTACCTGACGTCTTTAGATTTTTTTTTTTTATATGAAGTACAACTTTAGTTAATTACAAATTTAAGTTTTGAATTGTTTTCTTCATCAGTTAATTTTTTACAGATTTTTAAAGTTTTAAAAAAAGCACGACTTTTGGCCTGGTATGGCTCTGCATTTTCTATCATATCTCAGGCTGGAAATAAGAGAGAGAAACAAAATAAACCCCATTCTTCTCAGAACTGTATAAGCTTTCACCGGATATGTCACAAGAGGATCTTTGTTAATGTTTTACCCATGCGAATGCAAACGCAAAATTTTAAAACGCATTTCTGAAAAATCTGTTTAATTTAAAAATTTCAAAAAATGCACCTGTGTCTGCTATGCTCTCAGCCACATCTGTACTAAACGTCAAGTCGGGATCGTGATGGGATCACATTTTAAAATATTTAACTATTATAGTGTCAATTCGAAAATCTTGAATTCAGATCTGTTCAGCCTCTGGTGTAAAAGTGTGGGCTCTGTATTTACCAAATAATCCATGATTTTTAGATATTACTGTATTATTTTATTATGGTACAGCTTAGAAGCAGGGGAGGACAGAGGGGAAAGCTTTGTTAGGGCTCAACCTGAGAATGAACAGGGGTAGACAGTGAATGCAGAGCAGATGACAGGCCAGCAGCTCTGTCAGTCATGTTAAGTATCTGCCCACCTCAGAGTCAGGAAGTAAGACAGAGCTTCAGAGCTTTCATGTCCTGACATACCTGGACACGTTCACTCTTGAAAAAACAATAGTCTGTACAAAGGCATCAAGGGAGTCTGTATGCTACAATATTGGTGAGTGTGTTTAAAGATTGAGTACATTTATATTAATAGTCTAATGCTTTTCTTATTAAGGGCTTATAAACACACAGCGCTGTTCTGAGTGATCATCGTTCAGAAAAATGCCCCCTCCCCCATTAATTTCAACGGGGTTAAACACATGCAGTGTTTTATGAAACACTCAGAGAGTGAGTTAGTCACTGCTTGCACTACTTTTTGATCGCTGCAATAAATGCACATTTATCACTATTTATATACTGTATAAAAAAAAAAGCTGCCATCGTTTTCACTAGCGATTAAAAATAAAAAACCAATGCAGATGTGGTGGAAAAAAGCTGCCAAAACTGCAGTGTTTATCCGCAGACAGAAAAAGCTGCGTATGTGCTGGACCTAATACTCACTTTATAGTAACACAGTTCTATCTCAATCTTTATTTTTATTACCCATCTTCCTTACTTAATATTAACTGCTTCTCAAAGAACAATATTTGACCATATATACTGTTGCAATCCTTTTGAAAAAACCGGACACACAACAAAAAATCTCAGGCCGTTCCAAGATTGGATGTCTCATATAAATCCATCAATCAATGCAGGCATGAAAAATATGATATGATGGAAAATGTAAACTTTACAAATCTGTAAAAAATTAACTGATGAAGAAAAAAATTCAAAACTTTTAATTTGATATTAACTAAAGTTGTACTAAATATAGAAAGGAAAAAAAAAATCTAAAGACGTCACGTAAAAAAATATTCATATTTGGATCACTTGATATGGAATAACACATTGATGCTATAATAGTAAAATATTTTAAAATATGATCCCATTGCGATCCCAACTTGACTTTTGGTTCAGATGTGGCTGAGAGAATAGCGGACACATGAGCAATTTTGGTAATTTTTAAATTAAACCAATTTTTCGGAAATGCGTTTAAAGATTTTGCGTTCGCATGGGTAAAATATTAATAACAATGCTCTTGTGACATATCTGGTGAAAGCCTGTACAGTTCTGAGTAGACTGGGGTTTATTTTATTTCTCTCTCTTATTTCTAACCTGAGATATGAGGAGAAATGTAAAGGCAGGCAACACCCAAATTCACACTTTTTTATCCAAACTTTGAAAATAATTAAAAAAAAAAAAAGTTATTTTAGAATTTTTTTTATCTTCATATTTTGCATTGTCTGACATGCTATTATCAAATAAATCTCAAAAGGATTAAATACCGTAATTAAAAATATAGAGGTAATAATCATTGGTTCACTTGACATGGAATGGCCCAATAGAAATTTTATGTATTAGTTCTTAATTTCGGGCTATAAAGGGGATGTTCAGGACTGATGTATTAATGATCTCATTAAGGTCATCAGTATAATCTCGGTTGGTGTCCTACACCCAGCACCCCCATTGATAAGCTGTTATCGGGTCCAGCGGTCATCAGAAGGACGCAGTGTACTAAGCCAGAATAGCGCAGCTCCATACACCGTGTAGTGGCCGTTCTCAGTACTGCAGCTCAGATCTCATTCACTTCAATATAAGGGCATTGCAGTTACTGCACAGGTTAAAGGAAAGCCATGTCTAAGCACAATGTCCGCTGCCTTGGCACGTCGGACCCTGCACAGGATACTTGTATGTTCGTGCGGTCGTGCTGTGTGGGGCTGAAGGCTTTCCCTTTAATTAGGTAGTGAAGACTTGCATAATGTTACCACAAAGCTTAGGGAGCTGCTCAGCAGATGTCATTGCAAGGTCTGGAGATCTTGGGGCTGAGGCATCCAGGGAGAGCGTTCGTCCCATCCCCATCAGAGCTGCGGTTCGTCCCATCCCCATCAGAGCTGCGGTTCGTCCCATCCCCATCAGAGCTGCGGTTCGTCCCATCCTCATCAGAGCTGCGGTTCGTCCCATCCCCTCCAGAGCTGCGGTTCGTCCCATCCCTATCCCCATCAGAGCTGAGGTTCATCTTATCCTCTCCAGAGCTGCAGTTCGTCCCATCCCCTCCATTATTAGTGAATGGTATAAACCTGGCAAATACTCACCTTTCACCTCCGAAGCTGCATCAAGGATTTGGGGCTAAAAATAATTTTTATAATTTTTATTGAAAATTATTTCTAATTTTTGCAGTCGTGTTTCATTGACTATTTTTCACCTTTTGCCTTTCATAGCCATCTGCTGCATTTTATATTGATGGCTGTAGAATGAGTCAACTGAGAAGCCATCAGTGAGCTCTTTCTGATGTTCTTAGTGGAAGTTTGTAACCTTATCTGTCTTTTTTTTCTGAGCTTCCCTGAGCTGATTTATGACTGAAGGAAAGGTTAATGTGTTAGGAAGCAAAGAGCCTGTAACAGCCAAAACAGTGCAAAATGTTCAATGGAATCTAAATGCATTAATTATAATTTATTAAAAATTATTATTTGTAACTCCAATTACATGCACATATATATATATATAAAATTATTTATCGGTATATATATATAACAGAAAAAAACTGCACAGCACTTAAAGACATAGTGTGAACTGGTGCCAGCAGGGACGCTGGATCAAACAACCAGAATAATTTTACTGCAGCACTCAGCTACTACCGATGACGTACACATGCTAACAAGCGGTCTATATATGAGGAAAAAAATTTAAAACTTACGTTTTTCTGGTCATCATAATGGGAGACCCAGACAATGGGGTTTAGGGCACTGCCCTCCGGAGGTCACACTAGGTACTACAAGTTTGTAGACACCGCCTCCTCCGCTTATAAACCCCTACCGCAGGGAACATCCTCAGTTTTAAACTTAGTGTGCTCGGAGGATCACGCTTTGCTTGCACTTCACTGCATTCTCACTACTTACGTGATGGCGTCTGAAGACAAGGTAATATGGTCCTATCGGGACCTGTGACAGCCTCCCCGCTCACCCTTAGTGGCACACGCTGGTGGAGGTACCGGAGGGCCTAGAGCCTGGACACTTCGTGTTCCCCCGGTACGCTGTCACGCTCCTTTCCATCCCTCTCTGGGGGCTCTGGAGAGTGGGAGATGGGAGCCTTGCACAGCTCCGCTCCGTCCGAGGCCTCCCTAAATGGTGCTTACAGACCGGACTGGAGCCAGCCCAGTCCGAGGCCTCCCTAAATGGTGCTTACACTCCGGACTGGTGCTGCACCCCCGTCCGAGGCCTCCCTAAATGGTGCTTACAGACCGGACCGGCACTGAGGCACTCTGTGTCTCCTGTGTGCCTGGGGGTAGTGTCTGGCACTTTATGTGTTTCATGACACTCAGACCGCGCGTTACCCTCGGGTCCGCGGTTCTGCGGGTGTACCCTGTGCTGGGGTCACCCTGGCTGACCGCCCTGTGTATCACAGGGGCTGAGGCCGTGGGCTGCGGATGTTTGTTTTATGCATGCAGTCTGTGTATAACTTTTTACACTTTTTCCCGCGCTGCGGGCTCCGGCTCCCTCATGCTGAGGATGCTTGGAGGATGGGAAGCAGCCCGTGCGGTGACGTCATCGATGGGCGTGTGTGTGTGTTTCCCGCGTGTCTTCGGCGCCGCCCACAGTTTCACTGTCGGCGGCCATCTTTACCCTCACTTCCCGGTTGGGATTCGTATGCAGCGTGCGTCTGCACTCCAAAGGGGAGACCGGAAACCGTCGCGGAGGTCACACACACACACCGCTTCCTCATACCGCTTTACTGCGGTCGGTAAGCCACCGGGATTCCCGGTTTTGTTGTCTGCAATTTGGCTTATCTTCCCCTACTGTGGCGATGTCCTCAGCTGGGAAGCGTGCTGCTAGGGCGGCAGAGACCACCATTACCTGTGCTACATGCAATGGAACACTGGTGGAGGGGTCCTGCAATAACTGCGGACGCCCAGAGGCCCGGGCTGGCACTGCTGAGTCAGCAGCTCCGGTGCTATACCCTGAGGTTCAGGTGATCTCAGGGCCATGGGAGACTCAGAACAAGATCAATGAATCTCTGTTGTCCCAGCTGTCTTCCATGTCGCAATCCCTGGAGGCACTTAATAGGAGGCTGGATAGCCCAGCTACTCCGTCCAGTTACCCCCGGGTGTCTCCCTCTTCTGCTGTGAGACCCCTTAAGCGGGCTCGTCGTGAGGAGTCACCCGAGCTCCAGGCTCTCTCTGAGGAGGAGCGTTCCTCTGATGGTGAGGACGATGATGGGGTTCAAATTTCGGGTCTGTGTCTATATCTGAACCACCAGACGGGGTGGAGGATCTGGTGTCCTCTATCAACGAGACCTTACGTCTCGTGACACCCCCTGAGGAGGTGACGGTACACCCGAAGGAGGTCTATCAATGGCTGCGACCAGAGGCTAGACCAAGTGGTTCCTTCATGGACCACACGAATTTTGGAAGGGTGGTTAGAGCTCCCAGGTTACATCCTGGGCGGCGCTATGTCCGTAAACCCAAGGACAATCGCTTCCCCTTCTCCCAGGAGGTGCTTCAGGAGTGGTCGCAGTCCCCGAAGGTGGACGCTTCCATGACCAGGATTGCTGCACGCTCCCTTTTCTCTGCCTCTGATAGCTCCTCGCTGAAGGATGCGACGGATAGACAGGTCGAGCAACTCGCCAAGTCTTCCTATGAGGCTGTGGGGTCTTCATTTGCCCCTAATTTTGCCACGGTCTGGACCTTACAAGCGATTACTACCTGCTTGGATGGTATCTCTGACCTGGCAAGATCCAGTCCAGAGGTCCTAGCACTTACCGAAAGGGCAAGGGCCTATGCGGACTACGCCAGGACGGCGACTCTGGAAACTGCCACTCGCTCAGCTGTGGCTTCGGCCAATGCTATAGCGATCCGCAGGTTGTTGTGGCTGCGTCTTTGGGACTCAGATGCCACATCCAAGAAGATTTTGCAGAATCTTCCGTTTGCTGGTGACAGGCTTTTTGGCACCGAACTGGACAAGCTGATAAAGGATTCTGCTGAGTCTATGTTACCGCAGAATAAGCCTAAGCCACGGTATACCGTTAAAAGGAACCCAAAACAGTGGTCCTTTCGTTCCAGCTCGCAGTCATCAGCACCGTCCGCTCGCACGGACCGAGGGGGAAAGCCCGCTTCTCAGTGGCGCTCTAAGAGTCGTCCAAAGAAGCCGGCGGGGGCAGCAGCTGCCACCCCCAAACCCGCCTCTACATGACTCGCTCTCTCATCCTGCCTCCCCACAGGTGGGGGGCCGCTTGTCTCGCTTTCAGGACAAGTGGCTACTTCACGTTCAAGATCAGTGGGTTCGAGACGTGATCTCGCGAGGTTACAGGATAGAGCTGACGTCAAAGCCGATATCCCGATTCCATCGGTCGGTCCCATCACCAGAAAAGGCTCAGGCTTTTTACCAGGTGTTGGAGGGTCTCCGCAGAGACGGAGTGGTGGTCCCGGTGCCTTCCGGAGAGAGGTTCAGGGGTTTTTACTCCAACCTCTTTATCGTCCCGAAGAAGGACGGATCCCTCCGCCCAGTACTGGACCTGAAGTTGTTCAACCATCACGTGTTGGTTCGGAAGTTCCGTATGGAATCACTGCGCTCCGTGATCGCAGCTGTGTCACAGGGGGACTTCCTAGCGTCCATAGATATCAGAGACGCTTACCTTCACGTCCCCATTGCACCGGCTCATCAGCGCTGGTTGCGATTCGCAGTGGGGGAAGAACACTTCCAATTTGTGGCGCTGCCGTTCGGGTTGGCCTCGGCACCGCGGGTGTTCACAAAAGTGATGGCCTCCATGATGGCTCTCCTGCACATGCAGGGACATGCCGTCATTCCCTATTTAGACGACCTGCTGGTCAGGGCGCCATCAGAACACCTCTGTCAAGAGAGCCTGGATGTGACCATGCGGTCCCTGGAACAGTTCGGTTGGCTTCTCAATATTCAGAAGTCCACGCTGGTTCCGACCCAGTCTTTGACATATCTGGGCATGGACTTCAACACAGCCTCAGCCCTGGTGTCTCTGCCACGAGTCAAACAGATGGCGATCCAGTCAGGAGTACAAGCAGTCCTCCTGTCACCACACTCATCCCTACGGGTGTTGATGAAGCTGGTGGGGCGCATGGTGGCAGCAATAGAGGCGGTGCCGTTCGCACAATTTCGCCTCCGTCCTCTTCAGCTGGAGATTCTCCGCAGGTGGGACAAGAGGACGATCTCTCTGAATCGGCTGGTGACCCTTTCCCTACCGACCAGGGATTCCCTGCAGTGGTGGCTACTGCCACATCACTTGTCTCGGGGCCGGTCCTTCATCAAACCGTCATGGTTAGTGGTGACCACCGACGCCAGTCTGAAGGGCTGGGGAGCGGTGTTCTTACGCCACAGGGCACAAGGCCTCTGGACTCAGTCGGAGTCGGCGTTGCAGATCAACGTACTGGAGATCAAGGCGATCTATCTGGCACTCCTGGCTTTTCAGAGATTCCTCTCAGGACAACCCATTCGAGTTCAGTCCGACAATGCGACGGCAGTCGCTTATATAAATCATCAAGGAGGAACCAGGAGTGCAGAGGCTCTGGCCGAAGTCCACCACATCCTATCCTGGGCGGAGGACAACAACTGCCTGATCTCCGCAGTTCACATCCCAGGGGTCGAAAACTGGGAGGCCGACTATCTGAGCCGGCAGGGGATGGACGCCGGAGAGTGGTCTCTTCATCCAGACGTCTTCCAGGACATCTGCAGCAGATGGGGCACTCCGGACGTGGATCTGATGGCCTCGCGGCTGAATCATCAGGTTCCGCAATACATGGCGAGGTCATGGGACCCCCAGTCTCTGGGAGCGGACGCCCTGATCTTAACTTGGTCCAGATTCCATCTACCATATGTGTTCCCGCCTCTGGCTCTGATTCCCAGGGTGCTGTGGAAAATCAGGTCGGAATGCAGGGTAGCCATTCTAGTGGCTCCAGACTGGCCCAGGAGGTCCTGGTATCCGGACCTGTGGCAACTGTCAGGCGGACACAGGTGGGCTCTTCCAGAACGCGCAGATTTACTCGCGCAAGGCCCATTCTTCCACCTCAATTCCAGGGCCCTCAGATTGACTGCATGGCTCTTGAGGCCTGGCTGCTGACATCCAGGGGGTTCTCCCCTACGGTGGTTGCCATTATGAATCGGGCTAGAAAGCCAGTTTCCAGGAAGATGTACCACAGAACGTGGAAAATCTTTTTTACTTGGTGTGACTCTGGCGGACGGTCTCCGTGGCCCTTGTCCATCCCGACGTTGTTGGCTTTCCTACAGTCGGGTTTGGAATTGGGGTTATCCCTTGGCTCTTTGAAAGGCCAAGTATCAGCACTTTCAGTGCTGTTTGACAGGCGATTGGCGCTACTCCCGAAGGTCCGTCAATTTCTGCAGGGGGTGTCACGGATGGTTCCGCCCTACAAGAGACCTCTAGACCCTTGGGACCTTAACATGGTCCTGGCGGCATTGCAGAAACCGCCGTTTGAGCCTCTGAGGGAGGTTTCTCTATCTCGTCTATCCCAGAAAGTGACCTTTCTGGTGGCGATTACATCTCTGAGGAGGGTCTCAGAATTGGCTGCACTATCGTGCAAGTCACCCTTTCTGGTGGTTCACCAAGACAAGGTGGTGTTGCGTCCACGGCCAGAATTCTTGCTGAAGGTGGTTTCAACTTTCCACCTGAACCAGGAGATTGTTCTCCCATCATTTTGCCCCGCTCCCGTTCATCAGGTTGAACGCGACCTCCATACTCTGGATCTCGTGAGAGCTATACGCATTTATGTGTCTAGGACCGCCTCCTTTAGGAGTTCGGATTCCTTATTTGTTCTTACGACAGGTCGCTGTAAGGGGTCCGCGGCGTCGAAATCGACATTGGCCAGATGGATTAAGGCTTCCATCCAGGAGGCTTACCGGACTTCTGGTTTGCCTCTCCCGGTGGGATTGAAGGCTCACTCTACCAGAGCCGTAGGTGCCTCCTGGGCTTTGCGACATAGAGCGTCTGCTCTACAGGTGTGTCAGGCGGCCACTTGGTCCAGCCTGCACACTTTCTCTAAGCACTATATGGTGCATGCCCATGCCTCTGCGGATGCAAGTTTGGGCAGGCGGGTTCTCCAGGCGGCGGTTGCCCACCTTTAAAAGGGAACCATGTGTTATCCGTCTTGTTGAGGAACTTTTCCCGCCCTGGGGTATTGCTTTAGGACATCCCCATTGTCTGGGTCTCCCATTATGATGACCAGAAAAAAGAGAATTTTGTTTACGTACCGTAAATTCTTTTTTCTTTAATCATCAATGGGAGACCCAGCACCCACCCAGTTGTTCCTTTGCATGTTTTGCATTGGCTCTGTTCTCTGTTGAGACAGTGTTTGCCGGGTTGTTGAACCGTTTGTGCACGGCATTCTTCCCGATGTTTCGGGTGTGGTTTATTTCCTCCTCGCAGCTTGTAGACCAAACTGAGGATGTTCCCTGCGGTAGGGGTTTATAAGCGGAGGAGGCGGTGTCTACAAACTTGTAGTACCTAGTGTGACCTCCGGAGGGCAGTGCCCTAAACCCCATTGTCTGGGTCTCCCATTGATGATTAAAGAAAAAAGAATTTACGGTACGTAAACAAAATTCTCTTTTTTTTCAAAAAACTCATTATTCTTAATTTTTTTTATTTTCTGGGGTTCTTAGTACATACATTGGCCAATGTCTGTTTGCTCATCAACCGCGACACGGTGACCTCAGGTCTGATGAGTCCTGCGCTGACATCCCTGTCCTCCCTGAACTCCCTGTCCCACTTCTAAGTGGGTGGACACCATCTCAAGCGCATTAATGAATATCAGATAAAAACATCCGGAGACCTGAAACCTCACCCATGGTAGTGAACTAAAAACTAAAAGATACTAATGCTCCATTAGGCAATGTTGGAGTCACCATGGACCCTTATCAGAGTGGGTCAAAGACTGCTTGATCCTCTGGAGGACCCCACACATCCGTGCATTTTTATGATTTTATTGTGCAATGCTTAATTTCTCCTGCGGAGGCGTTGCAGGGAAGTTGAACACTTCCAGCAGGCAGTGATAGTGGTGATCGTTATTGTCTGGTTCTGGAAAATGGCTGAATAGTTGGAAAATATTTTATCGTGTTTTCTTTTTTTTTTTTTCCTGGAAACAGAAACGTTGGACTGATTGAGGCCGCCATGAATCTCCTCCAAGTCGTCAGCACTTCGGGTTCCTCAGAAGGATCGCGCCTTGTCGGTAAGCAGCACCACAAAAGTGTATAATGGGATCTCCACTTAGATTTCTTCACAGTTAGCCTTTGAAGGGAATCTGTCAGCAGGTTTTTTGCTATGTAAGCTGAGGACCGAATGGTGCAGGGGTTAAAAAACAAAAGGCAAATGTCTCTCTTATGTGTGGTATTGTTTACCTAAACTAAATGGTTTATTACTCTGTGATTATCATTACAGGATTACTTTACTCATGCTCGGGGCAATCTGACACGCCCCCCTGCACAATCTCTATAGAGCCTGGTGTGGGCGGGGGCAGCTCTTCAGCTCTGCTGTGTTTCTAAAACTAAATTCTTTAATTGTGTGAGACCTGCTGCAGCCAGTAATCTATGTGATACATCATTGGATTCAGGGTTTCTTTGCCTATATTATGTTGCTTTCAGATAAGGTTGTACCTTATTAAACAGGAGTATTTTATTAGGATATCCATCCATTTCTGATCAGTGGATTCCGCATTGTATCCTTCCTTCAGAGCAGCGCTCCCTTGCACCATCTGAATGGAGCTGTATAGGGAAGGACTGAACCCCCTGAATGTAGAGCCTATCTATAATCCTGTCCAGTATTCGGCGATACATGGAGTCATCTGGTGAGGTGTAGACCGTCAGCGAGCGCTCCCCTCCTTCAGAGTAGATTTGTTATCCTGGTAATTACTGGTAAAAGTTCAGTTTGTCCTATAGGATGGGAATGGCTAGAAAATAGTGTGTACAGGCCCGCTGGCACCACTTCTAGCAGCGCGGTCTCTGACAACTATATATTCCCCTCCATGAAGCTGCTGTGTTGTCATTAACTAGACAGTGATTTATTAACTACAGAAAATGAGAACCAGCTTCTCCTCTCCGCTAATAATCCCTGAAAAGTAGCCCTGAGCCGGTCCTACACACATCAATGAGGACCGGGTGTCACCACTGCAGCCACCACAGGGGGGCAGTGTAGCATCATGTCCACTGCTGCCATATTACTGCCTCGCGGGTGATCTGTAGCGGCTCATACTTTGAGGAGGGTCAGTGCGGCCAGTCACTGACATCATGGTGGCCGCCATATAAAAATGACATTGTCTCCTAGATAAGGTTTCAAACATGATTTGACAACTTCTTTAAATAGGACCCGATGGTCAGAAATCATTATTATGAAAGGATGTGTCACAAACTCTCCATTAAGACTTTCAGAAGAATGAGCTCACTGATGGATTCTCAGTTGACTCATTATATACGGTATAGCATAAAAGTATTGAAGACAGATTTTTAATGCAAAAATGGTTCGAATTAAAATATAAAAGGAAACCCCTTTAATAGGTTATTCTGAAGAAAACAAGTCTTACTCCATCTATTGGATAGAGGCTAACTTGCTGATCGCTGAGGGTCTGACCGCTTGGATCGCCCGCGATCTCTGCTCCTTTTTATCTATGGGGCTGCTGGAGAGAGCCAAGCGCAGTGCTCCATTTTTTCCTGATAGTCCTTTAGACAATGAATGGAGTGGAGGCCGAGCATGCGGAGAGTCTCCCTCCAATGGTGTATGGTTGAAACAAAACGGCTCATTCATAGGACGTCCATTTTGATGTCCCGATTACTGGACTGTACCTATATCTACTATATAAAAGCCCTAGGCAGTCTGTGTCTCTTTGTCCCAAAAATAGAACCACCTATAGGACATTGTATAAACTGGAATGTGAAGAAGTTTGGTTGATCAGTCAAAGAAAACAGCGCCACCTATAGGACATCTCTGATGGGGGACACACCCGTCGTCCAGGACACTGGCCGCAGTGCAGGCATTCAATGTCACCTATGCCTGTGTCTTACCTTTGGGTGGGAACCAATCATGCTGCTGTTATGGCTCCTCAGCGTACAGGGGGAAAGCGATGTCACACAGGAGTGAGTTAGACGGCGCACAACGAGGGGACAGAGAGGGCACAGTGGAGAGACAGCACAAGGGGAGAGCGCACAGAGGAGAGACAGTACAAGGTGAGAGAGAGTGCACACGGGGGAGAGAGCATAAAGAGAGATCACATGGAGGGAGACAGCACAAGGGAATAAAGTGCGCACGGGGGGGGGGGGGAGAGCACAAAGGAGGGAGAGATTGCACAAGGGGAGAGAGTGCGCACAGGGGGATGGCGAGCACCAGCGCCTTCCAAGCCACGGCCACCCTGTGCAGCAGCTGCTCTTCCCGCCCTCCTTGGTGGCGATTAGTAGCGGGAGCAGTTGGACTAATATATGATCGCACATGTTCTAGAATCGCCCGGGTCCCTTCTAGTCCCATATAAGTGGCAACAAAACACTACGTCTCTTGGGAAAACCGAAAAATTGCAGCACTAATAGTCTTACTATCCGGGGTGAGGGGGATCCTTTAAAGGATATATAGTGTCTTTATCATGGGTAGGTCGTCAATAGATAAATGAGGGTTGACTACCAAAATTATACTGATCACTGCTGATTGAAGGGTCTGCAACTGGCTGGAATTGTCACAGCGCCGTGCACTATGTAGTGGCCATGAGTGGCACTGCAAGCATTCAATCTACCGTATAAGAGGGATTATTGAGGATGGACAACACCATCAATGAATGTGGGGGGAGAGTACTTTAAAAGATTTCCAGGAGGCTAAGGGGTTTGTTAAAAATTCAGACGGACCTGTCTTTTTAAGACTGTAGCATCAGACATTGCGGTTTTCTGACTTCTCTCTCATGGTGTGCACTCCTTCTGAACTCTGCACGCTTGATTAGGATTGGCGCCGCTTCTGAAGAGCTTCAGCCCGGACTTAGTCATGTAGAACGTCGCCCCCGTCCTCACCATCCGCCGTTGCGCCACATTACACATGAACTTCCTGCAGGACCTCCGCTAGCCCTTAACGGATTGCCAAGAGCGGCCGCGTTTCGGTTCTGCAAACCCGATCCGGAACCTATATCCAGCGGCTGATTCTTCACACTCTGCTCGCTTTTTATTCTATATTTTTGCTATATGTTTTTTTTTTTTTCATAGAATTACGGAGTAAAGAGCCAGATCGGCTGAAGACAAAGCTGTAATTACTCTGTCAGACGAGAATTTATTTTATTATTTTTCTTCAGGAAATAATTATGGGAGTGTGACAAATGTATTATACTCATCAAAATTCAATACAAGAATATCCCCTTTTTATTTTTATATATACTTTTTTTTTGTCTTCATTTTAACTTATTGATGTTGTTTTTGGACGCCCGACGCAGTTTGAAAATGTGTTTATTGTTCAATAAAATGTGAAAAAAAAAGACATTTCTTGGTTTCCTTTTTTTGCCTTTTATTTTCTTACTCTATTTGCTAAAAGTACCTAGAAAGGAGAGTTTTAAAATTTGTTGTTTTTTGGAACACATCTCCAAAACTGGTATTTTCCCTATGTTTTCTTTTTTGGAAAGAAATTTACACCCTTGGGAATTGCTGCTTATGCAAGCAATAGTAAAATATATTAACTACTGAAATGAAAAGTAGTTGTTTTAACGACAGACGCCCTAGAGGAGGGCTTAAATCCCTGGAGAAGGAGGGGTTGTGACGCCCTGGAGAAGGAGGGGTTGTGACGCCTGGAGAGGAGGGGTTGTGACGCCTGGAGAAGGAGGGGTGTGACGCCTGGAAAGAGGGTGTGCCGCCCTGGAGAAGGAGGTGCGAGAGTTGTGCGCCTGGAGAAGGGGTGTGCCGCCCTGGAGAAGGAGGGGTTGTGCCGCCCTGGAGAAGGAGGGGTTGTGCCGCCCTGGAGAAGGAGGGGTTGTGCCGCCCTGGAGAAGGAGGGTTGTGCGCCTGGAGAAGGAGGGTTGTGCGCCTGGAGAAGAGGGTTGTGCCGCCCTGGAGAAGAGGGGTGTCGCCTGAGAGGGGTGTGCCGCCCTGGAGAAGGTAGGGGCTGTTTCCGCCTGGAGAAGGAGGGCTGTGCCGCCCTGGAGAAGGAGGGGCTGTGCCGCCCTGGGGAGGAGGGCTGTGCGCCTGGGAGGAGGGGTGTGCGCCTGGCGAGAGGAGGGCTTGTGGAGATGGCGCTGTAGAAGACGCATGGAGAGGAGTTGCGCTGAATAATAGCGCGGATGAGTTCGCCGCCCTGGAGAAGGAGGGGTTGCGCCGCCCTGGAGAAGGAGGGGTTGCGCCGCCCCGAAAGTCGATCATTTATGCTGGCATTATTAATTATCGGCAGCACATCACTTGTGTGAACTGACTCCTACCTCTCCTTGGTTGGGGCGCTACTACTTAAGACTTGAACCAGTGCAGAGGCTGCTGTAATCACATGACTTTATTATTTGATATGTTGGTTTGTGAAGTGCAAACATACAAACAATATTATCACTGTTCCATCTCTTCCCAGAATCTAAAGTTCCTATTCGTATGTCTTTGGAGTGTGTCTAAAAACCCAGTCAAACATTAATCCTTGGTGGGAATTAACACAGGACCTCAGTGCTGCAAAGCAAAGTGATAACTTCTGAGCTTGATTCACTGGCATGCTCCCTCTATAGACACACACAGTATCTGCAAGGCATTGTGTCTCTGTCTGTGCTCAATCTTGCACGCTTTCCTCTCAATCTCTATATCTATATTCTCTCTTTCCTGTTTACTCGCCCACTCTCTCCCCTCTGCACACCCACTCTCTCAACAGTCTACTCTTTCTTTTTCTGCTCCCTGTTGTGTCTCTGCTCCCTCTCTATCTTCCTCTGCCCTTTTGCTCTCTGGCTTTCTCCCTCTCTCACCGCCCTCTGGCGCCATGGCGCTTTTCTCCCTCACTGCCCTCTGGCGCCATGGCTCTGTCTCTTTCCCTCACCTCCCTCTGGCGCCATGGCTCTGTCTCTCTCCCTCACCTCCCTCTGGCGCCATGGCTCTGTCTCTTTCCCTCACCTCCCTCTGGCGCCATGGCTCTGTCTCTCTCCCTCACTGCCCTCTGGCGCCATGGCTCTGTCTCTCTCCCTCACCTCCCTTTGGCGCCATGGCTCTGTCTCTCTCCCTCACCTCCCTCTGGCGCCATGGCTCTGTCTCTCTCCCTCACCTCCCTCTGGCGCCATGGCTCTGTCTCTCTCCCTCACCTCCCTCTGGCACCATGGCTCTGTCTCTCTCCTTCACCGCCCTCTGGCGCCATGGCTCTGTCTCTTTCCCTCACCTCCCTCTGGCGCCATGGCTCTGTCTCTCCTTCACCGCCCTCTGGCGCCATGGCTCTGTCTCTCTCCATTCTGCCCTCTGGCGCTCTGGCTCTCTCTTCCCTCCGCACTCTGGCTCTCTCTTCCCTGTGCCCTCTGGTGCTCTGGCTCCCTACTGTCTGGCGCTCCGGCTCTGGCTCTGTCTCTTCCCTCCCTGCCCTCTGGCGCTCTGGCTCTCTGCACCCAGTTATCTCTCTCCCTCTGTCTCTATGCCCATAATAATGATAGGGACCCAATTTCAGTAAATATTTTTCAATGAAAGATAATAGTATAAAAGTCTCATAGGGAGTGCTAAGGATGACAATATGATGGTATTTAAGCAAAAATTAACAAACCTTTATTAATAATCCTCCTGCAACCTCCATAACATGCTTCGACAGTACAAAGGTCTTCATCAGGTGGTTGCATCAGGTGGCTGCGGTTAAGCTTTGTGAAGCTCAGCGATTACAGGACCTGTGATGATGTAGCCGGTCACATGACCGTAATCTGATCACGTGACTATCCAGGAAGAGGAGCACCAGTGGAGCGATGGCACCGCAAGGAGCAGTCAGCCAGTGACCCCTTCCATCCAGGTCTATCACCAGGGTTGTGCAGGGAAGGCACGACCCCTTTAGGTTAGTGCATTTTGCACATAACGGCAGCGCTTTTAACTAGTGTCCATAGATCCTACACAGCGCCCCTTTTTCTTTTACAGTAAATATTTTTCAGAATAAGAGAACTGACCAATTATTTACTTATGTGAGCAGATTAGGCAAATGAAGCTCTGGATAGGGTGACTATATACGCGAGTGACTTTTTAAGGTGCCGTCACACAGCACGATCTGGCCAGCGATGTCGGAAGCGATGCGCGGGAGCCCGCTCGCTTCCGACATCGCTGGCCAGCTGTCACACAGCATCGCTGCAGCCGGCGACACCGCAGCGATGCGGGCGGTGACATTGCTCGCTGGGCTGGGCTCGGCCTAGCGAGCGATCCGCAGCAACGCTGCGGTATAGGCTGGATCGCCGCCGACATCGCTCTGGTGATGTCACACGGCGCGATCCAGCCTTATCGCAGGTCGCCGGTTGACAGGTTTACGGTTCTTCCCGTAAACCTGTCAACCTGCGACCAGCGATAAAACGTGGTCGCGCCGCTCATTTACACAGCGCGACGTCGCTAGCGACATCGCTGATACGTCACTTTTTCGGCGATGTCGCTAGCGACGTCGCCAGGTGTGACGGCACCGGAGAGGAGGGTTGCTTTTATCATTTGTGATAGAGTAGAAATAGACTTGAATTACTGTGGGCTTTTACTTTCTCCCTGCTCCTCACTTCTTTGAAGCGTCTCCTGCTGGAAATCGCTGTAAACTAGGCACTCTCCAATGCGAAAAACCCCTCTTCCTTATGTTGTGATGTAAAACCTGCAGACATATATTTTTGGCTTCCCGTAGGATCTTTCAGCAGCCACAGACTGATATGTGCCATGACAATTCACCACCCTCCATGTAGGTTCTGCAGACCGGTCAGTGGCTGGAAAAGGGGCTTTATTCCAATGTTTTAGAGGGTAGAGAAATCGAAGCTTTGCTCCTCGCCTCAGGATTGTTCCCGTGACATAAATTCACTGTTCTTAGTGGATTATGGAAGGCACTGGACAACAATTCTACGTGTGCAGTCTGCCCATCCCAAGCTGGGAGTCATTGCACGCTTTCCACTTCACAGGACAAGGGAAATCTTTTCCAAAACCTGACTCTTAAATCCCGTCGTGAGTGGGCCTGTGGGCACCGCTGCTTATTATAGCTGCCCCCGAACATGCACATGGATGTTTATTGAACGTGATGGCTGTAGGAATAATAACCTGGGCTTTATCCTATACTTCTGATCACGGTTTAACCCCTGTGAGCATAAATCGAGCTGGAACAGCACAGTTATTGTACCTTTCTTTCCCTTTAATAGAAGCTTGGCTGCAGTATTGGGTTACGACCGCTGCACGGTGCACGGCCGCTGCACGGGGTACGACCACTGCATAGGGCATGTCTGCTGCATGGGGCACGGCCGCTGTACGGTGTACGGCCACTGCCAGGGGTACGGCCGCTTTATGGGATACGGCCACTCCACGGTGCACAGCCAGTCCACAGGCCACGGCGTTGTGCTGTTTGTAGGTCCCATGATGGCCGGATGCCAATCAGATGATCGGTGGTGGCGTCCATTGTTTGACCACTATGATCCTTAGAATAGGTCATGAATAAGTCCTGGATGTCTGCTTTAATTAATCTAGTCTTTGTCTATGTCAACGAGGCTGTGAGAATTATTTAAAGTTGTCGTCTAGCCCAACCAAAAGTGTTTGAACTACCGTAATTAATTGAATTCACTAATAGTCTTTATTACCGATCGCCCGATTTTTTTACTACCACCTTCTCCAAGTCTAAAGGTACCGTCACACGTGGCAATATCGCTAGGCAATTTCACTGGCAATTTGCTGGTTGCAGTGAAATCATGGACACATTGTTCTATTTTGTTGCAGTGTACAAATGTAACAATGTGTCCATGATTTCACTGCAAGCAGCAAATTGCCAGTGAAATTGCCTAGCCATCTTGCCGCGTGTGACGGTACCTTAATTGTGTCCTGACTTAGGACAGAGCATGCCCCATCCACTCCTCCCCCACCTCCCTTCCATGTGTACATTTTTTTTTTCCCAGCCAGAAATTTGCACATCAAAAAAATATCACCTGTGTGAACATACACCTATGCTGCAGATGTCACTTTCAACGCAAAATGTGCGGTAAAATCGGTATTGAAAATGTCTGTAATGGTTTGGACAGAACATCGGCATCCTACAACATCAGCGATTCAATAGATCGATGGTTAATGCGTGATGTCTCGGCAGGGCTCATTTGAGTAAAAAAAGACGTCTTCATGGTTCAAATCCTTTTTTATTTATGCTATTATTTTTGAGTAAAACATTAGATGTTTGTGGGTATGGATTGGGGAAGCCGGATTTTTATGCTCCTGGAGTTTGTGTGGAAGACATTAGATGTTCATGGACATGGATTGGGGAAGTTGGACTCGTATGCTCCTTGAGTCTGTGTATAAAACATTAGAAGTTTGTGGGTATGGGTTGGGGAACCTGCTCCTGAAGTCCGTGAGCAAGACATTAGATATCTATAGACACAGGGAACCTGGACTTGTATGCTCATGGAGTTTCTGAATAAGACATTAGATATGCGAAGGCACGGATTGGGGAAGACGGACTTGTGTGCTCCTAGAGTCTTTGAGTGAAATATAAGATGTCCTTGGGAACAGGTTGGGGAAGCTGGCCTTGCATGCTCCTGAAGTCCATGCGCAAGACATTTTATACTTATGGGTATGGGTGGAAGAAGCTGGATTCATATAATCCTGGAGTTCATAAGTAAGACATTAAATATTCATGGACATGGGTTGGGGAAGCCGGACTTGTGACCTACTTGAATCTGTGTGTAAGACATTAGACGTTTGTGGGTATGGTTTGGGGAAGCTGGACTCGTATACTCCTGAAGATCGTAAGACATTAGATGTCTTTATGCACAGGTCAAAGAAGCCAGACTCGTATGCTCCTGGAGTCCATTAGTAAGACATTACATGTCTATTGGTATGGGTTGGGGAAGCCGGACTTGTAACCTCCTTGAGTCTGCGTGTAAGACATTAGATGTTCGTGGGTATGGTTTGGGGAAGCTGGACTAGTATACTCCTGGAGATCGTGAGTAAAGGTACCGTCACTCGCGGCAATATTGCTAGGCAATTTCACTGGCAATTTGCTGGTTGCAGTGAAATCATGGACACATTGTTCCATTTTGTTGCTGTGTACAAATGGGACAATTTTTTTCCAACACACAGGACAGTACCGGGTCCTTCTTGCACAGAACAGTACCGGATCCTTCTTGCACAGAACAGTTTCCATGGCCAGCTATGATAAATCTGCTACATTCTTTCTGACTTCTGATTTTCCTAAACTCTCCAGACCTCTCTGGGGTCAGTTCTGTAATAGTCGTAGGCGGAAACCACACATCCATCCTATAGGTATGGAAACCCCTGATTTCTATTTATACGTGGTGATAACTGGTATAACTTTTTTGCCTTTTTTATATGAGCCGTGATGGCCGCTGGCGGCTTGTTGGAAGTGTCAGTGTGGGTGGATCTTGTGTAAATGACGGGTTGTGTCTCTCGTTACGCCCCCAGAGTTCCACGCTGCGGGTCGGCTGCCCATCATCGCCTACCTTCACGGTGGGTGGCAGACCCGGCAGACATATCCTCTTTGGGTTTTTTGGTTTCATGGTGAATTTTGCTTAATGCTGAAATATTAACTCCAGTACAATATTATGACAGATCGTTATTCCCTTGTAAACCATTAAAATCTTCCAGGCAGATGGCTTCAGTTAATTCCTGAAATCCTGGATAGTCGACATTTCAGAAGGAGAACATTAATTTTTTTTGTTTTTAAATTATGAAAGTTTATGAGCAGAAATTCTTGAATTGTTCATGCTCCGGTCAGTTTCGATGAGGAGCGGGAGACATATAGGAGGAGAAGTGTATCTTGCTAATGAGAAACGTCCGGTCTTACCCAAACGGCATCGTCTAGTTGAGGAAAGCTGGACTAGTGGAAAACGAGCCAAAAATGTGACAAGACGGCTATATGGCCTTTGGTGCCATCCGAGGGCTTATGGGTTTTCGGAGAAGAAACGGCTGAGTGCACAAGTGGCTTTTTCTTAGGTGATTTTGGAGCGGAAATCTCCAAATCCAACTCAAAATACGTAAGCTCTTCAAAAACTTCAAAACATTACATTTTTTTGCTCCAAAAACTTGTGGCACTTAGCCACGAGAGCAGAAACTCCAAATTTAATTTATTTTTGAGATTCAGCTCCATTTCTAAACCCTGATGTGATGCTAGTAAGTAAGAGTAGGCAGGTAAGCTAAGGTCCGGTATCGGAGGACTCGTAGTGGATTCCAAGAATTTAAAAGGCGTAGTCAGGTAATGGTACAGGTTCGGTTTCCAGGAAGGCACGTATAAAAGGGTATGGAGCGTTGACTGTTTTGATGCAGAAATTTCTATACGAGTCTGCATCCCGTGGCAGAAAAATGCGCCAAAATCCGCAATCGGTTTTTGCACACTTATGGTGCGAGTTTTGTGTTTAAAAAAAAACTCACTTTAGCAGTGCAGAGACAATAATGGTTGAGGAGAGGGAGGGGGCGAGCGAGATGGGGGAGAGAGGAGTGCGAGCGAGATGGGGGGAGGGGAGGCGATGCGAGAGGGGGAGAGAGTGGAGAGTGGGAGGAAGATGGGGGGAGAGAGGTGGGCGAGGAGATGGGGGGAGAGGGGGAGTGCGAGCGAGATGGGGGGGATGGGGGAGAGAGTGAGCGAGATCGAGCAGGGCTGGGGAGTCTGAGTCGGTGTCCTTTTGGTGGGGTTGGATTCAGGCAAATTAAGGTGTCAGATTTGGGAGTTTGGATTACTTTTGATACGATCAAGAGGGGGTATTGAGTGAGGGGGATATCAAGGAACAGTCTGGGGTCAGTAAACAATCGGTACAGACACAGGTATGCAGGCCAACAGCACACGCACACAGAATGTATGACTGACAGAGTTCTGGAGAGAAGCTGCTCAGAAAGTAGCTAGCTCAATCACTGGAAAGATTGAACACTGGAACCATCACACCACAGAACTAGAATGCAAGGAATGTGCTGGAAAATCACTTTAGGCTGGCTTCACACCACACTTTTTGCCTGTCTGTGTGGATCCTGTTTTTGCAGGACCACCAGACAGAAATGGACAGGACAGGATGTGTGGAAAGTGGTGTCAATATGATCCTGGATCCAGTTTTTTACAGGATTTGTTTTTGTACAGAAATGCAGAGAGAGCGAGAGAATTTCCTGCACAGATTTCTGCTTTCAGGACAATGGAAAGCATTCTGAGCAGGCGCAATGCAAAAAAAAAACGGATCCGGAAACAATTCTGTTTTTCCCTGGATTCGGCGCCCATAGACTACCATGTTAAGTACGACGGATCGCACCGGATTCTGTTTTGTCCGGATTTTTCACCGGAGACCAAAAACGTCTCCGAATTTGGGGACGGTGAAAAACAGGACAAATACTAATTCGGCACCGAATACACAAAACGAAATTGCCAAATAGGACCACCTTACTGACAGCTCAGCACATCCACGTACCCGTCACAGCATCATTTCTGTAGCATCCTAGATGCCTAAAGGTACCGTCACACGCCGCAATCTTGCCTGGAAATCATAAAGGAGATATGTCGCCCTGGGCAATCGCCGTGAAATTGCCTCACGGTTGCGGCGTGTGATTGGGCAATTTCACGGCGATAAGTCGCCTGATTCCTGATCAGTGCTCAGTAATTAGCCGCAATCGTTAAGGCGATATTTCCGTGTTGTGGCGTGTGATAGGGCGATAATGATGGAAAGAGCGTTGTCTATGATATCCTGTAGGCGTGCCTCAAGCGTTCTGTAGTCCACGCCCCGTCTGAGATGATTGGTGTTGGCTACTGTGTTCCCATTGGCTGTCAGTTGACACTGCGCCATATTTGAAGAGCTGTCCGTTCAGCAACACACACATCTTCAGCTACACAACCATCTTCAAACTCCGATAGACAATGGTGTCATGTATTGGCCAGTCTTCCAGAGCAGGCGGACCAATCGTAACGCTGTTGCGTTGTCCAATGAGTGTGTATGGGGCGTGGTATACACCACTGTGGCACACCTATCTCCTCGGCGCACTGAACATGTACGCCCACATTGCCTTTGAGATTGCGGCGTGTGAAGCGGTGATGGAATGAGGCAAGATTGGTCCCGCTGTAGGTGAGGTGATTTCCGGAGCGACACATCGCCTTAGCTTCAAGCCGAAATTGCGGCGCGCGATGCCGCCATCGGCAATCTGAGGCGACCACGAAGAAACGTGAGCTCGCATGTTAGATCGCCACACAATCGCCAGCCGAGATTGTGGCGTGTGACTGGTACCTTTATAGCTTTCATTAAAATACTGTGGGAGGCACAAAAGTTGTGGTCACCATCTGATTCTTATGATGCCATTTGCCACATAAAAAATCTATATATGACATGTAAAAATAGACTTTGTTCTCCTACATTTTTTTTTTTTTTTTTTTGTAGAGATGGAAAAATCCAGCATCAATAAATATTTTTAGTTCTGATGCTGTTTTTAGGATTTTATATATAGATATATTTTTATTTTGTGCAATTTTATTTTGATAATGGAAAGTTGCGTGTGGATACCAGAAGGAATCTGCATCACAGACGTGGAGTGCCATTACTACTTTTTTTTTTTCTTCTTTGTGATGTGGGTTTTGGTTGGAAAAAAGACCTTTATGACCAATAAAGTGGTTTTCCTGCTGAAATCAGTAGGACGTTCACTGAGTATTTGAAAACCTGCTTCACAACTCTTAATGGAATCTGTCCAAAGTATTTCTTCCCCAAAACTATTTATATTGCATATAGCTCCTCCAAAGACAAGTCCAGCGATACCTTTACATGGTCAAGTCCGTTCATCTGTTGCTGAGAAATCAGCGTTTAAATTGATGTGGCAATTAGACTTAAGAGCTGCAGCTAGATCTGAAGCCTCTGTCACTCCAGCTCTATTCTCTGACCATCCCCACCACATCGTGCTTGACAAACAGCTTCTTTGTCTTAAAGGGACACTGTCACCAGGTTTTAGCCATCTCATCAGCAGCATAATGTAGAGACAGAGACCCTGATTCCAGCGATGTGTGTCTCACTGGGCTGCTCAGTGTAGTTTCCATAAAATCACTGTTCAATCAGTTGGAGATTAACATGGTAGGACTAATCAAATAGTCCAGCATAGTCATTTGCTGCTGAAGCAGAGAAAACAGTAATTTTATCAAAGTGAGAGCAAGCAGCTCAGTAAGTGACACATCACTAGAATCAGGGTCTCTATCTCTACATTATGCTGCTGTCGGAAGAGATGGCAAAAACCTTGTGAGAGTGTCCCTTTAAGTCACAAAGGTTTAGAGGCTGTTGGTCAAGAAGGAGGTGGCAGCAGTGGGCAGGGAATAGAGCTGGACTGACAGAGGCTTCAGACCTACCAGTAGCTGTTGAGCCTCATTTTGAAATAATTATAATTGATAATTCAAGAGTCTTTTTGTGTAAAACAAGGGCACAACAGAATGCAGTTTATAAGTGAAAAAGTCTATATTGTAACACATGGTGATAAACAACAAAGTGCAGAGGAAAACTCAAAGACCTTAAACATACTCTGTAGATAATGAATGAAGTGTTAACAAAACCTTTGTTGAAAAACCTCAGAGGAAAATGCAATCAGTGGAGCAGTCTATAAAGCGCAGTTTACACTTAGGCTGGCTTCACACTTGCAGATGGATCTGCAGCGTTTTGCAGATGCATCTGCAAGTGTGAGCATGCTGACCGCGGCCCCTATGTTTATAATAGGGCGCACGCGGTGTGAAAGCTCTCATTCACTCCTATATGTGTACTGTCAGCAGGCGTATGCCTGCTGACAGATCACACACTCCCGTCCGCACTGTGGACGCGAGATGTAGCGTCCATGCTGCGGGCGGGAGAGTGTGATCTGTAAGCAGGCATACGCCTGCTGACAGTACACATATAGGAGTGAATGAGAGCTTTCACACCGCGTGCGCCCTATTATAAACATAGGGGCCGCGGTCAGCATGCTCACACTTGCAGATGCATCTGCAAAACGCTGCAGATCCATCTGCAAGTGTGAAGGCAGCCTTAGAGATGCTGTAAAAGGAAAGTCTATGGCAAATCCTAACACGGAAATGTTTAAGCAAGTCTATATAAAACATTAAATCATCCAGGGAGGCCTGGGATGGAAGTCTTAGAAAGTCCAGAACCTGATGCAGAGCAAATTACCAAAGTCCAGACATCCAGAACAGTCTTGTGCTCTGCATCTATTTGAACGTAGGAAGCAACAGAGTACTTAATAAAGCAAACCAGTTTACGTGTCAGCACAGGCAGGAGAGGCAAGAGCTGCAGCAGAGGGAGTAGCATGAGTAGCCAGAGCAGAAGGAATGTTGGCAACAGGTGTAGGTAGCAGAACCTCCGAAGAGCAGCAACAGGAGATTCACACAGAACCTGCAGGAGTAGGCAGAGAACTTGAGAAGCCACTAGGAGCACGAAAGCAGGCAGGATACTCTAGAAATGACCTGAGCCTGGGGTGGGGTTTATAAAGGCAGGAAGACAAAAAGGGCACAATGTAGCAAAGGACACCATCTTGGAAGAGGGCAAGAATGCCCAAAAGGTAAACAAAATATTGAGTCCTGACACATTTGCAAAGCAATTGAAATGCTGATTTCTCAGTAACGGAGGAATGGACTGGCAATGTAAATGTATTGATGAAGTTGTCTTTGAAAGAGCTAAATGCTCATTGTAGTTTTGGGGGTCAAATCCTCCTAAGGAAGATAAAAGGGAAAATATTTCCCCTGGCTTGGGCAAACTCACTTAAGGGCCCGTTACACGCTACGATATCATTAATACGTCATGGCTTTTTGGGTGGAGCAACGACGGTGTTGCATGTGACACGTATATACGACCAACGATAAGGCCGGCTTCACACTGCGGCGTGATCCGGTCCGGTGCTGTCCGGGATGACCCAGACAGCAGCGGACCGGATCAGCACACAGGACTGGGGGGCTAATATGCCCTCCGATCCGGTGTGCAGCGCACGCAGCTGCAGCCGCTGACAGGTCAGGACCGCGGCGCCCGCGGTCCTGACTTAGCAGCGGAAACTGCGTGCGCTGCACACCAGATCAGAGGGCGTATTGGCCCCCCAGTCCTGTGTGCTGATCCGGTCCGCGGCTGTCTGGGTCATCCCGGACAGCACCAGATCGGATCACGCCGCAGTGTGAAGCCAGCCTAAGTCGGCTGATCGTTCATCAGAGGTTTGTTATCAGGACCTTAAACCAAGCAATGATCGTCCGTCCAACCTGCAGCATGGGTGTGTGAGACACCTTGATAACGATGTCGTTAACGACCTCGGCCACTCAGAACTGATGGACATAAGCGATCAAACGACCGCAACTGTCGTTCGCTTGCTGCGGAATTGTTGCGTCGTTAACGATATCTGTACGTGTGACATTTCACTAGCGATCATTGAACGACGTTCAAGCGATCTAGGTCAAGTCGGATCGTTGGTCGGATCGTTCGACCATTGAAGAGTGTAAAGCCTGCGTTAACTATATCGTAGCTTTAACGGGCCCTTAAAACCCAGGCTTTAGGCAACAAGAAAATGTATGTAACGAAATTTATACTAAGTCTGGAATTGTGTCTTCATAGACCGTTTAAGATTATCTTGTTAAAAAGTGCATTTTATGGTCTAGAAAATGTCAATAGTAATAGTAAAATATGAAATTAACACCACCTCTCTATTGTACATAATGTTAAAAACTAATCTCATCACAGGTAAACTATTACGTGTTATATAATGTGTTGTAACTGGTTTAATTGGCGCTGTTCTCCTGAATCTGGCGATGTTTTTCTTTTGTTCCTGCGCCTCTCTGTTCCTGAGATATGGCCCCTCTATATGTCTCTTCTATATATCTAATCTTGTCAGACAAGTGGGCGTGTTCCCCAAGAAGACACCCTTGAAGAGCTGCAGACCACACCCACTTGGAGAAGAGTAGATTTATATGCAGGGAAGTTGAGGCCATATCTCCAGAACATAGAGGCGCAGGAACAAAAGAAAAACCTCGCCGGATTCAGGAGAACAGCAGCATTTACACCTGGGAAGAATATTATATTTTCCTAATATTCTTATTTGGTGTAATAGCCACTGTTCTCCTGAATCTGGGGATGTTTTTCTTTTGTTCCTGTGCCTCTATGTTCCAGAGTTGTGGCCCCTTTTTCCCTCCATGTAAAGCTACTCCCTTAAGCCAATCAGGCGTGGTCCAGAACTCTGTGGGCGTCTTCTTGGGAACCACACCCACTTGGCTAACCAGACTAAATTCATATACAGGGAATAAGAGGTAATATCTCGGGAACAGAGAGGTGCAGGAAGAAAAGAAAAACATCACTGGATTCGGGAGAACAGCAGCTTTTACACCAGATTAAAAAATTATATATAACAATATCTTCTTTTATTCCACCTGGTGTAAATGCCGCTGTTCTCCTGAGTCCAGTGATGTTTTTGTTTTGTTCCTGCTCCTCTTTTCCTGAGGTATGGCCCCCTTTTCCCTGCATATTAACCCCTTCAGCACCTTGCAATTTTTCATTTTCGTTTTTTGCTCCCCTGCTTCCAAGAGCGATACATTTTTCCATCGACATATGTCGGTTTGTTTTTTGCGGGACAAGTTGTACTTTCAGATGCAATCATTTATTTTACCATATAGTGTACAGGGAAATGGGAAAAAAATTCAAAGTGCAGTGAAATTGCTAAAAAAGTGCAATTATATGTTTGTTTTTTGGGTTTTTTATTCGCCATGATCACTATATGGTAACTCTGACACGTCGGTGTGATGCCTCGGGTCGGTACGAGTTTGTAGATACCAAACATGTATACATTTACTGTTATCTAAGCGATGAACCACTGACAGGAAGCGGTCCTTGATAGCTTCCGGGTTCACCCCAGGACTTGGGGCTATTACGTGAGCACCGGAGATCCCGAAATATTATCACGGGATCTCTGATACAGGCGGGGGAACGGTGCGATTCCCGCCGCGACGGTTTTGGATCCAGCTGTCGGTGAATGACAGTGGGATTCAAAGGGTTAACTGCAACGATCGGGGTCGCCGATGCGATCGGTGCTGGAAGCCCGACATGATGAGATCAGCTGAGATGTCGGGTGTTTGACGTGAGCGCCGCATCGGAGCTGCACATCAAACACCCAGACCCGACCTATGACGTACCATTACATCAAGGTTCGGGAAACCAAGTGGGCGTGGTCCAACCACTTTGTGGGCATCTTCTTAGGGAACACACCCATTTGGCAATATGACTAGATATACGAACAGGGAAGAAGGGGCTGTATCTCAGGAACACAGAGGAGCAAAGACCAAAGAAAAACCTCACCGGATTCAGGAGAGCAGCGGCATTTACACCAGGTAAAATGTACATATTTAGACTTGTAGAATTTAACAAATCTGACTCCATTCTCTCCAACTGCTTCCTTGGACGCTTGTAATAGACCAGCTGCTCTGAATTTGGGCCGATGCCTTATGTTTCCTATCTGTTTCTCCCATGGTTGGGTATTTCTTACATCCAGGCCCGAGTCTGATATAATATTGTATTTTTTGTTTTGTAGCAGTCATGTTTTTTGTGCCCAATTTGTTTTTAATGGGATTATTGTCCATTAATTACATAGTCCCTCTCTGTGCCGGCTCGGCTCCCCGTGTAATTGTCCCCGTGGTTTACCAGCAGGATAAAATTAGCTCCTTATATTTTTTTTACAATTTAAAATTAAAATAAATGTGCCGTCTTCCACAAAGAGATTGAATTGCTCGGGAGGACCGGGGTGTGGTGGGGGGATACGTTTCACAAGATGTTCAGATATGCCATGTTGTTGGAGCTGTGGGAAGGGGAGAAGATGGCAATTGTAACCGATGGAGGGAAACGTATCCATGTACTGTACTTTATGTAATGAATGGTCCATAGACTTACTGATGTGATCTCATTTCATAGATTGGGATTATACAATGTAAAAATCACACATTATCCTGTCTTTCTCTGAAAAATTCCCCTTGAATTTGCTACTGTGTAACTTTGTTGTCTACGGCCTGTTGCCCAGTATAATCCATCTGCAGCAAGAGATGGAGAAAGATCAAATACAGGAGGTGGGGGCGGTGCTTAGTCTGTACAGGAAGTGAGGGCGGTGCTTAGTCTGTTCAGGAAGTGCGGGCGGTGCTTAGTCTGTACAGGAAGTGAGGGCGGTGCTTAGTCTGTACAGAAAATGGGGCGGTGCTTAGTCTGCACAGGAAGTGGGGGCGGTGCTTCGTCTGTACAGGAGGTGCGGGCGGTGCTTTGTTTGTACAGGAACTGGGGGCGGTGCTTAGTCTGTGATGGAAGTGGGGGCGGTGCTTTGTTTGTACAGGAAGTGGAGGTGGTGCATAGTCTGTACAGGAAGTGGAGGTGGTGCATAGTCTGTACAGGAAGTGGAGGTGGTGCATGGTCTGTACAGGAAGTGGGGGGGTGCATAGTCTGTACAGGAAGTGGGGGCGGTGCTTGGTTTGTACAGGAACTGGGGGCGGTGCTTAGTCTGTGCTGGAGGTGGGGGGGTGCATAGTCTGTGCTGGAGGTGGGGGGTGCATAGTCTGTACAGGAAGTGGGGGGGTGCTTTGTTTGTACAGGAAGTGGGGGTGGTGCTTTGTTTGTACAGGAAGTGGGGGTGGTGCTTTGTTTGTACAGGAAGTGGGGGGGGGTGCTTTGAACAGGAAGTGGGGGTGGTGCTTTGTTTGTACAGGAAGTGGGGGTGGTGCTTTGTTTGTACAGGAAGTGGGGGGGGGGTGCTTTGAACAGGAAGTGGGGGTGGTGCTTTGTTTGTACAGGAACTGGGGGTGGTGCTTTGTTTGTACAGGAACTGGGGGTGGTGCTTTGTACAGGAACTGGGGGTGGTGCTTTGTTTGTACAGGAAGTGGGGGTGGTGCTTTGTTTGTACAGGAAGTGGGGGTGGTGCTTTGTTTGTACAGGAAGTGGGGGTGGTGCTTTGTTTGTACAGGAAGTGGGGGTGGTGCATAGTTTGTACAGGAAGTGAGGGTGGTGCATAGTCTGTACAGGAAGTGGGGGTGGTGCATAGTCTGTACAGGAAGTGGGGGTGGTGCTTAGTCTGTACTGGAGGTGGGGGTGGTACTTTGTACAGGAAGTGGGGGCAGTGCTTAGTCTGTACAGGAAGTGGGGGTGGTACTTTACAGGAAGTGGGGGTGGTACTTTACAGGAAGTGGGGGTGGTACTTTACAGGAAGTGGGGGTGGTACTTTGTACAGGAAGTGGGGGTGGTGCTTTGTTTGTACAGGAACTATAATGGTCCCTTTACACGCGGCCACAGGAAGGTAGAAACCGGCAGGCATCGGACACAATTGTGCCTGTTGCCTTGAAAAGACCACGATGTGGCGGCGTGTAATTCAGGACTTTCCTTCCTGTGTCTTCCCTGAAGGAAGGAAAGTCCTGATTCACACGCCGCCACATCGTGGTCTTTTCAAGGCAACAGGCACAATTGTGTCCGATGCCTGCAGGTGTCTACCTTCCTGTGGCCACGTGTTAAGGGACCATAATGGTTAATAACCACTTTATTAATATAGCACCAACATATACCAGAGCACTGTACAATTTAGAGGGGACATGTACAAACAATAGGTCCATGATTTTCTATAGGATTTGTGTGAAAGCACAAGTACTTTTCCACAGTGGGATCCGGGGGTAGAGAACTGGTAACAGACTATTGTTCCCTGTTATCAGCCACAGAAAAGGTTGGTTATAATGTTCTTTACCTATATCAAGACCCTCCAGAAACATTTATTAAATTTACTAAATGTGTGATCCTACACCATACATTGCAATTTTATGCCAGACTAGAAGACATTCTGGATTATCAAATGCCAGATTATAAGAATTTAACTTTTTTTTTTTTCTTCTTCTTTCAAATGTCCTTAATGAAATAATTTCTTTTGCTCAGCCTTCCGCTGTGGCCTGCAGTTCCTTGGCAATGTTGCAGGAGGGAACCAGGCGTCCCAGAATAGCATCTGGGAGCGAGCTTTTCCACATGTCTTCCTGTAAGTATGAACAAGCCGCTTTTCCATCTTCTGCACTAAATCCTTCTCTTTCTAATTAGCAATTTTGTGGTGGAAGCAATCTGTAATCCAGCCGTCCTTCCCTGATAAGATTTATTTACTTTCCTTGTTCGGAGGTAACCCAGGACGAAAGAGGAGCGAGATCCAGGAACCGCCAGCTTTATCTGTAGGACTGTATAAGTGGTGTATGGGATACAAGTATTTCCCTGACCTGGATCTCCACCCATAGTCATTAAGGGGTATTTCCAGTTTAGAACATTATGCTACGGCCATGCCCTCACATTCATTTCATAGGGGTCTGACCTTCCCCATCCTGAGAATAAAGGCACCGCATCCATTTCACAAATGTTTCTGTGCAGCCAGGTGGAGGGGTGACCCTGTTCAAGGAAATTTTACAAAATTGGTCCCTTCATTTTCATTCTGTGGCCTGGGACCCCAGTGATGACCTATATCCCAACAATTTTTAGACAAGATACCCCCTTAAAACTGTAAAGACCTGTGATGTAAACCTTATATGTGTCACAGGTTGGGTGTAGGTGGATGGAGGAACTGCGTGACCTTCATAGATATAGGTGTCGGCTGTGTAGCACAGCCGTGACCAGAGCTAAACTTTAAAGTTAAGTCACTGCTGTTAACCATTTTCAGGGGTCTCAAACTCCAGGCCTCGAGTGCCGCACACAGTCCAGGTTTTCAGGATTTCCATTGCATTTGACAGTTGGCAATCAAATTACCAACTGTCAAACTCTAAGGAAATCCTGACGGCCTGGACTGTGTGCGGCACTCGAGGCCTGGAGTTTGAGACCCCTGATTTAGATGCTCCTGTCAATCTATGACAGCGGCATTCATGCGGCTTGAAATGGTGAAGATGTCTGTTTTGAATGCCTATTTTCCATTTACAGCACAGTTGGGTGCAGGTCTTTGGGGGGAATTCTCCATCTTCATTGAGACAGGTGCTGACTGTGTAGTACAGCAGCGACCAGAGATAAACGTGAACCGCTGCTGTTTGATCCTTTAGATGCTCCTGTCAGTCTGTGACAACAGCATTGAAACGGTTTGAAATGGTGAAGTTGTTTTGCATCACTGTTAGGTGCACGAGGATGGTGGCATTGCATGACCTTCATAGCACAGCAGAAACTAGAGCTAAGCTTAAATTGCTGCTGTTAACCATTTAGATGCTTCTGTCAATCTGTGATAGCGGCTTGAAATGGTGAAGATGTCCGTTCGAACGCCTATTTTCCATTTACATAACAGTTGGGTGCAGGTGGATAGATGAAGGAATTTCTCGATCTTCATAAAGACAGGTGGCGGCTGTGTAGCACAGCAGCGACCTGAGCTAAAGTTAAGTCACTGCTGTTAACCATTTAGATGCTCCTGTCAATCTGTCACAGCGGCATTCAAACGGTTTGAAATGCTGAAGGTGTCCTTTTGGAACCTATTTTCCATCTACAGCACCGTTGGGTGTAGGTGGATGGACGAAGTGCATGATCTTTATAGAGACAGGTGCCGGCTGTGTAGCACAGCAGCGACCAGAGCTAAACTTAAACTGCTGCTGTTAACCATTTAGATGCTCCTGTCCATCTGTAACAGCGGCATTCGAACGGTTTGAAATGGTGAAGGTTTCCGGTTGGATGCCTATTTTCCATTGGCGGCACAGTTGGGTGCCAATGAGTTAGCATGACAGCAGGAACATTTTTGACTACTTTTCACATATTTTTGTCACTTTAGAGGACTAAAGGTAAAGTTAAAAAAAAAACTGCCCCCCTTTTTCCAATCCTAAAAAAATAGAAATGTATTGTGTTTTGCTGTATTTGCAAATCTATGAAAATATAAAGTTAACTCGAGTGGTGGACAGCGTAAAACAAACCCCAAATGAAGTCACTAGAATCAGTCATCACACCGTCCCCGAAAAATGGGATAACCGGTGATCAACACACTGTATGTCCTCTGCAATGGTGGCCGGTTGACATTCTTCTACCCCCTGTCGCTATGCTTTTGCTCGTAGTTGAGTCACTTGGTTTTGGCCACAATTCCTCATGAAGACCACTTCTGGCCAAACTTCTCTCTTGGTCTACAGTCCTTAACATTGCCCATATCTTGAAACTCCAGTCTGGCTTGAAAACCTTCCTTGGGAGAAACCTGGCTGATGCAGTATAACTTCCTTGTGTCTTGTTGCTGTGTTCAGTCTTGTGACACTATCTTCCACAACCTCACCGTTAGGCCAGAGATGTGAGATGCTTTCGAGATACTCGGACGAGTCTCGCGTGACTCACTCGTAATGGCCGTCGGTTCTCTGGACGGGAGCGCGTCATCTGGGTGTGTTTCTATGGAGCTGACAAACTCCTGTCCAGAGAGATATCCCAAAAAAAAGACAGTGTAAAAAACATCCAAAAATATATCTCTGCTATAGAAGTAAAAAGCAAGTGCAAAATTGTGTCAACAGCAGGGTTCTTAGTTAGTACGTTTTTTTGCAAAAAAGGTACGGAAGCCATTCTACCATTCCACGGTGACCCCTATCAGAACAGTCCCTAGACTATCATGCGCACACAAGGTAGAAGCAGCAATTTATATGTCCAGGCTCAGTGAGAAGGGGGTCCAGAGATGCAGCGGGCGTTCTGGGTGAGGCATGCGAGGCTCATGCGAGTACATCTTGCATGGTGTGTCTCTGGCCTTACAATAGAACTTGGCTGTTCCTCACCCACTTTTATGTCCCTACACAACTGTTTCTGTTTCAGTTAATTTTTTTTCATATGAAAATGATGATCTTTATCAGTTGTTTGGTATAATTGGTAACTCCTATAGAATTGGTGCAAGTACCAAGAACAACTGATGCCATTTTGAAGGCAAATGGAAGTCGCAGCTATTTTTTTTTTTTTTAGTGTATTCACTTACTTTGCATTTTATTACCGGGTACTTCCTAAAAAAAATTATTACTTCTATTTCTGAAAGTACTTTTAATAATTTATCATTATTTATTTTTTTACTTTCTTGTTTGCTTTGTGTTTTAGGACTTGTCTGACCCATGAAGATGATAAAGTCTCTGCTTACGGCTCTATGGTTTTATACACTTGTATGGATGAGGACAAAGTGGCCGACTTGCTGGAATCTGACAACCTTCCCGTTGCGTTGGGTGTAATATCCGCCTACAGCAGGCGGTCGGAGGTGGAGTGGCTGTAAGTTCTTAGTGGAGACGTCAGACACCTTCATATTCTTACTTCATATGATCTGTGGATAATATAGTAAAATGATAAAATACTGTTCTGCATCCACCATTGGCAGGCGCTTCTGTGCTTGCAAATTTAGCACTATGTTCAATACAGTATTAGTGAATTTCATAAGCTTCTCTTACTGGGGTACTTCCCATTGAAAGTAGATGTTCAGTGTAGCTGTCACTAGTGTGTCTTACACTGAGGAGAGACCTCTGACGAGTCTGGACCAGAAGGTCACAGTGCCTTATTGATCTTAGATCTACAACTGGTGTTTGAGGGAATCTTTCTATTAGTGCTGTAGGGGTTAAGGACGTCTTCCTATCTCCTGTTCTTAGTAGCCTTAATCTCAGGTGTAGGTTTTTGTGACCACTCCCCTCCACTATAAAGAGTCACATGTCTTGCTATCTAACATCAGTTATAGAATCCCTTTCTATGCTGACCAGTTTAGAAGGAGCCTGTCTCTGCAAGAAGCTGACCAGTCATGATTGTTACAGCTCTGGAGTTTAGCTGTATTGGAGAAGTTTGGAGTGTCTTCTTGTCTGTGTCTATTTCCCTCTGTCTCCTTTTCCTTTGTGTTGTATTATTGCAGTGGTGAGACTAGTGTCTGCATCAACCTTTACACTAGCCAGTTCATGGCCAGCAGGGCTTAGGCACGTGACGACGATGTAGGAAGGACCCGAATAGGGGCATTAGGGACTGTAAGGCACAGACTCTGTTGAGTGCCAGAAGGTGTCACCTCTCACCTCTTTCTATCATGAATGCCTTTCTTCTATACCATTCCGTTGTCACCACTGTGTTTTGCAACATGCTGGGCGTCCGTACACTCCTGCATGACAGTAGCCTTAAAGGGGCTTTCTGTAACTTTAATATTGATGACCTTAAAATAGTTAATCTAAGATTGGTCGGCTGTCTGACTCCTCACACTCTCGTAATCAGCTGATTAAAGCTGTTTGCTGTGCCTCTGTTCTGGCACGCTCTATGTTGTTTTGTGGCCCTCAATGGTACACCCCTCTACTTCTATTCAAGTAAATAGGAGAGAGCTGCACTACCATTTATGGCCACTACATAATGTATGGCACTGTGTACCACGGCTTCTTCAAGCATCTGATTGGTGGAGCTGTGCAGGGGAGAAGCGCAGGCCCCATCCACACACAGAACGCTGCATTGTGTGAGGGTGCGTTCTTGGTGCAGTTTTGCACCAAAAGCGCATCCTCACAAATACGCTGCGTGTGGCCGCAGCCTAACTCCTTCCCTATATTGAGTTTGTTTTAAGGTTTTTTTTTTTTTTTTCCCCCATTTGGGACCAGCTATGACTGTAACGTAGATGCATTGTCTAGGTTGCCTGTTTCTTGCTGAGACTTTATATTACCCATGCTTTACACTGCAGCTTTAGGCTGCGTTCACACATTTGCGTATTTTGCTGCGCTTTTTTGCGCGCGCTTTTTGCCGCGTTTTTCGGCCACGTTAAACAGCGCAGCAAAATACGCAGGGGCTTTCACACACTGCGCTTTCTTTCCCCCAGAAAGCGCAGTGATGTCACAGAGGGGAGGAAGAATCCAGCTTCCTCCTCCCCTCTGTGACATGTGTGACAGCCCCATTAGACTTCACAGTGTTAATATACACTGTGAAATCTAAATTAAACAAAAGCAAGTGTGTGAAAAATAAAAAAGAATCAATACTTCACCTCTCCGACGCCTTCTCCCGGTGTCTGGTGCCGTCTGCCGCTCTCCGGTGTCCGGTTCTAAGTTCTAAGTTCTTCTCACAGGACCTGTGGTGATGTCAGAGGGGGGCGTTCCCGGGGCGGTCCCATCGCTGATTGGCTGCTCGCAGTCATGTGGTATCACATGACCGCGAGTGCCCGGGAACGCCCCCCCCTCTGATATCACCACAGGTCTTGTCAGAAGAGATCTGACTTAGAATCGGGGATCGCACAGCGGCAGAAGGCGTCGGAAGGTGATGTATTCATTCTTTTTTATTTTTCTGACACTTGCTTTTGTTTAATTTAGACTTCACAGTGTATATTAATACACTGTGGAATCTAATGGGCGGCCACAGCTGCCCCAGAGGGAGGAGGAAGCAGGATTCTTCCTCCCCTCTGGGAGAATACGCAGTAGTAGCTGCGTAAACAATTGACATGTCAATTGTTTACGGAGCTGCGTTTTCTCCCGGAAAACGCACTGCGTATTTTTACGCAATGTCTGCACTGCAAAGTGAATTTCCCATTCACTTTGCTGGCAGACAAAAGGCACATTGCGTATTTTGAAAAGCGCGCGTAAAAAAACGCGGCAAAATACGCAATGTGTGAACGCAGCCTGTCTTTACAAGAGCTCAACAGCAGATGTAAGTCATCTTTATTTATATAGCGCCAACATATTCCGCAGCGCTTCACAATTCAGAGGTTATATAATACTATAATATGATAAAAAACAACACAATACAAAAACAATGCAATACAGTTATCAGAAAATACAATACAATGAAAAAAAACAATACAATACAATACAAAGCATAATACATTACAATAATTAGAGCAAAATAACGACAGACCCTGCTCATAAGAGCTTACAATCTAACAATGAGGTGGGGGTGACAAAGTACAGGGGCTTATTTACAATGATGGTATAGTCGACTTGAGGAGATGGGGAACAGATAGGAGCAGCATAAGTGGCCACCAACCATTATTTGTGGCCCTGTTGAGACTGGTGGAGTGGGTAGACTATGTCTAGATGACTGACTAGGGATCATGATAGGCCGTCCTAAAGAGATGTGTTTTTAAGGATCGCCTGAAACTATGTAAGTTGTGGATACACCTAATTTTTTTGGGTAGAGCATTCCAGAGAATTGTTGCAGCTCGGGAGAAGTCTTGGAGCCGGGAGTGGAAGGTTCGGATTAATGCAGAAGTGAGTCTAAAGTCACTTCCAGAGCGAAGAGAACGGGTAGGGTGATAGACAGAGATGAGGGAGGAGATGTATGGGGGGTGCTGCATTGTGAAGAGCTTTGTGGATGAGAGCAAGCAGTTTGAAATGGATCCTATAGTGTATGGGCAGCCAGTGCAGTGATTCGCATAGAGTATAAGCATCCAAGTAATGGTCAGCTAGATAGGTGATCCTGGCTGCTGCATTAAGGATGGACTGGAGAAGGGAGAGTCTACTGCGGGGGAGGACAATTAAGAGAATTACAATAGTCAAGGCGGGAGTGAATCAGGGCCACAGTGAGGGTTTTTGTGGTTTCCAAGGTGCGAAAGGGGCAAATTCTAGAGATGTTCTTCAGGTGCAAGCGGCAAACGCGGGCGAGAGATTGTATATTTGGGGTGAAGGAAAGATCAGAGTCAAACATAACACCCAGAGAGCGGGCCTGCTGACTGGGCGTTATCGTGGTGGCGCACACTGAGAGAGAGATGTCAGATTTAGGGAAGTTAGTGGAGGGCGGGAGCAGAAGAAGTTCAGTTTTGGAAAGGTTGAGTTTCAGATAGAGAACGGATATGATATTGGAAACTGCAGCTAGACAGATCAATGTCCATTTGTTATACCTGCTCTACCGGTTTGAGAAGACCACCACAGTATCCCAGACAGGACCGCCATCAGGTGGAAAGTGGGGGTTGCGTCTTATAGTCTGAATGTGCTGTGCTTTTGAGGGGCCAGCGGCTTTAGAGCAGTGACCGGAGGCTCAGCTGCAGACTGTTATGCACGTGGGCCCGCTCATTAGGCTAATATTCACTGCACTCACCCCGCCCAACACTGAAGTCAGCGCTGATAGGTGGGCGGGGGATAGTTCAATATTAAATTGACTTAAAAGCTGGGACCGTGATCACGGGCTGCATCACTTAAATAAAATTAAATAATTTTAAAATTAAATGATCATACTCACCCTCCCAGCCATCACTCCACAGTCCCCTGCAGTGGTGATGTCCTCCTGTGTTATACCAGACACTCAGCTGTGTGGAGCGGCATAGGACAGTGACGTCATCGCTTTTCGCATCGCTCACACAGTGATCAGCTGAGCGTCTGGCATAACACAGGAGGACATCGCCACTGCAGGGGACTATGCAGTGATTGCTCGGAGGGTGAGTATGATCATCCATTTTTTTTTAAGTGATGGGGTCCATGTACCAGGATAGGAGATGATATATTACCAGGATGAGGAGATCAGTACATACCAGGATTCTAATAGAGGCTGCAATATTCCATATTGAGGATAATAGAAGCCACAGTATGCTATATGGAGGATAATATAGGCCTCTGTATGTTATATGGAGGGTAGTAGAGGTTACAGTATGCTACATGGAGAATTATAGAGGCGGCATTATACTATATGGAGGATTTTAAAGGCTACATAATGCTATGTGCAGGATTAAAGAGACCACAGTATGCTATATGCAGGGTTATAGAGGCCACAGTATGCTATATTCAGGATTATAGAGGCTATATTATATGAAGGACTATAGGGGATGTATTATGCTATATGGAGGATAGTAGAGGCCATATCCTGCTATAAGGAGAATACTAGAGGCCACCGTATGCTATCCGGAGGCTACATTATGCTATATCCAAGATTATAGGGACCACATTATGCTATATGAAGGATTATAGAAGCCACAGTGTATTGCATATATTGCTCAGGATTATAGAGTCTGCCTTATTTTATATGGAGGATTATAGAGACCACATTATACTATATGCAGAATTATAGAGGCTGCATTATGCTTTATGAAGGATAATAGACTCCGCCACGGGGCCCAGTAAAACCTGGAGCTGGCCATGTGTGTAAGCACAAGCTCAGAATAGTCATACCACTCTACTCAGTAATATCATGTTTCCCACTGCCTCTGGAAGAAACTGCAGAAGGAACTCTCAAAATGGGAGTGAATTGTGTACCATTGCAGGGTAGCTGCACTAATGCATTAAACCACCATGATTGCAGGCAGAAGCCACAGGGATGTTCTCCCAGAGCACAGCTCACCCTCTCAATGGGTGGGCAGGGAGAGGGGGGGGAGAGATTACACATCTCTGTGGCTCCTGCTGCAGATCTCAGCCCCCCCCCCCTCAATGGGTGGGGCCCAGGGAGTGGGGAAGAGATCATACATGCCTGTGGCTTTTGCAGAGCTCAGATCACCCCCTCAATGGTTGGAGAGAGGGGGAAAGCTCATGCATCTCTGTGGCTCCTGCAGGGCTCAGTTCACCCCCAGTTTGTACCCCATAGCCATCTGCAGTGCTGTATATGCCCTCAGTGTCTCCTGCGTAATGTATATACAGCAGTCTCCTATGTGATGTATATGATTTACAAAACGTAGCACAAAGTTGACTGTGCTCCAGACCAATGCAATCCTAGGTATGTTTGTTTGTGATCTGGTGTTTGTGGGCAGTATTAATGTGTGATTGGTGAGGATGTGGTGCAGAAGTGCAGTTTTTCCTATAGTGGGAGGCGGAGCTTGGGTGGAGTCTCACTAGGGGACCCCAAAATTTTGCTAGTGAGGGGCCTTGAAATTCTAGCTGCAGCCCTGACCTAGAATATGCCATCTTTTTGAAAAGCCCACTTTACAATACCATTTGCAGTGGTCACCTTGAAGGGGTTTTCTGGACTTTGATCATACAATGGGCGCTCAATATCAGATCGGTGAGGTTCCAAAATACGCTTCCCCATTAATCAGGTGTTGTCAAGTTCCTCGTGAGCCGAATGTGGCCAGGGTAGGGATTCAGTACTCCACAGCGCCATATACTGAGTAGTGGCCACTCTTGGGTACTGCAGCTTGGTGTTCATTGAGGTGTATGTACTCTGAGTGCAGTACCCGAGTTCACCACTACGTGGCGTATGGAGTTGTGGTATTTTGACTCTGCACACTCAGTTTGATCTTGGGGCGTATTGGGAGAAGAGTTCTATCCTTTGTTAGTTGATCTACTGACCCAACTCCTGTCTTTTGTTACATGTGTGACCTATTATCTGCGTGTTTCCACAAGTGAAGGTCCGAGGGCTGTCGAGGAAACCCAGGAGCATGTGGGGTATTTTTGATAAAACAGATTAAAGTGTAATCTCCGCCATTCTTTCCCGTTCCTTGTGTTTTGTTGTTTTCGGGAGGTCACTTATGTTACAAGAATGTGTGGCTCAAAGCCTTTTTTTTTTTTGGATGGAGATCTTCTAAAGCCGGTCCTGTGATACATGTACCGAGATAAAAGGGAAGAAAGGGTAAAAGGGGGGAGGATTAATTGTATATGAGTCCAACAATTCAGTAAATGAATGGCTTGCAAAAGAGAAAATCCACCCACTTCAAACACAGAAAGAAGAGGAGACTCGTCTGATGACCGTCACCATCGCAGCCATCGCTCCCCGTCCAAGTTTCTCCAACGTCCTCCCTGAAGCCAAGACACATTGGTCACTTCTGTTTACTTGGCGAGCCTGTCACGCAGATGGAGATCCCACTAACTGTTTCTTCTTTTAAGTTTAAAGCATCCACAATGAGTTTATTGTAACCAACTGGAAGCAAGCCTAGAAATCAAGTGCCTACATGTCCGGTCAAAATGGAGACAATGAGGCCTCTTACTATTGCTTTCTGGCCCTCAGAGGTCCCCTTTTCCTTTTTTATATAGCCAGAAAATCAGCATGTTAAGAATGGCTTCTGTTTGCTTTTTGTAAATATTATCAATTACTATTGATCAGCTTAGCCGCATAGATCGGGACGTGATCAGCAGAGTCATCTATTATTTAGATGTGGGATAGTAACCACTCTATTAGACTTCTGAAGGATTACAAAATGTAGACAATGAAGCGTCTATTTTTTTTTTTTCTTGTCTTTAGTCCTCAGAGATCCCATTTTTAAGGGTTTATGTAGCCAGAAATTCACATGTTTAAAAAAATCCTATTTGCTATTATACAATATTGTTTACTATTGATAGCTTTGCCGCATAGATTGAGACATGGTCAGCAGAGTTCATCTCATTAATATATAGACTAGATGGGAGCTTGATGCTATTGCATCGGGTAGGCGGTGACATCACAATGGGGGCAGGCTCTGTGGTGCTGGGGGCAGCAGCCGTCTCTCCCCCCTCCAATGTGGTCTCTCCCCTGTCCGCTGTTTTTACCCCCTTGCTCTCTGCCCCCCCCCTGTGGTCACTCTCTGTTCCCCCGTGATTGCTGTCTGCCCCGTCCTGGGCTGTCTCTCGGCTCCTCTCTCTCTCTGGCCCTCCCTGGGTGCATGGACCGAGCGAGAGTGAGCGAGCTTGGTTGCGAGTAGTGTGGAGTGGGAGGGATTTAGTGGGGGCCTCTGGGAGTGTGGATTGGGCGGGGGGAAACAAGCTGCTGGGAGTGTGGGGGTGGACCAGGTAGGGCTGAGTGGGCTGTGGGGAGCGTGGACTGGGGTGAGGGGGCAGGGTTGTAGCATTGACCGTGGTGAGGGGGCTGTGAGGGGTGTGGACCGGGCAGGGGTGGGAGTGTAGACCTGGGTGAGGTGGGGCCAGGGGGTTGTAGCATTGACCGTGGTGAGGGGTGTGGACTGGGCGGGGGTGGGAGTGTGGACCTGGGTGAGGGGCTGCGGGGAGCATGGACCGGAGTGAAGGGACATGGTTGGGCAGCGTGCATTGGGGTGCAGTGGCTGCGTGGACTAGGTGGGGATGGGAGTGTGCATCTGGGTGAAGGGGCTGCGGGCGGCGTGGACCAGGCTTGGGTGTGGGAACTGTGGGGAGTGTGGACGGGGTGGGGGTGGATGAATAGACTGGGGTGTGCGGGCAGCAGCGAGTGGGAGTGTGTACTGGGGTGAAGGGGCTGCAGTACCTGTGTTTTCTCTGTGGTTTCAGGACCTGTGATGTCACGGTCATGTGATCAGTCACATGTACTTGATCACATGACCGTTACATCATCACAGGTCCTGTATGCAGAGCAAGGCAGAGGTCAGTCGGAGGCTTGCAGGGAGGTGGCGGGTGGCGTATGCAGCGTTGGTTTTGGTCATCTGTTCCACAGTCAGCGGTTGTCATATTCGAACTCTCCTCACTTGGGTGTCCATATATGGCCTCTGGCCAATCCCACAATGGGAGGACACGATTATGACGGAAGTGGATGACAGAGGCCACAAGGTAAGTATAACAATAGATGTTAATAACCACTCTGTCTAACTTTTGGAGGATAACAAAATGGAGGCAATGAGGCCTCTTACTTTTTTTTTCTTGTCTTTGGTCCTCAGAGTTCCCATTTTTAAAGCGTTTTTATATAGCCGGAAATTCAACATGTTAAAACACCTACTATTTGCTTTCATGTAGTATTAGTTAATGCTATTTTTGAAAAAAAAAAAGCCTAAAATTGATCCCTCCGTGGCACGGTTTACCCATCTGGATATTGCTAACCTGTCTCTAGTATTAAAACCTTACCATGTGTCACAAACGAATAATGGCAGAGAAGTACAGAGCCCTGACTGAGACACCCATCCATGCCAAGCTATACAGAAAGGTGAACCACACACCTGTTTGTACTATCCACATACCATATGTATAAACTTATTATCTGTATAGCTTGACATGGATGAGTGTCTGTCGGGGCTCTGTCCATCTCTGCCCTTATTCACGTTGACGTCGTTTGACACATGGTAAGATATTAACACTAAAGATAGTTTAGGACCGTCCCGATGGGTACACCCTGTCATGGTGGCATGAATTTTAGGCTTTTTTTTTTAAGTAAATATTGCGTTAACTAAGTACCCCACATTATTTACATGTAGTCTTACTATTTAGTTGGTGTAGGGTATTTGCCCATTTTGTTTTGTTGCATTTCATTTCATTACTAGGTAGAGACAGGAGAGCAGGAAACCCTCAGTGTCTGTGTGCTGTACATAGGAAACCTCATACCAGAGTCTGTACCCACTAGCTCAGAGACAACTGAAAATTGCATTTTTCACCAACTTTTCCTTCTAAGTCCTATATCTGGCCTGATGCATTTTAACATTTCTTTACAGCCTTTTATTATTAATGAAGGGAAATAGGAATACATGCTCCCTGAAGAGTATGAATCCCACCCTGGCTATGGCCTACATCAGGGGTGGGAATCCTTTTTTTTCTCCAGGGGAGCATTTGGAAATTGTACAGGGGGCCGCACAAAATTATCGAATTGAATGTTACCCAGCTATATTTGGTCAAACAAATAATTCACTCCTAATGTGGTGCTTGAAGCTACTTCTCTACAGTGCGCTGAGGAGCACAGAGAGTGCTGGGGGGGGGGGCACATGGAGCTGTAGGGGCACAAGACAGCCTGAGGGGGAAGGCACTGGGGACACAGACAGTGATGATGGGTGACTGACAGCACTTGGCGGCACTGAGAGCACTGGGGGAACAGACAGCAATGGAGGGCAATGAGAGCTGGGGGCACGGACAGCCTTGGGGGGAGCACATTGAGCGCTGGGGGCACAGACAGCCCTGGGGAGTACTGAGAACGATGGAGGGTTCTGAGAGTGCTGGGCGCACAGACTGCCATGGGGGGCATATTGAGCCGTGGGGCACTGAGAGTACTTGGGGCACAAACAGCCTTTTGGGGCACAGACAGTCCTGTGGGGGCACTAAGAGTGCTGGGACACTGAGAGTGCAGGGTACACAGTTTTAGGGGGCACAGACAGCCCTGAGGGGCACAAAGAGAGTTGAGGCCACATAGAGCCCTGGGAATGCTGTGGCATCTGCTGTGGGATGGGAGCTCGTTGTGCACCTACCCGCCACAAAGTGCGTCCTAACGCTGGCACTGCCCAGTGTAAAGACTTATCCTTCAATGTGTGCGTTGCAGCGTTCGGCAGTGAATGCTGTATGTGGGGTTAAAAGGACTGGCAAGCAGCATGACGCTTCTGCCACAGGAGCAACTCCAACCCAGGGAATCTGCCCGGGGACTGCACAAAAGGTCTTCGTGGGCCGCAGGTTCCCCACCCCTGGCCAAGGTGAAGAGTTTTTATAGAGGATCCAAAGCCAACTGTGCAAACTAGATTGAGCGGGAATGGCGAAAAGCAGATTATTATTTTTAAGGATAAACTGGACCATCATTGGATGGTCAAAAAATAGTTAATTCCGATTTGTCTGTAACAACCGAAGATTTGTTGTTTTTTGATGCGATTTCCATAGCAATTTGCATTTTAATAATACTTCTCCATTAGAGTTGTTTATAGCTGAATCTGAGTTCAAAGCTTCCAGAAACCTCATACAAGGACAAACCTATCATTTATCTATGAAGGAATATTAATCCTGGTGCAGTAAATCATAGCAGAGAGCCGCTTATCTCCAGCGCCCGGACCCACTTGTATGTCGTTCAAGTGAAATTCTACCACAAGTGGCTTTTTTATGTTCTAGTTACTTATTTAGCCGCAAAATAAAACCTTTTGCCCGAAAGTGGATCACACTTTTCTGTAATTCATCAGCTTGATCCAATCCAAGATAATAAAAGATGAGCAGTGGCGCAGCACTATGGAGCCGAAATAATCGGCATAACGAATTTGGATGAGATAGATCGGATCGGGCGGTGTACCTCAACCTTATATGCTACGGGTCTTGTAGTGCCAACTCTTAGGATTACAACCTCTTTATTTAATTTTTGACTGCAAATTGATGTTTTTGCAGCATTTGGAGGGACTCAAGCTGAAGATGACTGCAGAAGGACAGTCACAAATGGCTTAGAAATGGACTCGTGCTCTTGTTATGTGGCATTCCACCCAAAAACTTTAAAGTAGGGTCATGACGGGATAATGCTTTACTGCTTATAAACGGCTGAAGGTACTCCTTACGTACAAGGACTTTCCTGTCATACTATTGGATATATCACAAAGACTGGTGGGGTGAGATTGCTGCTACCTCCACTGTTTTGGAGCTGATACCAGTCTTGTTACCATCATCACCGTATGCTCCTGTATTCAACCTGGCTTACCTCCAGAAGGAAGCAAACTGTCAAGATTACGCTTTTTCAGGTTACCTCCGGTGTCTCCTTGCCCTTATCGAAGATTGTGTCTGCTGCCTTGTCCTGCCCAGGTGTTCTTGCTTCCCTGCTTATTTAAGCTGCAGTCCTTCCATGCGTTGTTTAAGTATATTTGCTCATACTCTGGCTTCTCTGTGCATCATCTTAGTTGCTCCTTCTTCTTCTATTCTGATTCGGTTCTTCTACAGTCATCTGCTCAGCTGGCCTGACCTTGCCTCCCAGCTACTTGCTCTGCCCTGTGAGGATTGTTCCTGCTACCAGTATTCTCAGTACACTCTCCTGCATGTAAGCTCTGTTATACCAACAAACTCAGCTCCTGCTATTAGTTTGTTTGTTCATTTTTTGCAAGTGCGGTGCTAAGGACTTTTTCTGGCATTAATTGCACTGCACTGTACTAAATCCGGGACTGTGTGTGCTACAATACTATTTTCCATTATCCCGAAGCAATCACTGATCTCGGGGTGATCAGTCCAAGAAAACACTGCGGGCAGCCAGCTAAAGCGCTCAACACAGTGAATTCCTAGGCGCATTGCCCCCTGGGAATTACGAATATGCAAATGGTCCGTGGAGCCTTGTTTAGGAGTCTCAAACACAGGACTAGCCACATATCCCTCCAAGGAAGGACCCAGCCATGAGGTGACTCCTTGAGGAGACCACCATAACCACCATATTAAGTGGCCCTTTCAGTCAATATCTGTATATCTGTTGGTTAACATTTCTAGACAAAAACCTTACCCCCATGTATCAGACGGAACACAAATTACTGAACTCAGATTATGGAAATTATAGACTTCATCCAAAGCAATATGGCTGCTGTTATTGATGGTGACAAATTCCTTACTTAAAAAGAAGATAGTCACGTGTCTTAGCCTTCAAGATTTATTAATCAATCGTAATTTTCTTAAGAGTTGAGAATCCAGCCCCGAGGCTCGGGATCTCTAGTTTTTTTTTTTTTACCATTGTTCAAGACGACATTGTTCCCTATCAGACCGGGCGGATAGCATGTTCTCATTTGTCTCTTGACATTGTGAAACGTTTACGAGCCTCACAAACGTCTGACTTGTAGAGAGTGCCTTTCTCCGCTCGTTCTTTCTCATTTGTTCTGCCGGGCTTATGAGCTTACACTCTCAAACAGGTTGTATAACCAGTTGCAACGTTAAGTCGGGCTTTTGTAAGCGGGTTACAGTGAATGATGTTTAACGATTTAATTAAATACAAAACTTGTGCGGCTTTCTCAGGAATCAGTGATACATATAATGGTTATTCAAGTTGCTGAAGGCAATAAGTACTTTGTATGTTGATGCTGTTGAACATTTATTGCTTATATTGTCTTCTCTATCAAGGTGGAGTGTTCCAAGTGGGTGTAAAAAGAAAGGTAAAAAACGCTTAAAATCTAGTTGGAGTTTGAGAAACCTGTCCAGGCTTGGAGTGGAAAAAGTGGTCTATGATTTTGAGGACTGGGCCAATAATAGCCAAATATTTGCCACGTGTAAAGCTTTATAAGAATATTATCACGTGAGACGTTTGCTATAACGAGCAATCAAAAGTAAAAAATGTGATCTTGGGTAGACCTTTTGCCAGCTAGAAGTCATAAATTTACCTTTTTAAACTGCTAGTAAACTTGGGTAGGACTCTATATATAGTAATATTCTATGAGAGACCTTTTACACAGGTGGTAATATTGGGTAGACCTTTTAGATGGGTTCGACTTTTTTAAGATATAGTGCTACGGAGTGGACCTTTTAGATGGATGTTCGTCTTGGGTAGACCTTTTAGACTGATGGTAGCATTGAGTAGACATTTTAAACAGATCTAGTCAGGCCTTTGGTAGACCTTTTTAGGTAGATATAGGCCATGAGTAGTGATGGGCGAACCCCCCTATGATTGTGATCGGCAGGTTCAACCGAATTTCTTGTAAAGTTTGAGCTCGGGGCCGGAGATATTGCGAACTTGCGTCTGAACCCGAGCTTGAGATTTACAGATATGAGATGGGGCGGGGGGTGTGCTGTAAAACAAAGCATAAATGTAATAATAAACATAAATATACTTAAAGGTCCCGCAACGCGTCCTCCCGTCTTGCTGTCTCCAGCCGCATCTACTTCCGGGGCCGCTCATTAACGCGGGAGAACCCTGACGTCGCCGCACGAGCACTGCCGGAAAAAGCCGAAGACTGCCGGGTGCAGTGAATACTGCCGGAAGTTAATGAGCGGCCCCAGAAGCAGCTGAGAGACAGCAGGACGGTAGGACGCGTTGCTGGACAGGTAAGTAATAATCATAATGTTTGTTATTAATTTTATGCTTTTATACGCCCTGGACCTGAATGCCCTTAATGGCATCCGATTTGTTTCGGATCCTATTGTGTCCAATTTCCTGCTGTGCCCAAAATCTGATACTGCTCCCGATTTTGGGCACAGCGGACCAAATCGGACACAATCAAATCCGACAGGTTCCGCACCAGTTAACATGGGGCCTGTGAGTGCAGGTCCGAAGAAATAGCTGATCGCTCCTCGGACCCGATTTTAGTGTACTGAGCATGCTCAGTACACTGAAACTGCTGTGTGCTGTCTAATTTCACTTCCGCAATGTATCACATACATTGCGGAAGTCAAATTTAACTAAGGCAGGTGTTAAAAATGTAAATATCTCTATTCTCACCTTTCCAGCGATCCCCCGATGTTGGCATCTATCTGCAATGGCTACAGGACCTGCCGTTGCTTGGCAACCCGATCAGCTGATCCGGGTCACATGACCGGTTACGGCAGTAACCAGTCACGTGACTGATGACACTGATGGGGTAGCCCCGCCCAGTCAAGTCCTGTAACCATCGGGAGCTAGATGCCGATGTCGGGGGGGATCGCTGGAAAGGTGAGAATAGAGATTTTTTATTTTTAACACCTGCTTTACTTAAATTTCACTTCCATTGCAGAAGTGAAAGTGCCCCGCACAGCTCTTTCTGTGCTCAGACCTGTGAAAATCATGGCCCCGGACACAGAAATAGGTCACCTCTGATGGTGTCCTTTCCTGTCCGTGGGGTCCTGCAAAAAGTAGGATCCCACGGACAGGAAATATATTGCTATGTGAAACCACCCTTAGACGGATGGTAGCCTTGGATAGACCTTTTAGATGGGTGTAGGCTTTGGGTAATCCGTTTAGATAGATGTAGGCCATGTGTACACCTTCTAGACAGATGCTAACCTTCGTTATACCTTTTAGGCTACTTTCACACTACGATTTTTTAAAATCCGATGCTGTCCGATATAAATCGGACAGCATCGGATTCTTCTGATGCCTGGAATCGGATGCCAAATAGACATTTTATCTGATGCCTGCCCTCACCTCCCTCCTGTCAGCTGTCATCAGCTGTCTCTTCCCCGGTGCTCCAATATGGTCCCCGGTCCTCCCCTCTTCTCCTGCGGTCCCCCTCCTCTCCTCTTGTCCCCCTCCTCTCCTCTTGTCCCCCTCCTCTCCTCTTGTCCCCTCCTCTCCTCTTGTCCCCCTCCTCTCCTCTTGTCCCCTCCTCTCCTCTTGTCCTCCTCCTCTCCTCTTGTCCTCCTCCTCTCCTCTTGTCCTCCTCCTCTCCTCTTGTCCCCTCCTCTCCTCTTGTCCCCCTCCTCTCCTCTTGTCCCCCTCCTCTCCTCTTGTCCCCCTCCTCTCCTCTTGTCCCCCTCCTCTCCTCTTGTCCCCTCCTCTCCTCTTGTCCCCCTCCTCTCCTCTTGTCCCCCTCCTCTCCTCTTGTCCCCCTCCTCTCCTCTTGTCCCCCTCCTCTCCTCTTGTCCCCCTCCTCTCCTCTTGTCCCCTCCTCTCCTCTTGTCCTCCTCCTCTCCTCTTGTCCCCCTCCTCTCCTCTTGTCCCCCTCCTCTCCTCTTGTCCCCCTCCTCTCCTCTTGTCCCCCTCCTCTCCTCTTGTCCCCTCCTCTCCTCTTGTCCCCTCCTCTCCTCTTGTCCTCCTCCTCTCCTCTTGTCCTCCTCCTCTCCTCTTGTCCTCCTCCTCTCCTCCTCTCCTTTCTCACCTGTCCACGACTCCTGCACGGTCCCGCGCGTCTCCGGTGTCTTGCTGTTCTGTGCTGCCAGGACCTCGCGTGACGTCACAATCACATGACTGCCGGCTATTGGTTACTGGCAGTCATGTGATTGTGACATCACGGCAGGTCTTGTCAGCACAGCCGGCAAGATACCTGGAGACACCGGAGACGCCGGGGGCCTCGTGGACAGATGAGCATAGATTTTTTTTTTTTTTTTTTTTTTTTTTTTAATTAACCCATTCATTCACTTTTGGAGCTATTTTAGTGTACGGAGCATGCTCAGTACACTAAAATCGGGTCCGAGGAGACATCAGATGTTTCCTCGGACCCTGCTCCATAGGGCCCCATGTCAAACTGATCGGGCGGATCGGATGTGCACTAAATGCCATCCGATTTGGTCCGATCCGAGTTTGTCCGATTTTATTTTCGGTGCTAAAATCGGAGCAGGCTCCGATTTTTGCACCGATAAAAAAATCGGACAGAATCGGATCGGACCAAATCGGATGGCATTTAGTGCACATCCGATTCGGTCCGATGCCCATAGGGCTGCATGGGGCCCAAAATCGGTCCGATGCTGTCCGATTTTTATCGGACAGCATCGGAACTGATAAAATCGTAGTGTGAAACCAGCCTTAGAAGGATGATAGACTTGGATTGACCTGTTAGACAAATTATAGCCTTGGGTAGACCTTTTAGACCAGGGGTGGGGAACTCCAGGCCTCAAGGGCCACCAATAGGTCATGTTTTCAGGATTTCATTAGTATTGCACAGGTGATAATCTAATCACCTGCACTGGTGATGACTCTAATGGGGAAGTCACACGCGTCAATGTCGCGTGCACAATCGCTGCTGCACATGACGTTGCAGCGATATTGACGCGTGTGATAGGGCGCATCAACCAGCGATAAATCGCTGGTTGATGATCGCCAGGTTTTAGAACCTGCTCTAAAACCTGGCGAAGGTCGCCCGGTGGACACCGCAGCATCGCTGCGTGTGACACTGGGAGACGCACGATCAGCCAGCTCCCAGCGCCTCACAGCAAGCGCTGGGAGCTGGTATCCATGGTAAACAGCGGGTAACTAAGCACTGCGCTTAGTTACCTGCTTGTTTACATGGATACCTGCGCTCGCTGGTACTGATCGCTGGTGAGTCTGCCTGTGTGACAGATCACCAGCGATCAGCCGTCAATGTTGTCAGTGATCAGTTCGCTGACGACATTGACGCGTGTGACGGCCCCATTACCCTTGTGCCATCCTAAGGAAATCATAAAAACACTAGCTGTGAGCCCGATGCAAATGCATCGGGATTCTAGAACGTGCATTAATTTGATTATAGTAGTTATAGCTACTTTTTGAGGGAGTCCAATACTTTTTTTGGGGGGTCCAATACTTTTTGGGGGGGGTCCAATACTTATTGGGGCGCGTTCAATGCTTTTTGGGGTGTGTTCAATACTTATTGTGGCGCGTTCAATGCTTTTTGGGGCGCGTTCAATGCTTTTTGGGGCGCGTTCAATGCTTTTTGGGGGGCGTTCAATACTTATTGGGGTGTGTTCAATACTTTTTGGGGCGCGTTCAATACTTATTGGGGTGCGTTCAATACTTTTTTGGGCGCGTTCAATACTTATTGGGGTGTGTTCAATACTTATTGGGACGCGTTCAATACTTTTTGTGGCGCGTTCAATACTTTTTGGGGCGCGTTCAATACTTATTGGGGTGCGTTCAATACTTTTTGGGGCGCGTTCAATACTTTTTGGGGTGTGTTCAATACTTTTTGGGGCGCGTTCAATACTTATTGGGGTGTGTTCAATACTTTTTGGGGTGTGTTCAATACTTATTGGGACGTGTTCAATACTTTTTGGGGTGTGTTCTATACTTTTTGGAGTGCTTTGCTGGGCTAAACCTGAATGGTGCACAGGGGGTTAATCACATGTCAGGTCTGTGTGTGAGTGAAGATGTGCTGATTGACTCACTGGGTTGCAGCTGGGAGTGAGTAGGCTGGATAGGAACCTGCCAGGTGTCTGAGTGAGGAGAGGACGATTCAGAAGTTCAGAGCACTGCCATGTGAAGAGGTGCTGGAAGTGATCCGTCCTCAGTGGGTAAGTGATGGGAGCCTACCAGCTGATGTGTGCATGGCAGCCAGTGTCCAAGGGCCAGGCGGTCACAGCTGACTTTGGGACATTGAGGGGGGGGGGCTGTGCGGCCATTGAGGGGGGAGGGGGGGGTCTGTGCGGCCATTGAGGGGGGGGGGGTCTGTGCGGCCATTGAGGGGGGGGGTGGGTCTGTGCGGCCATTGGGGGGGGGGGTCTGTGCGGCATTGAGGGGGGGGGTCTGTGCGGCCATTGAGGGGGGGGTGGGGGGGGGGGGTCTGTGCGGCCATTGAGGGGGGGGGGGTCTGTGCGGCCATTGAGGGGGGGGGTCTGTGCGGCCATTGAGGGGGGGGGGGGGGTCTGTGCGGCCATTGGGGGGGGGGGGGGGGTCTGTGCGGCCATTGAGGGGGGGGGGGGTCTGTGCGGGTAGTAGTAGGATGATGATGATGATGATGATGATGATATATCAATATCATCATCCCGATGATGATTGAATATCAATATCATCATCCCCTTAGAAGGTATAGGGAGATATACTGTGGTAGCGACTCGCGAGGCTCGGCCACAAAGCTAGCGATTTCCCGCTGAGGCTAGCGACTCGCTACCCGACCGGGAAACCGCTAGCTTTGTGGCCGAGCCTCTGGTTCTATTTTCGGCCAGCGACTCGCAATGGCCGCTTCGCGGCCATTGCTCGCACAAACCTAGCGACTCGCAATGGCCTCGCGGCCATTGCTCGCGCAGCTAACGACTCGCATTGGCCGCTACGCGGCCAATGCTTCGCCGTGGTGACGTCAGAGTGTGACATATCCACGACGTGCCGGGGTCCGACACAAAACGTGCTACGGCAATTATATAGTAGATGACCTGTTTGCAGCCTTTGAGGCATGGAGTTCCCCACCCCTGTTTTAGATGTTTGGTCACCTTAGGTAGACCTTTTAGAAGGACAATGGCCGTGGGTAAACCTTTTGAACTTATTGTAATGCTGGGGGGACCTTTTTAATTGATGATCGTCTTTGGTAGAGCTTTTAGATTAATTGTATCCCTCAGTAGACATTTTAAACAGCTGTAGGCAGGGCTTGGGTAGACCTTTTTAGATGGATGTAGGCCTTGGGCGGCCGTCACACGGTGAGATATCCTTAGCGATATTGTAAGCGATCACGTGCACGCGCAATCGCTTACAATATCGCTCACATCGCTGGTGAGATGTCACACAGACAGACTCACCAGCGATGCGGAGCCGCGATCTCGCTCGTTACTATGGTACACATCGGGTAACTAGGCGCCGCGCGTCGCTTAGTTACCCGACGTGTACCATAGTTACCATCTCCCAGCATAGGCGCGGTCGCTGGGAGATGGATCATCGTGGTGTCATACACCACGATGATGCAGATCGTTGCATCGTTCATCGCTAGATCTGAGAACCGGACCTCAGATCAGCGATGTCACGATCAAGCGATTTAACATCGTAAATCGCTTGATTACATGCAACGATATCTTGCCCGATATCGCTTAAGCGATCAAAAAGGAGATCGCTTTAACGATATCGGGCAAGATATCGTTCCGTGTGACGGCCGCCTTGGGAAGACCTTTTGAAAGGATGGTAGTCCTGGTTGGACATTTTAGATTCATGGTCGTCTTGGGTAGAACTCTTAGATTGATAGTAGCCGTTTTATAGACATTTTAGACAGATGGTAGCTTTGGGTAGACTTTTAGATGGGTGATAATCTTAGGTAGATGTTTTAGAAGGATGATGCCCTTGGGTTGGCCTTTTAGATGGATGGTAGCCTTGGGTAGACCTGTTAGATGGATGGTAGTTTTGGGTACATTTTTTAGATGGATGGTAGCCTTGGGTAGACATTTTAGGCAGATAGTAGCCTTAGGTAGATCTTTTAGACGAATGGTAGCCTTGGGTAGATCTGTCAGATGATAGTCGAATTATTCTCTGATGGAACTTTAAAGGCTGCACTCACTTCAGAGCGATGTCATCTTGTGTAAACATTTTTAACTGTAGATGTTTAGATGTTCATGATTTTATCTGAAGAAGGAGCATATCTTGGCTCGGATATGCGTAATAGTCATCATCATATCTACCGTTGTATATAATTCATCCTGGACAGCGTGGCATTTGCACCAATTTCAACTTTAACATTTTAAACTGGTAGTAGGCTTGGGTAGACTCATAGTAATTTTGGCAAAACATTTTGGAACCATAGCAATCGTGGGTAGACCTGGGTAGTGATTTTGGCTAGGCCGGCAGTTCTATGTGGAGGAGGTTGTACCAAAGAGAACAAGCCATAACTCTACCACAGACCAAGACTTTTTTTTCATTTAATGAGTTGCTCACTACTGGACATCACAATTTGCATTTTGGATGTCCCCTCTCATGGAAAAGCAATGGCTGCAGCCGATCAGCGGCCATTAATAGATTGCAATGCTGACATTTAATTATGTAATAAAATTGCCAGGGAGCACGGCTCAGAATGGAGAAATGGTGCCAAGGCGGGAGCAAGTTTCATTTTTATTTTTTTTTCTTCATTTTATGTTGCATGCTGGTGATATTCAAAAGGGGTTGTCCAGTAGTGGAGAACCTCTTTAAGTCTTATTGTGTGATTAAAGGCATCCTCGATGATACTATTTGTGGAGCCTGTAAGATCTATTACAAAAGCTCTGTGTTCTTTCTTTTTATGGAGACTGATACATTAAAGTTTGGGAAAAACCTATTTCGAGCAAGCCAGCCTCTTAACTTTACATCTCATCCTTCTATTGGGCATATACTGTGTAGCGGAAGGATTTCCAAAGTCTCCACTATATTGGCACCTATAGGACACTCTTTGGCATCTATTGAGTAACCCATGACTGTGGGGTACTCGGAACGGAGTTGGGCAGCTTTTGGGAAGGTCACGGGGTCGTGACCCGGTTCCGTGGCCCTGGTGGTGTCATAATGGAGGATAGGCTTAATATTTAATTTTACTAGCTGGGTGCGAGAGATCGGATTCTAGAAGAGCGGTCTTGACTCGATGGCGCTGCGCAATCTTCGCGCTGCTAAGGCGACTCGCATGCCATGTATCACTGACCGCGCTCGCATTGCGGTGGACTCAGAAGGGGCAAAACCCTTCGCAATTATATAATAGATCTTTGTATATAGCGCATATTCCTAGTGCTTTACATACATTTTTTTTTGCAACACTGTCCCTCTTGGGGCTCACAATCTAAATATCCTATGAGTATGTCTTTGAAATGTGGGAGGAAATCGGAGTACCTGGAGGAAACCCACGCAAACACTGGGAGAACATACAAACTCTTTGCAGATGTTGTCCTTGGTGAGAATTGAAGTCTGCAAGCGTGCTAACCACTGAACTACTGTGCTGCCCGAAATGAATTCATGACGCCACCCGTTTTTTTTTAGCAATGGAGATGGATGGCCGACGCTGCAGTGCATATCCTCTGGGGCTGTTGGTATTGCAGCTGAGATGGTGTGGCTCTCCACGGGTAGAGCGGTGGACCCCAGGGCAGTTGATAGTTTATGTAGGGGCAACGGCGCGGTAAATAACTTGGAGGACACAGCAGGGTGCAGTCTTTAGATTTTACTCACTGTTCGTATACGTCTCCAGGTGTTTCCAGCAGTCCGCGAGGTGCTATGTTCTCTGAGTTAGGGCTCCAGCCAACTCTCGGGTAACTTGGTGACACTTTACGCAGACCCCCCTTCTTAGGTTTCTTCCTGGGTCAACTTCCTGCACTGGCTCTCTCCCTTCTGCCTTGCGCCTCAGACTCATGGTTGTGAGCCGGCAGCCTCGGGTCCTGGTGGGCGACATCATCCTGGTCCCCTCGACCCTCTGCGGTCACCTTTTCGATAAGTAAGTGTGGAGTTGGACCGTGGCACATAAAGATACCTCGGTCCCAGTTTTCTAGCGGAGTCCTTCAGTTACTCCACTAGTCTGTGGCTGGTCCCCTTCTGCGGCTTGGTCCCTCTAGCTGATCCTGGACTCCGTCAGCTTAGATACGGGCGCCACAGGTGGATTGCTCGCTTCCCGTGCCCCTGGGACCCCTTCTGTCCCTCTAGAGCCCTTCACTGGCTCTTTCGTCAGTTCGTTCCTTTCCTTTGCCTGGGACAAGCTCCAACCGGCTCCAGTCCCCAGGACCTCGATCTTGCATGTCTGCTCGAGACTGTGTCATCTCTTCAACTCTCTCACGTTCTCCTCACTACATTCCTTCTACGTCAGTCACATCCAACGTGTCCTCCTTCCTGTTGCTCCCCTCTATTCTACTTCCTAGTGCTCCCCTTTTCTACTTCCTCCACCCACACCCTCTACCTGTTTCCCCTTCCTGCCTGGGATGGGGCCTCCTTAAACAGGGTCTGCCCGAACCCCAGGACCTGGGTGGTGTGGTGTTGGTGGTGGGTGTTTGGGTCCAGGTAGTATCCCGTCCTTGCCTGAGAGTGGGGATACCACAACTCTAGCTGAGGTGCAGTACCTCTGTGGCAACTGGACCCTCAGGGGTGCCACAATTACGCATAGTCCTCCTTGCATATATAGCATAGAGCTTTAGGCTAGGGTTACATTAACGTTAAAGTGGGCTTGCATTAAAAAATTTGAATTTGGCAGCATAAACGCAGTGCCAACATCATGATGGTGCCGCATTAACGCTGCCGATGTTACCCTATGGTGACATGGCCTGTAGCGTGTCTCTAACACGTTGTTGAAAGCGTCTTTTCTTGCGTTGGGAAAAAGCGCGAGATTATGATTTGCATCACCGTAATGCAACATTGGCTGCGTTAACGTGGAGCTAACATGGCGTTAGCACCGCGTTCATGCTGCCAAATTCTAGGTTTTTAACGCAAGCCCACTTTAACATTAATGTGACCCTAGCCTTAGCGTGATGTGAACAGATCCACACATGTAAATTCCAACTAATAGATTTGGCAAAAAATGTAAAAAATATCTGGTAAGTTGTGGGTCAAAACCAGAATGGTTGGCCACCAGTGCAACTTCCACATGATATCACCAAAAACAACACAGTAAAGCATTGCAATATGTGGCTGATTATCCTTGTGTTTGGAGTTGTAATAACAGCCATTTTGGTTGTCGAAACAAGAATCGGCTGAATGGACGTCTTTTTACAGAAACTGATAATTCAAGATCATTTTTTTCCCTTTTTTCCTTCAGACATCTGATCGTCACAGATCGCTTCTTGAGGTGCCCTGAACTGGTGAAACAGATGTATGCTTCACAGAGCCATGCTGATAGGTAAACTTAGGATTTCAATTTAATCAATGTATGGATAAGCTATATGATCCGTAACGTCCAAGACCATGCTTATGGGGGTTCACCAGGATTAAGGTCTTAAAAAGGTTGTCCACTACTAGGGCAATCCTTTCTGATTCCATATTTCTCCCAGGGCTCAAGTGACATTGTGACGTCACGTGAGCCCCGCGTCCAATCACAGCTTCTCTCTCCCCGCCTTTGGACCAATGAGTTAATCAACAGGTAGTGATGGTGCGGCTGCCGCCCACTCCTTATTGATCACTTCTGTGTTTGAAGGTGGAGAGAAAGACTCTGATTAGATGTGGGGCCCTCGTGACATCAAAATGTCACGTCAGCCTTGAATGCAACTACAGACACCGCTGCAATGGTGCCAGCACAGGAGATGAATATAAGCTTTTTTTTTTATTTTAATTTAATCACAAGGGGTTGTCCTAGTAGTGGACAACCCCTTTTAATGAACAACACAAATGCAGTCACTTGTACTACAGTTTGGCCCCTGTTTGCTTCAGTTGGTGGTGAGTTGCAGTACCTGAGAACGGCCACTACATGGTGTCTGAAGCTTTGCTTTTCTGGTTCAATTAAATTTCCAAATTTTTAATATGGAACTGCGCACACAATTAAATATTCCTATGAATAATTTCATGTTTCGCTCCAGGAACGCACAAGGATTCATGAACTGTCATGAACTTACTGTTTAGATAACTTTGTAAATGAACTTTGGGTTTTATGAAGATGGACTTGCCTGGGGATTCGTTTACTTCCACTGTGGATATTTCCGCTGTGCACTGACAGCCAGAATCGGCACCCTCCTCACTTGTAAGCTTTGAGGATAATTACACTACAGCGCTGGTGAGCTCATCTACGTCTTGTGCCTTATACACGATGCCGTAGTGGCTGTAGATTGGAATAATTTTTTTTTTTTTATTCCATCTCTCTGTTACAGAGATATTACCAATCAGAGTATTTGGGGCGGTATGAACTAAAGCCCCAGTCACACATAACGAGATCGTTGTAACTCTGATGTTACAACGATCTCTCCAGCGATGTTGTTACGTGTGTCATCTAGCAGCGATCAGGGCCCTGCTGTGAGGTCGCTGATCGTTATATTCTGCTCTGGGTCATTTTTTGATCAGTGGTCTCCCGCTGGTCAGCACGCATCGCTGCATGTGACAGCGAGAGACCAGCGATTAGCGACCTCACAGGGCTGGTAACCATGGTAAACACCGGGTATCTAGGCAGCACACACTGCCTGGATACCCGGTGTTTATCATAGTTACCAGCGTCCTTGCTTAGCGCTGCCTGTAAGCAGGGAGGAAGCTGGTAACTGATGAACACCGGGTATCTAGGCAGCGTGCGCTGCCTGGTTACCCGGTGTTTATCATAGTTACCAGCGTCCTCCTTGCTTAGCGCTGCCTGTAAGCAGGGAGGAAGCTGGTAACTGATGAACACCGGGTATCTAGGCAGCGTGCGCTGCCTGGTTACCCGGTGTTTATCATAGTTACCAGCGTCCTCCTTGCTTAGCGCTGCCTGTAAGCAGGGAGGAAGCTGGTAACTGATGAACACCGGGTATCTAGGCAGCGCGCTCTGCCTAGTTACCCGGTGTTTATCATAGTTACCAGCGTCCTCCCTGCTTACAGGCAGCGCTAAGGAGGCAGGACGCTGGTAACATCGCCTTCAGTGATGTGGGAGGTGGCTCCCATGGCCCTGATCGCTGAGGAGATCTGCCTGTTTGACAGCTCCCCAGCGACCAGCTAATGACGCTCCAGCGATCCCGGCTGGTCGTTATTGCTGTTGGGATCGCTGGAGCATCGTTGTGTGTGACGTGGCCTTAACTCTTGTAACATTCAAGTGCGTGTTATCGGACAGTTTTCACTGTGGGCGTGCACTTTTTCCTGTATGATGCTGACCAATCACAAGCAGACAGCTAGACAGCAGAGAAAGAACACGCCCCCACTTTTAGCTTACGGTTCTCAGTTTGTGAGATGTAATGATACAGCTCTGATCTCCTGGTCTAAACCTCCTGCATGATTACAAAGTGCTGGAGCACAAGTGACTCCCACTTTTCATATAAGATTCCTGTGGCGGAGGGGCAGCAAGGCTGAGTCTATTACATGCCCTCTTATCAGCTCTCCTCTTATATACTGCCTGTCCAGAGATAACAGGCTATTCCTGTGTGAGATATAACTTACCTCTGCACTCACGGCTAGATGCTGTTCGCACAGCAAACAAATGTCTCGCTCATTTCTGGACAGGCAGGTTGATGCAAGGTTGTACAGCAGAGCTGATAGTGCTAGAAGAGGAGAGCCATCTGTTCTCTAATCTCCCAGCACTTTCTAATCATGCAGGAGGTTGGACCAGGAGAGCAGAGCTGTGTCCTTATATCTCACATACTGGGAACACTAATGTTTGGTGGGAGAGTTTTCTTTTTCTGCTGTTTTGCTGCTTGCTTATGATTGGTCAGCATCATACAGGGAGAAGAAGTACACGTTCCCAGTGAAAACTCTTATAACACCTGCTCGTATTTAAGTTGCTAGGTGCCAAATACTTCGATTGCTATTATCTTCGCAACGAAGAGGTGAAATTCAGCAACGTCTTATTCTGCTCTGCAGCCACTATTACATCCTGTGTCCCGTTCAAAATGAAAAATTTGGTGATGGGTCCCCTAAAAACAGCGGATCGGTGGGGATGTCGTGTGTTGGACCAATCCGGAGGACAGGTCAACAGTATCGTAAACCTTGAAATTGGCACAACTGAGCATGCTATCTACCGTGTTTCACCATCTCCAATACACTGGAGAATTGGTGTACCCCTTTTTTTTACGAGAATGGAGTCCCCAAAGTTTAAGAATCATGGAGGTAGGTCCTAGCATGGATTGTCCATACACTGCATATCCCGTCAAATGTTTATTATGCGAAAAAACCTTTTTGTGTGTGCACATTTCGGCAAAATGTGCCATTTTGCCATTAATTTAAAGAAGGAGATAAAAAAAAAGCATGTGGCTTCGAAGCTGGCAAATGTTCCCTAAGTACATGTTTCTACGTCTGTAATGGTTTTAAATTGGTTGGTTAACATCGCTTCTTGGCCACAAGCTGGCATCAAGTGAAGGTTTAAGATTACAGGATCCAGGTTGGCGTCATTACTGTAGAAGAGGCGGAATGGTTTTGAAACTCAATGTTCTGCCCTTTCAAATTGATCGCAAATGTACAGTGCCTTGAAAAAGTATTCATACCCCACCCGTAAACCTTTACACACTTTTTTTCATATTACACCCACAATCTAAAATCTGTTTTATTGTGATTTTATGTGCTACAACACTAAATACAAGTATATGTGAAATGTAAAGGAAATTATACCGGGTTTTCTAAATATTTAAATAATATACATCTGAAAATTGTGACATGCATTTGTATTCAGCCCCCTATAGTCTAATACCCCTAAATAAATCCTGAGTGCCCAATCGCCTCCAGAAGTCACCTAATTAGTAAATTGAGTCAAGCTGTGTGTAATTTCTTCTCACTATAAATACAGCTGTTCAGTCAAGGTTTGTTTGACAACATTGGGGATCAAACATCATTATGAAAACCAAGGAACACGCTGGACAGGTCAGGGATAAAGTTGTGGAGAGGAGTAAAGCAGGGTTAGGTTATACAAATAAAAAATGGTTCAAGCTCTGAATATCTCATGGAGAACTGTTCATTCCACCATCCAAAAATAGAAGGGAGCATAGCACAACTGCAAACCTACCAATACATGGCCGTCAACCTAAACTAATATCTCAAATAGGAGAGCACGTAATAGAGAAGCATCCAAGAGGCCTCAAACCCTGCTGCCTGCACGGCTGCGCACACCCAGCCACCTGCACACCCGCCCAACATTGCCACCACCTGCCTGCCACTGCCCTGCCTGAAATCTCTGCTGTTGCCCGACATCCCGGCCGCACTGCTTACAGCTGCTAGGAGAGTCCAAGGCTCTGTTTGCGGCCTGTGGAGGAGGAGATGAAGTTCATGCAGGCCCATATGGGACTACAAGGGGCGACCCAACCCATCTCATTCTGCACACAGGCCACAGACTGAGCCTCAGGGCCACTTTACACACACCAACTTATCTGTCCAACTTCTGACCAACTTACTGGTTGCAGTGAAATCATGGACACATTGCTCCATTTTGTGACTCTGTACAATGGAACAATGTGTCCATGATTTCACTGCAACAAGCAAGTTGGTCAGAAGTTGGACAAATAAGTTGGTGTGTGTAAACTGGCCATCAGACTTTCCCAGCGGCGGTAAGCGGTGCGGACACACATGCATACAGAGACACACACACAGATACAACTGCTCATATATGCACAGACACATACATGAACATACAAGCGCAAACCAACACATAGATATACGTACACATGCACACACATGCATACATGCACATGCACAGACACTCATACACATTTACACGCACATACACACATGCACGCATATACACTCACACACGTGCATACAGACACACGCGCACACATACATAAATACTTACATACATACACACACATCCATACACACGTAGCAACCATCTTTGGACACTTGGGTATACAAAGATGGTGGCCACATGACTTATCACACCGAACCACTGCAACATTACAGCAATTACAGGAGTTTGTCGAGCGGGAACTTGGTGGGAGCTAATAAAGTGGATAATAAAGTGTCTTTGTCTACTTTGTATGTAACAAAGGATTTCTCTCAGTGTTGTTTTCTTATCTTTACTGAAATTATTGCTAATGGCTGACTGTCATACTGACGGCTGACATTAGGGTTTGACGTCTGCTGCCTAAAAAAACTGACATCAACCCCATTATTATCCAGTCTGCCACTACACAGTAGCTGGAAGAGCAGGGTAACCATTTTGGCATGTCTCATGGAGGCGCCAATTCTGGGGCGGCTGCTGCCTGCAATTTTCAGTGTGAGGGGCCCAGAATGCTTGGACCTTACCACTCTGAGAATTCCAGCCCTCAGCTGCCTGGGTTACTTTGGCTTGCAACAGAAAATACCTTAAAAAAAATAGTTCTCCCTGTATTTTTCATTGCCAGTGAAGGTAACACCAGGCAGTGGGGGTTGCAGCCAGTAGCTGCTTGGTATACCTGTGCTGGCATGAGAAAATACAGCAAAGCCCTACACATTTTTACCAAGAAATTATTACAAAAACCCCCACAGAAACAGGTTTTTAACTAAAAATACATTTATTTACATACATTGGGAGAAAGCACGGGGGAGAGAGACAGTGGACAGAGGAAGAGATGGTGGCCGCCCCATCTGATGACATTGCCCTCCCGATGCGATACCATCAGGCCCACATCTAGTATTAAAATAAGTGGCTGTGGGATCAGACTTCAAAGATTCCGTAGTCTGTTACCATGGAGACTCATATGTTTATACACATATCAACTGTTTGCATTTTTTTTTTTTGCAAACAGCTTTGAATAAGTTAAAAATAAATAAAAGCGGTCGCTTCACTGAACTTTCCTGCTTTCACTCCACTTCTCCATTTTCAATGCTGCCTGGTCCCTACTTCTCCATATTCCTACTGTAGCCATGAGCTCCCGATTCAGGGACGTGAATGCTGCACTCAATCATTGGACTCGGCTGTTGACCCACAGTTATATGTCACTGAAGCAAGAACCTGAGACTGGTAGGGGACGGGACAGCATCATTGATATGTACCCAAAAGTTGCAACAGGTCTCAAAAAGGAAAAAAAGTGTCCATTTTGGTGGAGTCGGATTCACGGAAATTGAGGAGTGGGAGGTTTGGTTTCCCCACTGCATACAAGTGCTATAGGGTAGGAGTCTGTGTCCATTTTGATGTAAAGGTGGCTAGTAGAGTCAGAGTTGGAGTTGTTTTCAGGGAAATTGAGGAGTTGGGAGTCGGAGGTTTGACTTACCGACGCCACAGCCATCATTACATCTTAAGGTACCATTACACGGCACGACATCGTCAACGACATCGCTGATACATCACGGGTTTGGAGGCGTACCTGCGACATTGTTGCGACCTCGTTGCGTGTGACTCTGGCAAGTTGCTACGATAAATCGTTGGATCGGAGTTGACTGGTTACCAACGTGTTGGAAAACCTGATGATCTCAACTCCAGCAACCTGCTGCATCGTTCGGTGTGACACCGCGATAATGATGTCATGGGGATGTCGCCCATTCACCGCATTGAGCAGGGATCGTTCGCGGGGTTTGGAAACGATACCTGCTCACTACATCGTTGGTGAGTTGTCCACGATATCTAGACGTGTGACATCTCACCAGCGATGTTTAAATGATGTCAAAAATGACCGCCCACCCCCGAGATCATTGTCGACATAATTTCAACGTCGTGCAGTGTAACGGTACCTTATGAAGCACCGAATACATAATTCTCAGGTCCTGCAGCCCCTGGGATGAGAACCACGCTGGAAATCATTGTGGGATCGCAGGGAGGGTGAGAACGTTTGTGTGTCTGTGTCTGTCACAAACGGATGATGTGTGTGTGATGCTTTTTTGCAAAAAGAGGATCCGTTTTTTGTTCAGAAACTGCACCAATAGCGGATCCTCAGAAAACGCAGCAATAACCGCTGTATCTGAATGTAGCCTTAGGCTATGTGCTCAGTCTTGTTGCTTAGTTTTTGGTGCAGAAGTTAAGCAGAAACTAATTTTCCAGGGAGTTTTGAGAATTGGAAGACATTTGGAGAGTTTCCACACCAAAACCAGTGTCCACACAACGTTGTACTGCTGTGCTATCTCTTCTACATAGCTGTGGTCACCTGTTGTTCTTCTCTGGCAGGATGACCCTTTTGGAACTTATTTTGTCCAAAGTGAGTGAGAAGAGTCCTACAGAGAGGGAGCGGACTAATCTGCGGCAGATAGCGGAATTCCTTTCTGACTGTTTCCAGAAGCAGTGCCGAGCGGTGCTCAAACTGGCGGCTCCGGGGAACTGCGAGGAGGAGGTAATACGGCTCATTGATAATGTCTCATCAGTGTTGAGGCTTGGGGGAGAACGATTTTAACTCCAACCTGACTATTAAATTTTTAGCAAATCCTTCCTTGAAATTTGGGAAGATTGCACCTCCTTCACTATAGAGCTCAGGTTTACCCCGAATAGGCTATGGTCATACCAGGACTTTGGCTGGTAAATAGAACAAAGCCTCATCATCATCCTCTCGGCTCACAGTTTTCATCAGAGGTATAGCAAAATGAGGATGTTCTAGGTCCTGGGAATAGGACAGTAAGTCCGCCGTCCCACTTGCGAGAGACTCGATGAGTCTCGCGTCGGCATCACATGGCATGGCCACCCACTCGGGAGCAATGCAGCTGCGTGTATTTCTTTGTATTTCCCGCAAGTGGGACCGCAGTCTACGGGGAAGCCATTCTGACACTTAATCCTTAAACTTTGCCCCAGAAAACCCCAATTCATCTCATAATCTGAATAATTTTATTAAAGAGGACCTGTCACTCCCCCTGCTGCATGGCAATCTAAATGCAGCCCTGAATGCAGCATGTCTGCTACATTCATGGAAGGGGACCCCCATGTGTCTGTGTGCTGTGTACCCCTAGATACAGCCTTTGTAAAACTTACAGTTAGAAGCAATGGAGGTAGTCACTGTGGCTGGAGAGAGCTTGATTGACTGTGGCCATTCAATCCCCCACTGCCTCTGTGTGCCGCCTCCTACTGTGATGTTTATGCTTTGTCAGGGTAGGAATCTGGAGCTATCATCAGGACAAATGATTTGCATGCTGTGAGTGACAGAGAGGAGGAGAGGAGAAGGGCAGAGCCAGCACAGCAGAAGGTGGCACAGAGGGTGAGGGAATGGCCCCAGTCTATCAAGCTCCTTCCAGCCACAGTGATTGCCTCCATGGCTTCTAATTGTAAGTTTTACAAAGGCTATATCTTGGGTTGCACAGAACGCAGACACATGGGGGACCCCTTCCTTGAATGCAGCAGACATGCTGCATTTAGTGCTGCATTTAGATTGCCATGCAGCAAGGGGGGTGACAGGTCCTCTTTAAGTGCCAAATATTAGCGGAAATACTCAGTATCTCCAGATGGAAGATGAGACACAACCTTTTTAGCTCAATAAATGACTCAGGGAAAATGTATTGAACGCGCTTATTGAAATTTATTTAATACTTCATACAGAAGCCTTTGTTGGTGATGTAGCTCCAGATGCCTCCTGTATGGATACACTAGTCCCTGCATTGCTCAGGTGGATTTTGGGTCCATTCTTCCACACAAACACTCTTCACATCCCGCAATCCTTCCTTCAATTATATGAAGTTTGCCATATGCTGAAAACCAGCCCCTATATGATGTTCCCACCTCCACACTTCACTGTTGTAGAGTATGTTTGGGGCGATTTGTCTTTTGACCTCCAAACATGATGTGTATTATGGCATCCAGAGAGTTCAATTTTGGTCTCCTCTGACCAGACTATGTTCTCCCAATATTTCACAGACTTTTCTAAATGTTATTGAGCAAACGTTAAACGCTTTTGAACATGGTGTTTGTTCAGCAATGGAGTCTTGCGTGGTGAGCATGCGTACAGGAGTGTGCATGCAGGCCATGGAGGGGAGTGCATTACTTATTGTTTCCTTTGAAGCAATTGTACCTGCTGATTCCAGGTCTTTCTGTAGCTTTTCACAGGTGGTCTTTACCTCTTGGACAAATCTTATAATGATTTTCACTCTTCTGTCTGATATCTTGCTGGATTCACCTGGTCATGGCCAGCTTATGAAGAAATTATATTCCACTTCCGGATTAGGACACCACCTCTGCTCATTGAAAGCCTTTAGTAGTTTTTAATTCTTCTGTAACCAATGGCATCAGTATGTTTTGCAACAATAAGGTTACAAAAGTCTTGTGATAGCTCACTGTTTTTACTCATTATGAGATGTTTCTTGAGACGTTTTATAGGTCATCAGTTGAACCAGCTGATATTATTTTCTCTTATGGTGGGTTTACACGTTGCGATATCGTTCCGATATCGTATCCAACGGCGCGGGAGCGCGCATTTTGTGCCTGGTTTTCCAAGAATTGGATCGGCGGTTTACACAGCGCGATATCGGGATACAACGTCCCTACGATGTCTACGCCACCCGACTCAGGAACGACCATTTAACATGGGAGTCAATGGAGGACGTTGTACTACACATCGGAGTTGGGCTGTCACACAGCACGATCCGGCATCCGATATCGGGCCTTTGAATAGCACGCTCATTCGACCCCCGATATCGGATTGATATCGTATTGGACGTTCACACCGTACAACGCACGAACGATATCGGGTCCAACGCACGAACCACGTGACTTTTGGTCGGAGTTGGATGCCGATATCGGGACGTATAAACCCACCATTAGTAGCAGGATTGCTTTCTAATTACTGATAGATTTCGGCTGCTGTCATGACTTTCATTGATTTTATTGCTCCTCTCTTTCTTCACGTGTTCTACACTTGTGTGATTTCTCATTATTACAGATGACGTATTTATGGACATCTATGGTTTGCTTATTTTCCCTGTGGGGATTGAATGGGTTATTTCCAAGACCTGGTGATAAATTCATGTCAATATACCTATATGCACTTAGTAAATTAGTGATTTATTCAATACTTCTTTCACCCGTAGTATGTGTATGCGCATGCGCGTGTTTGACTGTGTGAGTGTGACCATATATATATATCACATATTTTATGGTATTTCTGTAAATGTATATTTTTATTTTGCTTAAATATAATTTTATATATACTGTATATGTATCCACATTATTTAGGCTTCAATATATTTGTCTTTTCCTCCTCAGGAGGCCTTAGTTGTGATCCGTCTCTTGGACCTTCTCTGTGAAATGACATCAGATCCTGATCACCTTAGCTGTTTGCAGCAATGCCCGGGTTTACTAGACACTGTTATAGGTAGGCAGTCACATAGTACTCGCCTTAGAGTACCTGTCACTTGATCAAATGGCAGCAGTTTGTTGTCTCATTTTTCCCCTTGCTCCACTGAGTATTCTGATTTTTAAAAAATCTGCAATAAAGGGGCGTGGCTCATGGGGTAATTATGCAGAGCAGCATAAAGACACACCCCAGAGGATCCTATGGGTCCCCCCTTAGCAAAGACCATATAAATGTGCAGTAAAATAGAAGGATCATATCTCTGGAAAACATAATACTCTGGAGCATTGAAAATAAAATAAGAGCAAAAACCGGCCACTTTTGACCTGGCGACAGGTCCACTTTAAGGGAAGTTCCTGTAGATCAAGCAGATGACTGTATCATGAGCTTCATCTCTATTTTCAACAGACACCCTGCGTCTGACACATCTGGCTGGAAAACAAAGCAAGAACGTGTTTACCTCCACTCATAGCGCGTCCCTTGGAAGTGACCTGACGCACGCCGCTGTGGGATTCAAGGCTCATCTCATTCGTCTCATTGCCAACCTGTGCTACAAAAACAGAGAGAACCAAGACAAGGTAGGAGGCTTACCTCTGATTAATACTTTCACAAGGCTTTTGCTTTGTAATCTGAGAGGAGCATAATGTGGGGACAGAGACTCTGATTCCAGCAGTGTGTCACTTGCTGGTCTGAACGCTGACATCTTAATACAATCACTGTTTTCTTTGATATAGATCTAGCAGAGCTCACAATCCTGTATAACCCCACCCACTCCATGGTGGATAACCCCGCCCACTCCATGGTGGATAACCCCGCCCACTCCATGGTGGATAACCCCGCCCACACCACGGTGGATAACTCCTCCCACACCACGGTGGATAACCCTGCCCACACCACGGTGGATAACCCTGCCCACACCACGGTGGATAACCCTGCCCACACCACGGTGGATAACCCTACCCACACCACGGTGGATAACCCTGCCCACACCACGGTGGATAACCCCGCCCACACCACGGTGGATAACCCCGCCCACACCACAGTGGATAACCCCGCCCACACCACAGTGGATAACCCCGCCCACACCACGTGGATAACCCCGCCCACACCACGGTGGATAACCGCCCACACCACGGTGGATAACCCTGCCCACACCACGGTGGATAACCCTACCCACACCACGGTGGATAACCCTACCCACACCACGGTGGATAACCCTACCCACACCACGGTGGATAACCCCGCCCACACCACAGTGGATAACCCCGCCCACACCACAGTGGATAACCCGCCCACACCACAGTGGATAACCACGCCCACACCACAGTGGATAACCCCGCCACACCACGGTGGATAACCCCCCCCACGGTGGATAACCCCCCACACCACGGTGGATAACCCGCCCACACCAGGTGGATAACCCCGCCCACAGCACGGTGGATAATCGCCCACACCACTGATTGTGTGTAACCCTGCCCACACTACTGTAACTCCACCCACACAACTGATTGACAGTTCTCTGGAAGCAGGGTTGTGCAGAGCAGTAGGGAGCACAAGACAGCTAGTACTGTAGTGATAGACCCCTGATTTTATTGAATAAACAATAGCACAGCACAGTAAATTTCATGTTTCTGGAATCATGGTCTCTGCCCCTACATCATGCTGCTCTCAGATTACATAACAAAAACCTGCTGACAGATTCCATTTAAATGTTACAATTGTATTTAGCCATCCAAGTTTATCATAACTGCCACAGCTGGAAAGAGGCTCAAATAATGCTCAGCACACCTTACTAGGTTTTTGCTTTGCTTTATTTTTTTGTTTAGGTGTTTTTTAGTGTGCCAAATAGGTTTAGGGCACATTTAGTTTTTGGGTATTTGATTTACTACAAATTTTGTAACATTTTCCCTAAACAATGTTATTTGGACCAGAGCTTGTGAACTTGTGCAGTAGAAAGCTCTGCCATCTACCTTCATGTGTAGGAAGATTTGCCACCAGTTGATATTCTAATTTAATACTGGAGACACCAGACATGCTTAGGTAAGAAGAGGCTGCTCACACTGCTGTCCACTGTATTTAACAAATCTAATGCTGGAAAAAGCAGGATTCTGAGATAAAAGAGGCTGCTCACACTGACATCCTACCTATGTATCTGATCTAAACACTGGAGGTAACAGGGAGGCTGATTTATGAAGAGGCTGCTCACACTGCTGTCCACTGTATGTAGCTAATCTAATCCTGGATAAATCATGTGGGCTAAGGTAAGAAGTGGCTGCTCACACTGCTATCCATCCTTTCTATTTGATCCAATGCTGGAGATATTTGTCACTTGCTGATTTACACTGACTCTGTCGTCTATGTTGGATGCATGTGTGAATTTCTTCAGGAACTGCATGAGTTAATGTCAGTTTTGCTGTTTGCTGCTGCATAAAGTGAAGCTTAGGTGTGACTCACCTGGAATCACCTCCCCAGGCCTTTACATAATCTTCCTTTTCCTCTATCAGATGCCATTGATAAGAGTTAGACTTTTCTTGGTCACTGAGCTGTGAAGACATGTGCTGTTGTGCTGTAATCTTTCCTGGAATTTCCTTTCCTTGGGAATAGCGGTGATTCCTGATCCATGGCTGGAGGTAGGGGCTCTCAGCCTAGAGCTTTTCAGGAGCTTAGGAGAAGGGTGGCAACTCGGACCTCCTCACCTTCAGGGTTTCCTCTGAGGGCAAGGCGAGCCAGGGACCCCCAGGTCAGATTAGCTCCCCTGAATCCCTTCGCCTACCTCACCATCTGGTTTCCTGATTCCCTCTCCCCCTAAGCGTGACAATAGGGAAGGCGACTTAGGGACTGAATAGACTGCTCACACAGCTGTCCACTCTTTCTATCTGATTTAATACTGGAGATACCAGGGGTGCTGAGTGGCAAGAGGCTGTTTTCACAGCTGTCCATCTTGTTGATCGTACCTAAAACTCTGGCTTTCAGGTATGCCGAAGTAAAAAGAGGCCAGTCACATTACTGTTCACCCTGTCTTTCTTATCTAGTATTGGAAGATACTAGGGGTTACTCAGGTAGGACTTATGTCCGGTGATTGGATTGCGCTGCTAGTCAGCCTTTCTATCTATTCTAATACTGGAGATATCAAGGGTGCTACAGTAAGAAGACACTGCTCACACTGCTGCCACAAAAGACGCTCAGCATTGTGTCTATTTCTGGAGGGGCCTTTTAAGTAGAAGTTTCCTTTATGATCAAACTAAATCTAAAAACTCACTGTCATGAAAATCAGGCTGCAACAGATCACATTTCTATCACATGAAAATCAATGAAACGGAGATCAAGTGACAACAAGTCCTTGTACATATATGTAAAGTTGGCCCCCTCTCTTTCTCCCCTGAAGTTGGTGCGAGCATTGCATTCCCACAGCTAACGCATTTGGAAATGACTTGGGCTCACTTCCAAGTTTTTGATCCAGGGTTGGCATTCCTACACAGGCCTTTGTCTTAAGAAAGCCGAGGCTGTTCCTCTAGTGTTGAATTATCGATGACTGATCCAAAATGTTGGGAGCTGTAGTTCGACACACCTGGAAGCTCACTCCAAGTCAGGTGTAGAGCGCTCCCACTACAGGTGGCTGAAAAGCCTTGTGATTTCAGGATATCTGCCAGCGTTTCTGCAGGTTCACAAACCAAACGGACCCAGAAGTCCTAATTCTGTGCGGAAGGCAAACATTGACTCAGCGTTCGTCTCCTACAATAGGCCTTTTGAAGGCAATTTCATAATTGTTTGCCCGAGATTCATCGTATCACGACTCGGCTCCTTGAAGGTTGTCTCCGAAGCCCCTCGGCCTGTTGAAGAGTTCCTATCTAGATGCAAAGTGCTCGAGGGGCAGGAAAGATTTAGGTAAATATGCTGAGTGTTCTTGTACAATGATCATCACTTAGAGCTTCAAAGACCCAAAGAAAATGAGGAGCCCATCCCAATAAGTCAAATAAGATATGATGAAGCACAGGGGAAAAGAGGATTTGTACAAATTCCAATTAATCGGTAAGAACTTCCTCCTATGCATTATTTTATTGAGCCTGTAATCCCTGATATTTCCTTATGTCACCTCTAAGCGGACATCCTCCCTGTCATCAGATCCAAACACCATAAAATCTTCTACTTGATGACTGTGCCCCACCCTGTTCACAAGCAAGTAAGGAGCCACCAGAGGTTTTAATGGACTTTACTATTGACGGCCATTAATACATTGAGGTGTGCGACCTCCGACCCCTCCTCTGACACCCATCTTCTCCAACAGACCCAGGGACGCCTAGAAAACACCATTTTTGGAGAGCATGGCTGATCCCCACTTCTCTTGTGCGCTGATTTAAATGACTGTCCCAATATAAAATCAGATCTTTTGACCTTAATACATAAATCTTAACAGAACGAGATGCGTTATTATTTTGCTCACATGTGGGTGAAATATTAACACCCTCTTAAACTTTGAACCACCAAGGAAGATTGCATTATGCTGGACGACCAAGGTTGAAAACATGAATACCTGGTAGTATCCACTCTGCAACCGTAAGACAACCAATGACCAAGAGATCGGCGCTTCATTTCTTCATCTCCAAATTGGCCTCTTGTAGACATATGGGTATCACTGTGGGAAGGCCAAACTACATTTCACCTGTCTTTGCTCTGGTATTGTACAGACCTGCACCGAATATAAGAACTCTGTATTCATGCCTGGTTAGCAAGTTTGTAGGGAAGATTTGTTTCATACATTAATGATGCTCCCAACACCGCTGCAGAGGCCATGGCATGAAACACGGCACCAATCTTAGACGTCATATTCTACAAGTCAAATCTGCTACTGGTGCACATACTAGTCTAAATTGTCCAAAACTGTCCCAATTATTATGCTTTGTTCACCCCATTCCGCCAGAACCGTCCCCCCACATCCTCCCCTGGGACTAGGACCATCCCCTCCACCTCCGGCCCTCGAGACTGGGATCTTCCCACCCCACCTCCTGACACCGGGACTAGGACCGGTTCCCCGTACTCCCTGCCCTGAGACTGGGAATGTCCCCCCTACCTTCTACCCCAAGACTATGACCGATCCCTCCACCTGCTCCCCTAGGACTAAAATAGTCCCTCCTGCCCCTTGGACTGGGACTGTCCCCCCCCCACCTCCTGACCCCAGGACTATGACCAAAAACACCACCACCACTCCTCTTGCCCCCAGGACAAGGACCGGCCCCCTCACCTCCTGCACATGGGACTCGGACCGACCCCTTCACCTTCTGTCTACAGGACTAGGACTGCCCTCCACCTCCTGCCCCCAGGACAGGACCGACCCTCGCCTTCCTGGGTTTGTACAAAATATTTTTGGCATAAAGTGATTAGCAGATTATATATTAATAATATTCTGTACGAAATAAGATGATCCCTGAACTTTCAGAATATTTTAAGACTTGTGCTCAGCACAAGGGTTATTTCCATATTTGTGAAATGCGATGCCGCATCCCCCAATGATTAGCACCTTGGCCTTTGGGGTGAAGTTCAGTTACTAATCCAAGCCCAGCGTTGGTTATGGAGATACGTAGAGAGTGCACATAGAAAATACTTGCACCCCCAGAGGACCAATTATCTCTTGTTCAGTTCCGATCACCTCCTTGATCCCTTTTTTTTTCAGTTGCGGCTGCGGTTGCTTCGAACATGTATTTTACAAAAGGCAACTTGTATTTAGGGCTTTAATAGTGACGACAAAGCAAGGGTCGAGTTTCAGCAAAACGTCCATCGGAATGAACCACATTGTTTCCTAGAAAGAAAATTGAAAATTGTGTGATTTAGTCTGTAGCTATGAGGACCCTCTCGGTAAAAGCTGAGATGGGAAAGGCGGTTACTAATCCTTCCTCGGTACTGGGATGTGATAGACATCTTTGCTGCAGTACAAATTAAGGCTGTTTTTGATGGTCTCCAGCATTTTGTGGAAACTTGAAGCTCTTGGCATCCAGTGCAAAATCTGTAAGAAGATCCTCCAACCACAATGTGCCATGTCTTGTTGGGTAGCGGATGGACTAATCACCATGGCCTGGGTGCTTCTACCTCTTCTGGGTCCATTTATTGGACACTACCAAAATCAAAGAGGAAGTTTCAGGCTACTTTTCAAATTGTTTAGTTGGTTGCAGTCTGGACGGCATGACCAATCTCCAGGCGTAGAAGAGGAAAATGTGATGCCAGTTTCCAACTCCATTATGGTAGCCCATAAACAAAATACATATTTCCCACATTCAGGGAATGATAGAGCTGCTGTAATGCTTTCATGCCTAAAAAATGTGTCCACATACATTCTACTGGTCTAAAACTACAGCTGGCCTCATTTACATCCCTCTCAGGCTTGATGAAGGTCCCACTAGCCTGAATATAATGTCAGGACTATGAAACATGCTTGAAGTTTTGGAGGTCATTGTCAGAGTTCTGCCTTCATTCCCTTAGGGTACGTTTACACCCCGCAACCACGGCGAGGAATCTTGCCGGCGATATGTCGCCCTGGCACCATCGCTGTCAAATTGCCTCGCAGTTGCGGCGTGTAATTTTGGAATTTGGCGGCGATAAATAACCTGTCGCCTGGTTCCATTTCAGAGCACTGCTCCAAAATCAGAGGCAATCATGAAGGCGAGATTCCCTGTTTTTGCCGTGTGAACGGGCGATAGTGAGGGAATCTGCGTCGCCTATTGATTTCCTGTAGGCGTGCCACAGCGTGCTGGATATCGCGCCCCATCAGCGATGATTGGTGAGGGCTACTGTGTTCCCATTGGCTGTCACTTGACACCGTGCCATGTTTAAAGAGCTGTTCATTCACCACCACACAATGGCAATGGCGTCATGTATTAGCCAGCCTCCAGCGCAGGCTGCCCAATCATAACGCTATTGCGTTGTCTAATCAGCGTGTTTGGGCCGCGGTATACACCAGTCTGCAACGCCTATGTTCTCGCCACGCTGAACAGGGAGGGGAGTCTACCGGATGTTTCCCACTGTTGGTGTGGCGATTTCCGGGGGCGACATATCGCCTTAGGTTGAGGGCGAAATTGCGGCATGTAAAAGCGCCATCGGCGATCTGAGGCGACCGTGAAAAATGTGCACGCGCACGTTAGATCGCCTCCTATCGCCACCAAAAATTGCGGCGTGTAAAGGTACCCTTAGGGATTTGCGTGCATCAGAAAATTCCGGGCTCTCACTATGAAAAAAAAATCTGAATCTTTAAAGAGGACCTGTCACCAACCATACATGTTGAGCTAAGGGCAGCACTGAATGCAGCATGTCTGCTGCATTCATGCAAGGGGTCCCCCATGTCTGATGGCGGCTGGTACCCCGAGATAATGGTTTAGTAAAACTTACAAGCTGGAGCCAAGTAGGCTGTCCCTGGTGCGGAAGCCTGTGTCTCTGTGCCGCCTCCCTGCGTCCTCCTCGCTCTGTCTGTGCTGGTGACGCAGTAGGTAATGTTATCTCAGCCTCCAGCTGCCTGTCCCGCCTCCTGCTGTGACATCAAATCATTTCCCCGCCCAGCTGCATGTTATGCTATGGAGCTGGGCAGGGAAATGCTCTGACATCACAGCAGGAGGCGGGATAGCTGGCCGGGGGCGGGGATAAGCATTACCTCGCTCTGCCTGCGTCACCAGCACAGGGAGCAGAGACAGAGCGAGGAGGACATGATTGGCAGCAGGGAGGCGGCACAGAGACACAGGCTGCCGCACCAGGGACAGCCTACTTGGCTCCAGCTTGTAAGTTTTACTAAACTATTATCTCGGGGTACCAGCCGCCATCAGACATAAATATATATATTTTACAAAAGGCAACTTGTATTTAGGGCTTTAATAGTGACGACAAAGCAAGGGTCGAGCTGCTGCATTCATGCAAGGGGTCCCCCATGTCTGATGGCGGCTGGTACCCTGAGATAATGGTTTAGTAAAACTTACAAGCTGGAGCCAAGTAGGCTGTCCCTGGTGCGGAAGCCTGTGTCTCTGTGCCGCCTCCCTGCGTCCTCCTCGCTCTGTCTGTGCTGGTGACGCAGTAGGTAATGTTATCTCAGCCTCCGGCTGCCTGTCCCGCCTCCTGCTGTGACATCAAATCATTTCCCCGCCCAGCTGCATGTTATGCTATGGAGCTGGGCAGGGAAATGCTCTGACATCACAGCAGGAGGCGGGATAGCTGGCCGGGGGCGGGGATAAGCATTACCTCGCTCTGCCTGCGTCACCAGCACAGGGAGCAGAGACAGAGCGAGGAGGACATGATTGGCAGCAGGGAGGCGGCACAGAGACACAGGCTGCCGCACCAGGGACAGCCTACTTGGCTCCAGCTTGTAAGTTTTACTAAACTATTATCTCGGGGTACCAGCCGCCATCAGACATGGGGGACCTCTTGCCTGAATGCAGCAGACATGCTGCATTCAGTGCTGCCCTTAGCTTCATATCCATTGGGGGAAGGGGGGTGACAGGTCCTCTTTAACTTCCTTGTGCTCATGAGTGAGCAGACAGCTCAGGAATATCCGCTACCCACAACTTACATGCAACATCAAAGGGTTTAACTGCCTGAAGGAGAACATATTGATTAGGGCATGGACAGAGCTGGAGTTCCAAGAAGGTCCTCAAGGTTAAAAAGGTGGTGACAACTCTCCAATCCACTCGTTGGCAACATATGCACATGATTTGGGCAAGGACCGAGCTGGAAATCCAAGAAGGTCCTCAAGGTTGGAGAAGGTGGTTATACTTCTCTAATCCACCAGTCAGCGTACATATGCACATGATTTGAACAAGAAGAAAGCTGGAGATCCAAGAAGTTCCTCAAGTTCAAAGAAGGTGGTGATACTGACCTCCCCAATCCACCTGTTGACGAACATATGCACATAATTTGGGTAAGGACAAAGCTGGAGATCCAAGAAGGTCGTCAAGGTTAGAGAAGGTGGTCATACCTCTCCAATCCACCCTTTGTCGAACATATGCACGTGATGTGTGCAAGGACAAAGCTGGAGATCCAAGAGGGTCTTCAAGGTTTAGAGAAGGTGATGTTACTCACTTGTCCAAACCACTAATCGTCTCTCTGTAAATTTGTGTGTATTGGTCACCCATCGTGCACCCTGACTTGTTTTGCTAGGCGTCGTCTAAGTATTGAGTTTGGAACGCATTCTTATTCTACGTGCGTTCATGGAGCGGACTTACTTTACCAGCCCAGTTTTTCTACTCTTGGGCCATCCTGTACGTAAATCTTAGCATACCACTTGATACACACTCGCCATACTGTTTTGTGCGTGTATTTGATGTTAACTCCAAGCCACATGTTGCCGGTGCTAGAGTGAGCAGTGTGCGAGGCCTTAAAGGACTATTATGGCCAGCAGCTCTCCGGACTTTTCACCCAACCAGCACATCTGTGACTTAGTTGCTAAAGGAGCTGCCAGCAGAGGATTTTGATGAATTCTGTACCCAAGTGTATTCAATGCTGCAGAACATCACTCAGATAGCCACACACAACCTCATTGATGTCAGGGGTTTTGAAATTTGAATAATTAGAAATTTTCTTGCAAATGTTTCATTATTTGAAGATGATTAGCATGTCTCCATCAGTCCATGATATTATATTTGTCCATTTTAACTCCTAGATGGGGTTCATGTTTTCGTTTGCTATTTAATAGAACGGCGTGTAATTTCTTTACTGAGTGTCACGATTTTGATTGATGCCCCTTTCCATTGTGTTTTGCTGTTAACTCTACCTGCCAAGTTATGAACCGAGGCAGACACATTTCCGTGCACCTTTCCTTGAACTCAGACCTCAACCACAATTCGTTTTTTTTTTTTCCCCTCCAGAAAACATCTATGGCCCCTTCTTGATAGATTGCATTCAGGTCATGGAATTATCTCCTTCAGGGGTGGAAGAAGGAAGGAATGAATGTGATCGGAGCGTGTCTGCCAGCTCCGGAAGCGTTCCTACCCCAGAGCTGTGTGCGCTGCCGGCTCTCATGAATCACACCTTTTGCCTCCTGTGTGCTTTGTCATTTCCTCCACATTCTGAGACGGGGGTTACATAAAAATTAGATTATGCCATTCTTCAGGTTGTAGAATGCAAGATTTAGCTTGTTTCAATTTTCTTATTTCATCAATATATTATATTATATTTGAGCTAATTAATCATAATTACAAGAAGGGTGCCACCCAACCGTGGAAACATCTGGTGTACGAGCTTCCCAACAAAGTGTCTTGGGTTTATTGACAATTCATGTGTGTACTGAACAAAGGAAACTTCAATTGAAAGACTGTTTTTTCTTTATAATTTCCAAACATTCGACGGAAATGGGAATATATAAACTGGACATGCTGAATTGTGCAAAGTTCATTGTTATTGGATAGGGAGGAGGTGAGCTGTGACATCACCTATTGTGAATAATGGATCCTGTGTTATCTACTGTATATAGAGGTGTTATCAGTCATTGTACAGGAGGAGGAGGTGAGCTGTGACATCACCTATTGTGAATGATGGATCCTGTGTTATCAGTCATTGTACAGGAGGTGGAGGTGAGCTGTGACAAAACACAGGATCCGCCATTCATAATAGGTGATGTCACAGCACACCTTCTCCTTCTTGTGTACAATGACTGATAACTCCTCTATATACAGTAGATAACACAGGATACAGTCATTATACAGGAGGAGGAGGTGATCTGTAACGTCCCCTATTTTGAATGATGGATCGTGTTATTTACTGTATATAGAGGTGTTATCAGTCATTGTACAGGAGGAGGAGGTGAGCTGTGACATCACCTATTGTGAATGGTGGATCCTATGTTATCTACTATATATAGAGGTTTTATCAGTCATTGTACAGGAGGAGGAGGTGTGACAGCACCTATTGTGAATGGTGGATCCTGTGTTATCTACTGTATATAGAGGTGTTATCAGTCATTATACAGGAGGAGGTGAGCTGTGACATCACCTATTGTGAATGGTGGATCCTGTGTTATCTACTGTATATAGAGGTGTTATCAGTAAAGTATAGAATGTAGAAAGTGTGAATCTAGTAACCATAATAAACTAACTAAAATTGCTAAATCAATCCAGTTTAGACACAAAGGTTCCTTTGGTGTCTGGATACCAAATATCCACTTTTATTATATAGCTTCTCAGCTTAGCCAGATTAGTGGACAGACATTGACCATCAGCAGATTGTGGATGAATATGAAATCCTTTTTGCCTTTTTCCTTCTTATCACCCCAACACTAGCAGCCACGAGAAAGATTTTTCATGCAGTTCCTTCTTCCTCGCTCTTCATCCTAAAAATCCGGCCTGGGTGACTATATTTCAGCTGTGGTCACACAGTGGTGCCTTCCATGCCCAATGTCTCATACAGAACCGCTCTGCCACCTCTTGAACCCTTGAAAAATATAGCAATGCCCTCAGGAGATGTGACCTTTACCCTCCTCACCTTTTGTTGAATCTCATATTGATTTTGAGCTCTCTTTTTTTTTTTTTCCACATTTTGTGCCAATATTTTGTGAAATCATGAATTAATAAGAAATAATAAAATACCAACATTTATCAGCTCAGACTTGTGCCAAAGAAGCCCACTATTGACTTCTTTCGGGAGGAGAGATTCTGGTAATTTAGGTATAGAAGATGTTACTTATGTGGTGACCAGAAAATGCCCACAGGGTTGGGGTAAGGGCAAGGGTTAGGGTTAGATTTAGTGGTTAGATGTTAGGGTTAGGTTATTAGAATTAGGTGTTAGATTTAGGTTATTAGAATTAGGTGTTAGGTTTAGGTTATTAGGGTTAGAGTTAGGGTTAGGTTATTAGAATTAGGCATAATGGTACCTTTACACGCCGCTACAGGATGGTGGAAACAACCGGGTGCTTCACGTGCACGAGCACGCACAAACGGTTGAAAACGGTACCCGCACCACCTTTACACGCCGCTACAAGGTGCGCTACAGTAGGTTACATCTATCTCTGGATACACCGCCGGGTGCCACAAGTTGCCTTCTGTAGCTCACCTTACCTCATTTACACACCACTACAACAAGCCAATATGGGCGGTCCTGGTGCAGCAGGGACAACACATAGGCGTGCCACAATTGTGGATTACGAGAATTTCGTACGCTGATAGGACAACGCAATAGCATCATGATTGGACAGCCAGCGCAGGAGGCTGACTAATGCATGACGCTCGAGCAATTGTGTAGTGTGACTGGTCAGCTCCTTAAATATGCCGCCCTATGCAGCGACTACCTATCGTCACGCAGGAGCTTCCTCCAATGATCGCTGAAGGGGGGCGGTTTCCCGGAGCCTGTGTCACGCCCCAGGTAGATAGCAAGGTGTCGAAACAACCCTCTTGTTCCTTATTTACACGCCGATACAGGCCGCTACCATCGCCTTGAAATCAACCTCTGTTTTAGAGCACTGCTCTAAAAGTGACGGGTGGCAACAACCGTCTTTACACGCCTCTACCTCGGGTTGATTTGGTGGTGCAAGATACATTTCTCTCATCTACCCGGTTGTTTCCAACATCCTGTAGCGGCGTGTAAAGGTACCATTAGAGTTAGGTTATTAGGGTTAGGGTTGCCTGTGGGAATTTTTCCTTGTGGGAATTTTTCCTGGAACCTACTTATGTCATCGTTGGAGTGACAGGGAGGAACTTTCGAAATACAATTTTAGAGGGGGGCTTTATTCTCAAAAGTAAATCTTCATGTTCCCCCAGTCCAAAGCATTTCCAGACATCTTGCAAGTTCTCCAGGCATTTTGTAAAACCAGTCCGTCCATTACATCTACTCTTAATAAATGCTGTACTCCAATGGCTGTATGACTGGGGACTTGGTGTTACCGGTGTCGTACCTGCACCTTCCTGAATTATGGCTTTTTCTAAGAACTCAACTGGAAGATATTGCAAAGGTGGAGTCTCTTCACGTTCTGCCGGTTCTCGGCTTGTCTTATTTAATTATACCTCTTGTCTTAGGAAGCATTCTTTCTCTGAAAAATTAACTCTCTCCTAGTTTTGGAGATCTTTGACTTTTCTGCTACATGGATGTTCCTGAAGATGTCAACCAAGCAAAAATGTAATGAGTGCTCTCGGAGGAGAAAAACACTTTCCCTAAGCTGGAGTCTAATGGGGGTAATTTTTTTCCCCACACTACTGTATCCACTATTGTGGACCCAAGGAACATAAGACTTTTTGAGTTATTAGTCCAAAAAAAATAATCATCCTAGTACCTACACTCCTATGACCTTGTACATAACTGTAGGGCTGTGGAGTCAGAGTTGTAGAGTCGGTCCCCATTTTGGTGGAGTCTTGAGTCTGATTCAGGGAAATTGAGGAGTCAGATGTTTGGCTTACTGACTCTACAGCCCTGCATTGCAGTCACACTATGCTTGATTCAATCTCGACACTGTCATTTTAGGACTCCAATGTGGAATTATAAAGGTTAGGCGCGCTGAGTTAGTTGTGGGAAACGGTCAAAGGGTTGCTCTTCTGGTGATGTGCATCAGTTATAGACTGTGAAAGTTGCTAGCATCAGCTCACTTCTAATGGCCACTTTACACGTCCTGATATCATCGTCCAGCTTCGATAAAAAGTCACGTGGTTCGTGCGTTGGCCCCGATATCGTTCGTGTGTTGTGTGGTGTAAATGTGCAATGCGACGCAAGAACGATGCCAAAATGATATCGGGGAAGAATTGAGCAGGCTCTCCAACTGCCCGATATTGGATGGACGATGTGGCCGGATCGTGCTGTGTGACAGCCCAACAATGATTTGGAGAGCAACCTCCCCTATTCTCTCCCATGTTAAATGGTCGTTCCTGGGTCGCTTGTACAAGGGGGCGTAGACATCGCTGTTGTGTTGCCTGCCGATATCTCCCTGTGTGACATCTCCTATGCGATCTTGGATTTCAGCCAAAAAGGTGCGCACTCCAGTGCCATTGTATCCAATATCGTAACGATGTTGGGACGTGTAAAGTGGCCAGAACTATTCATTATTTAAGTTTCCCGAAGGCATGCAGAAATCAGTTTTGTAGATCATGTATCCCTGACATGGTTGCAAAATAGATCTATTCTCTCTCACGGGACTCCAAAAATGTAAGTGTGTGTATTGCAGGAGACTAAAATTTGATGTTGAAGGGCTCCGTTATGTACTTGACAAAATTTTACCAATGCAGGTGCTCCAGTTTTTTATAGGGGTAATGTATTACGTGTGTGAGTAGAAAGAGAATTTGTCAACTCACCTGTAAAATGTGCACGGTCCAAGGCTCCACAGTCCAGAAAAGAAAGCAGTACACCGGAGCTCTAACGGGGCATATTGCCTAAAGAGAGATTGAATAAGAACCCTGTTTGTGGTCAGAAACATGTTGCCGTTAGGCTACGTTCACACACAGCGTATTGCTGTGTTTTGTGAGGATCCGTTTTTGGTGCAAAAACTACACCAAGAACGGATCCTCACAGAGCGCAGCGTTCTGTGTGTGAACACCGCTGCACTATCCGCCTGCGCTTTACTTGCCTGACTGCGCTCCCTCGGTGACCGTTGACTGTTTATTCTCATCCCCGGAGGCCGCAGTGAGCGCCTCTAGGACCCTGCAGCACCATGTGACTGGGTGACATGGCTCGGTCGCATGGTACAGTCCCGGGTCCTCCACAGGTCCTACAGCATCGGGTTGAGGAGAGATCCCCGTGGGAGGGCGGCGAGAATAGTAGAAGCGCAGTGAAAAAAGCGCCCAAGAATGAACATGTTCATTCTTTTTACGCATCCACTTTTCAGCATAAAAGCAGATGCGTAAAAAGCGCAGCGTGTGAATGGAAACCAGTGAAATGCATTGACTTGGTTGAAACAGCTAATGGCAAAGCGTTTCACTGCATTCCACTGCAAAAGTGCCGCAATAGTGCATCATGTGAGCGTTGCCTAATAATTTTTACCCACCTTATACCCCGAATTCTTGTGCTGTAATCTACTTTTTTTTATGGAACAATAAATTCATCTTTTAATTACATTGGAGCTCCAGTGCTGGTCTGTACTGTTTTCTTTAATGTATTATGTGTGTGACACCATAGTAGTATCTGGTTCTCCAGACCAAACACTATTCATATTGATGGAGGAAGGTTTGGAGCATGTGACCTACAGGTCCCCATACACAACGGATAGCTGTTGGCCAAGCAAATTGGACGACTCTCCCATACACGAGCGCTCCTGTGTTCTCTATGAGAAAGTTGTTGGCTTTCCCGACTTTTAGTCGAGATGTGCCCCCATACACATTAGACCATCGGCCAAACCTGTTGATATCGGCGGACATTAGGCTAATGCGTGTGAGGATATTACCCTACTTATCCTCACTTTCTGTAGTAGTTCCTAATCCTCCAGATAATACCATCTCTTGAAATGGACTAAATGAGTTGGTGACCTCACTGTCTGTCATGTCAGTCCCTCATGACAGTTACTGGTTCTAAAACCAAATCCTCACCTTTCTCTGGCTGATTGAAAGAGGTTTAGGGTCAGTGACCCCTCTCCCTGATGGTTCACTAGCTGTCACACCAAGCCTTTTTCTCACTTTGACTGAGTGAGCTCTAGGGCTGGTGACGTCACTCCCTCATGATTCACGATCCTCCACACCACACCCTAACCTCACTGGCTGATTGGAGGAGGTCTAGGTCTGGGGACTTCACTCCATGATGGATCCTGATCCTCCACATCACACCCTCACCTCACTGGCTGATTGGAGGAGGTCTAGGTCCGGTGACCTCACTCCTAGATGGTGCCCGATCCACCACACCACACCACATCTTCACCTCACTCTGGCTGATTAAAGGAGGTCTAGGACTGGTGAACTTCACCTTACATCACTCCTTGCTGGTGCACAATATGCCAGACCAAACCCTCTCCTCACTTTGGCTGTTTGTGGGAGGTCTAGGGCCACTGATTTCACTGTACAATACCTAATTTTTGTCATGACCGTGAGCTGCGGAACAATATGGCAACAAGTAACTGAAGAAGTCTGTTTATTGCTTGGTAGTGCCTGGTGCTCCACACCAAGCGCGGTCTTCACAAACCTGATTCAGGAAGGTCTGGGCAGGTGGCCTCGCTCTACAAAACATTATTCTCTGATGGTACTGCCTGATCCTCAAGACCAAGCCCTCATTATACTGTGGCTAACAGGGCGAGTCCGAAGACAAGAGATCTCGCTCTGCCTCACCTTCCTCATTGGACCTCCACACCAAAATCTTGCATAATATGACAACAAGAAGCTCTGAAGAAGTCTGTCTATTGCATGGCAGTGCATTGGTTCACATTGGTTTATTGATGGAGATCTAGAGCATATGACCTCAACTTCTGATGTAAAGATAAGACCCTGGTAGGACAATCTCTAGATCTTCATAGTTTGAACTCGATGGACCAGTGTCTTCTATCTATGAAGGATAAGGCAATATCCCATGAAGAAATTCCTTCTTGACTCCACATACGGCAATCAGACTAGTTCCCTGGATCAACCAATGAGTATCGGTAGCTGCATCCACCTTTGTGACCTATTTGTGGTTTATCATGGCAGGTCCAGACAATCTTGACCACCATTGACAAGTCTTCTTCCTTTGTTCTCCTTAATGCTGTTGTGTCTATGTGAAACATTCTCAGGGTTGTAGAGTCAGTAAGCCAAACATCAGACTCTTCATTCTCCCTGAAATGGACACTGGACTCCGACACCACAACTCCTACTCCACAGCCCTGAATATTCTTCAAATATTTTGATTCGTCAAAATCCGACTAAATATCGTTTAGCCAAGTACCTGCAAAATACTCCTTAAGCAGGTCACTTAAAGAGCTTACGGGGTATTAAGACCTCTTTATTAATTCTGATACCGTTGGCTCTTTGATCTTTTTTTCTTCTTTAACTATTTTGGTTCTCCAGTCTTGTGTGTCGTTTACAAGAAGATACAAGAATATGTCAACCAGCTCCTCAGGAGTTAAGGAAACCTTTCTAAATTCTGTGCAGAATCTGACTTGGGAACATCTGTACATCAAAAAGAAAAAGCTTAATCCCCGGCTTACCTGGCATTCACGTGTACGCTTTGAAAAAAGATGCACCTTGATAATTAGAGGAACGAAGACAAGAAAAAGAGCCTTTTCCATTTAATCTTCAGCTCTTACGGGTTTTTTGTTTTGCTTTTTAAGCGAAAAATGTTGGGTTTTGTCCAGTTGACAATTATAATCGTAATTTTAAAAAAATCTTAAAATACATCTAATTAAAGACACTTGTAATGGGTTCTTTCTCCATAAACTTGCATTATAATGAAAGTACTGTTTGCATATAGTGACATAATGGTTTTCTTTAGGTTATTCCCTGACAGTTCTCACGTATTGGTAAGTTAAAACGATCGTAAAACTAATTTGGGACCATAAGCAAATGCAATTGACTATATCCAAGTTGTTCACAGCTTATGTATGGCCCCCGGGTACAAATACTGACATACATATGATCGTTTCAGACCATACACAAGTCGCGATGTTCTGACGACAAGGATGATCTGAAGCCCTTCACATGTTTACGCAGGTTGATGATCATGTGAGACTGTTCTTACAACCCAGAACTCCCTGTAATTGGGAGGATAGGCTTTGCTCTTGGAGGATTACAAAGGTTATGGTTTGGCTGTGGTAGTGCTGATGCAGTAGTAGTAGCATTATAGTCCGAAACGAAACCAAAGCTAGAGCAGTCAGCATGTAACAGGCCATAGGATGAGACGTAGTCAGGAATGAAGCCAAGGGTCGGAGTTGAGAGAAGAACATCAGGTAAAAACAAACAAACCCCAGGCTATGGCCAGCAACGAGGCAGTGGTCAGTGGTCGGGGTCAGTCAGGAGTCAAAGCAAAAAATGATAGAACAAGGGTCAGTACAGAGCATGCACCTTAATTAGCAGGCAGTATGCTTCTAAATAGACTGCCCAGCTTTTTGTCATATTCGAGTCCCAGTTGTCATTATCATGGCTGCCAAATCAGCACTGCTAGAGAAAAAGGTGGGGGCCGCAGCAACCATATGAATTCAGCACACCCGCAGCACCGCCAGTTAGGACAGCTGCAGCAGCAGATGGGGGGGGGGGGGGCACAGCTGCAGCAAATGCAACCAATCAGCACAGATGCAGTTAGAGATTGTGGCCTCAGCAGGACCAAATCAGCATGGCTATAGCAAAAGATGAAGACTCCAGCAGCACACCCAGTTTAGCATAGCTGCAGCAAAAAAAGGGGGCCACAGCAGTGACACCAACACAGCACTGCTGCTGGAAAAGATGGGGGCCTCAGCATCAGCACCATATCGGGGCGGCTGCAGCAAAAGACAGGCGCCACAGCATCAGCACATATCGACATTGGCTGCAGCGAAACATGGAGACCACAGCACTACCACAAAAGCGGCACATCTGCAGCAAAAGGTGGGGCCACAGCAACACCAAATTAGCACGGCTGATGCAAATGATGGGGGACAGCAGCAACACCAAAGCAGCACAGCTGTAGCAAAAGGAGGCCCAAGTAGCCGCTGCACCAAGTGTACGTTCCTGGAGCAAAAGAATACCACAGCAACACCAAACTGCACTGCTGCAGCAAGGGATATGGGATGGCAGCAACACCAAATCAATACAGCTACAGCATAAGAAGGGGCTACAGTAGTGGCACCAAATTGGCACAGCGGTATCACATGTCTGAGTCCACAGCAACAGCACAAAATCGGTACGACTACAGCAAAAGATACCCGAGTGTACGTGGAATGCAGTGATTCATCCATACTATGTGAATAACATTCAGCTAGTGTGCTCTTACACTTGTGTTCTGTCAAAGCAACATTTCTGATTCATATGGTTATCAAAATGCGTGCTACAAGCTAAGAAAAGGTGTTCATTTTTTGCTTGCTAATTAAAAAAAAAAAATTCTTGCACATTGTGTATTTTGCTTCCTGCCCACAGGAGGCGCCGGTGCTCTGCCAATCACTTGAAAAATATCTGTTTCTAGAAGTATGTGAGGTGCAGCAGCCAACAAGTTTTCGACGTGTTTGTCGTCACTTCGAGCTCTTTCTTGCTGTCATTTCTGTCTCAGGACAGGGTTTTCTTTCTACCTAAAGTGTTTTACAGTTTCAGTCGATTCACCGTAACCACATGAATTCCTTTATTTCAGAAGTTTTAAAAACTTTAAAACTTTCCTGCACTGTTACAATTTGCAGTTCTGTGACATATGAGTATTTTTGACCAGCTAAAAGAAGTCTAGGGGTCTACAATGTGCTGCAATGGGTTGTAGTTGTACCATCTATTACAATTTTTGTCACTTTTGCTGTTCTCTTCCCACTCTCTAATGCTGATGGACAACTTTAAGGGGTTGTCCAAGACTTAAATATTAATGACCTATCTCGAGCAACCCTACCTATGAGTAGTAGCCGTACAGCTTGGCCCCTTTTTAAAGTGAATCGGGAGAAATAGCGTCAAGCTTCCCCCACTCTGCCTACCGTTCAGATGTTGACGACCTTTCTTAAGGAAGGTCATCAATATGTTAGTCCTAGAGAGCCACCACCATAGACATTAGGCTACGTCTTCTGCACCCCCCACCACACTGTTACACATGACTAGAAACAAGCAGACCCAATGGAAGATTAGTTTTGGGGGTTCAGCTGAACTTTAGATATAGTTCTGTTTTGGATCCAAACTTGACCCGAACCTCATTGGAAGTCCCTGATTGGCCAGTTCGGCTCTCTGCCCATATACAGCCCATATACAGCCAGCATAATTAAAACACTTCCGAAGGAGGGAGAGTAAAGGTTTGTCAATTTTATTTTTTTTGGGTCCATACTTGCCATACAATCCGGTAACTCTGATTTTACTCCCAGTAAAAGCCATTCAACCACTGCAAGTGGCTTGCACTGGGCTGAGCACTGAGTGCCCTCAAGCACAGCGATGCTTGCTCCAGTGATTTGCATACGTAAAGCACCCGAACTCCAAACCCGAACACTGAAGTTTTTGGTAAAGTCTGTTTTTCGGGACGATCACCGAAATTTAAAGTCTGGTTTGGGCATCCTAAATTTGACTCTTTGAGTGAGCATTACATTTCACCAATAGCTGTATGTTGCGAGCATTGCACAACATTTCCGACGAGATCTTTCAAGGTTTCTTGATAGGTTAATCAGCTAAAGGAGCAATGGTAATACCTTTGCACATGCACCTGAGACAAAGAAGAGCTGGTGGTATCTCAGAAGCCAGGTTTGGTGTGAAAAGACAGGATGTGCCAATACAGAAATAGGATACAGTAAACCAAAATCCAAGGCAATGAGGTTCAAAATGACAAATATCAAGACTGGAAAAGAAGGTAGAGGTGAGTGAACCCTTGGAAGTTCGGCTCTAGAAGGTCCAGCCAGACTTTTTTTTTTTTTTTTTTTTTTTTAAAGTTCTGTTCTGGACACAAACTTGACCCAAACCTCATTAAAAGTCACTGGGCAGTTCTGCTCTCCGCGCACATAAGGCCAGCCTAAGCAAAACACTTCTGGGGGATAGAGGGTGGAGTTTTATCATTTTTATTTATTTGGGTCCATACTACATCCGTAACTCTGATTTTTACCCCCAGTATGAGCATTCAAACACTGCAATTGGGTTGCACTTTGCCGAACAGGAGTGTATCTGGGCACAGCAATGCTTACTCGAGTGTTTTGCGTTTGTAAAGTTCCCAAACTCCAAACCCGAGCTCTCTGATTCCAGTACGATCACCAAAATTTAAGTCTGGTTTGCTCCTCCCTAAATATGACTCTTTGAATAAGCCTTACATTTCACTTATAGCTCTCATGTTGCATGCACCACACAATGTTCCCCACGTGGTCAGGACTTTACAGTAGACATTGGCTTTATTGATAGGTTGATCAGTTAAAGAAGCAATTGTGATAGCTCTGCATACGCATGATTAACAGGCAGACACAGGTAGGGCTGTGGAGTTGAAGTCGGTGTCCATTTTTGTGGAGTTGGAGTCGAATTCGTATTCAGGGAAATTAAGGAGACTGAGTCGGATGTTTGCTTACTAACTCCACACCCCTGGTCAAAGGAGACCTGGTGCTTTATCGGAAGCCAGTGGTATTCACAACTGGTTTGGTGGGAAAAGACAGGAAGCTGCCAATGGAAATGGAGGAAGTCAACTGAAAACCCAAGAAGACAATGTTGAAAATGAATTGACAGAAACATCAAAACTAAGAAGAAAATGTGTTTGGGGTCATTATTAGTGTGTTTTAGCAGTGGGGTGGAAATTGTCAATGTGAATTCGACCTGAAATTCTTTTCCATTAAAATTCATATCTGTGAGTTATTATGTCTTCAAACTGGACAACTTGGCAAAAAAAATTAAAAATTAAGGAACCGCAATGGGGTTCAAATGTACTCCTAACAATCTGACGTTATAATGAATTTTGATAGATGTTCGTGGCCAGATGAGAAGTTTTGACGTGAGTAGGTGCAGCACCGTGGAAGCAGGTAGTCTACTCCTAGGAGCAAATTCCTTCACTTTTACTATATGTCTGATCTCTACATGTGTTGATTCACTTGCTGCCAAGCACGTAAAATGGAACTGGCAATAATTGAATGTTACATTGATGAAATAGTATGTAGATTTGTCTTTAGGGCATTCTCCTAATTGAGAGGGATCATGTGGGAGCTCGTTTCTCTGTCGAGGCCCCGGGGTTTCTCGGGAGGAGCACACACACCATGTTGAGTGCCACAGCTTGCACACACCATGAGCTATACATCATCCGGAGACAAAATATGTCTTGGCTTAACCTTATAAATCATGACCGGTATTGAGAATAATGAATCTCTTGCATATCATACAGATTTTTATCTTTGCAAGGAAGTTATTTCTCCCTTGAAGAATCTCACTGTGTGATTAGACCTTGCATTGCTCCTCTTTTTTTTGATGTTGGCTTTATGGATGGTTGGGTGGATGCTTGGTCAGATGTGGCCCAAGGTGCCACAAAATTTGGACAAAGAAAATGACATAATTGTGAATTTCATCTCCCCCACCTCTGGGGTTAGCTTTCCATGATGGTCTGATGTTGACCTCCAAATGTAATCTCAATAAACCAGATCAATTTTTCATTTCTTGTAGGACCCCAAATAATCTAAAATAACTAAAGGAGCAAAAACTCTCCCTCCTCAGGTCTAGCAGTGCCTCCCCACCACTGCCCTGGTGTCTGTGTTTTGGCTGCAGTGGTACCATCAATGCTGTAGCCCGTCACTAAGCTCAGCAGCTTGGGTTGTCTATCAATACGGAGCCGCTGGGCTCAGTCACTTATTTCAGGAATGATGCGCTATGTCATCATGAGGTTACAGCTGCCAAAACTGGAGCAGATGCTGTACACTGGGGAGGCAAGAACCTTCTTGGTAGTCATTTTAGTGTGTTTGATGCCTTTAATGGCTGGTAGCCTCAATAAAGATTGCATCTTACTTGCATTAACTAGAGATGAGCGAACTGAACTTTAAAGTTCAGATAATTTTACAAACATTTTTCAGTGTTCGGTTGCTTTACGTACACAAACCACGGGAGTGAGCATTGGGTACACTCTGTGCTTGGCACAGCGTGAGCCGCTTGCATTGTTTGATCGGCTCGCACTTGGGGTAAAATCATAGTAACATAGTTTTTAAGGTTGAAGGAAGACTTTAAGTCCATCTAGTTCAACCCATAGCCTAACATGTTGATCCAGAGGAAGGCAAAAAAAACCCATGTGGCAACACTAAGCTCCACATTGGGGGAAAAAAATTCCTTCCTGACTCCACATACGGCAATCAGACTAATTCCCTGGATCAACGCCCTATCAAAGAATCTAGTATGTATAACTGGTAATATTATAGTTTTCAAGAAAGGCATCCAGGCCCTTCTTAAATGTTAGTAGTGACTCACTCATTACAACAGCATGTGGCAGAGAGTTCCATAGTCTCACTGCTCTTACAGTAAAGAATCCGCGTCTGTGATTATGATTAAACCTTCTTTCCTCCAGACGTAGAGGATGCCCCCTTGTCCCAGTCTCCGGCCTAAGAGTAAAGAGATCATTAGAAAGGTCTCTGTACTGTCCCCTCATATATTTATACATTATTATAAGATCACCCCTAAGCCTTCGTTTTTCCAAGCTAAATAACCCCAAGTTTAATAACTTGTCTTTGTATTGCAGACCCCTTAGTCCTCTAATGACTTTTGTCGCTCTTCTCTGGACCTGCTCTAGTTCAGCTATGTCTTTCTTATACACCGGAGACCAGAATTGTACACAGTATTCTAAGTGTGGTCGCACTAGTGACTTGTATAGAGGTAAAATTATGTTCTCCTCATGAGCATCTATGCCTCTTTTAATGCATCCCACTATTTTATTTGCCTTTGCAGCAGCTGCCTGACACTGGCCACTAAATGTGAGTTTGTCATCTACCCATACACCCAGGTCTTTTTCAGTGACAGTTTTGCCCAGTGTTTTACAATTAAGCACATAATTATACCTTTTGTTTCCTCTGCCCAAGTGCATGACTTTACATTTATCCCCATTAAAGCGCATTTGCCATTTAGCAGCCCAAGCTTCTAGTTTACATAAATCCTCCTGTAATATAAAATTGTCCTCCTCTGTATTGATTACCCTGCAGAGTTTAGTGTCCTCTGCAAATATTGAGATTCTACTCTGTATGCCCCCTACAAGGTCATTAATAAATATATTAAATAGAAGCGGGCCCAACACTGACCCCTGTGGTACCCCACTGTTAACTGTGACCCATTCTGAGTGTGTTCCATTAATAACCACCCTTTGTTTCCTATCGCTAAGCCAGTTCTTAACCCACTTACACATATTTTCCCCTATCCCTATTGCCCTCATTTTATGTATCAACCTTTTGTGTGGCACAAAAGCTTTTGAAAAGTCCATATACACCACATCCACTGCATTTCTTTGGTCCAGTCCAGAACTTACTTCTTCATAGAAGCTTATCAGATTAGTTTGACAGGAACGGTCCCTCGTAAAACCATGTTGATAATGGGTCATGAGGTTATTTTTCTTCAGATTCTCCAGTATAGCATCTCTTAGAAAACCCTCTAGGATTTTACCCACAGTAGAGGTTAAGCTTACTGGCCTATAATTTCCAAGTTCAGTTTTTGTCCCATTTTTGAATATTGGCACCACATTTGCTATACGCCAGTCCTGTGGTACAGACCCTGTTATTATGGAATCTTTAAATATTAAAAATAATGGTCTATCTATGACAGTACTTAATTCCTGCAGCACTCTGGGGTGTATCCCATCCGGGCCCGGGGATTTGTCAATTTTAGTGATTTTTAGACGATGCCGTACTTCCTCTTGGGTTAAGCAGGTGACATTTAATTGAGACTTGTTGTTATCACTGATCATATTGTCTGTCATGGGATTTTCTTGTGTAAATACTGTTGAAAAAAAGTCATTTAGCATATTGGCTTTTTCCTCATCCTCATCCACCATTTCACCCAGAGCTATATAATAATAATATAATATTTTTTATAGCTTTATTAATTCTGCTGTTCTTTAAATAGATTTGTAACACTCCCCTTTGGGGCTCACAATCTAAAAAATCTTATCAGTATGTCTTTGGAGTGTGGGAGGAAACCAGAGAACCCTGGAGGAAACCTACACAAAAATGGGGAGAACATACAAACTCCTTGCAGATGTTGGCCTTGGTGAGATTTGAATCCAGGGCCCCAGCGCTGCAAGGCTGCAGTGCTAACAACTGAGCCACCACTATCGCATATACCAAAAAAAAAAAAAACGAACAAAAAATGAAAATTGCAAAACCCCCACTCTCCCTCCCCGGAAGTGTTTTGCTTATGGCTGGCTGTATGTTGGCGGAGAGCCAGTTTGCCCAATCAGTGACTTCTAAGAAGATTTGGACCCAGAACAGAACTTAATAAAAAGTCTGGCTAAATCCCCAGAACCCAAACCTCTACGGGTCCATTCATTTCTAGTCTTAACCCAATTCATAGCCAATTGGCCATATTTTTTGCATGTTGAAGTGGGTAGAGGCTCTGGCTGCATCAAAATTTCTGGGAACACTGAGGATGCAGACTGGCCTGATCTCCAGGGATACTTCTATGTTTTACCTGTAGAATGAGTCAAAATTACAAAACTGAATGAAGGAAGTATAGAAATCTGTCGATTACAGTAGTCAGCGGTGGAGCTGAAATGCGCCATTCTTGCTTAAGCCACGTGTAAATAGGAGACCGGGTGGATGGAAGTCTGCACTGTTCAGCAGATAATGGATGTCCAAGCAGGTTCAAGGAGTACATAAGATTTTATTAGCCTAAGAGGGTAAGAAAATCTTTTTGCACTCCTTGAACCTGCTTGGACATCCATTATCTGCTGAACAGCGTGGACTTCCATCCACCCGGTCTCCTATTTACACGTGGCTTACTTCTCCTTGGGTGGATTGCAGTAGTTTGGCGTATATAGCAGTTGTGTCTTGCACAACCCCACAAGGTGAGTGGCTTTGGCCTTACTTCACCCCCCTTAGTTGCCATTGATAAGACCCTATTGTGTCTGTCTTTCCTTTTTAGTGTGTGGTTCGGTTTCATTCTTGCTTAACTGACATCCCAGAGGCAACAATGTTATCTGAAGCCTGTTCTATATTCCCCACTTCTGCCATTGTCGGCCTTTTCCAGGACATTTCCTGTGAAGTCGTCAGTAGGATGCACCAAATGTCACTGCGCATTCGTAGGTATGGCACACGCATCCATCAAGCCAGAACAGGCATGTTTAGCGAGGTATGGACAACCCATGAGGAATTGTCATCGAAACGCACATTGGGGTGGAGAGATGCTAGATCTCACATTCTTAACACTGGTATGGTGTTGGTGTCCATTTTGGTGGCGTTGGAGTCGGACTCCGGGAAATTGAAGAGTCTGAGTTGGATGTTTGGCTTACTGACTCAACAGCCCTGCTTTAAATGCTTTATTCCTACTATTCTCGAAATGAGGTGGACAAGCAAAAGACCCAACAGGAGTTCATCCTGAGAACATCATTCAGCAATGTAAGCTGCTGAGGATACAGTCCATGTCGAGCCTTGGCACTGGGGCTGTGCTTGTTTAACATATCCCGGGGCCTAATGGATCCATGCCCTTTGACTAAATCTCCATCCAGGCAGCCAAGTCATGACATTGCAGCTGGAGAGAATTAACCATTGCCATACCGTGTTACGTTCAGTAGCCACCTTTATTTTTTCTCTCACTGGGAAGAAAGATTTTTTTTGGCACAGAGGCAATAATCGGTAGCCAAATTGATGATTATTGGAGGCCTTGACATGAGAGTGGAAAAAAGAACGAGACTCCTTTCAAAGTGTTTGCACTAACGGTGATTGACAGCACAGCTCTTGATCACCCGCTACCTTTTGGAAAGCAAGTCTGTACAACGACATGTGCTTCTTGGCCGAGGAAATGAATGTGCTTAATGCAGCTAACGTAATCTCCTAAGCTGCAGGCGTAATAAAGATAATATTTGTTCTCCATTATCAATCGCATACTTTCCTTGGTAGCACCCATCTGTCAGAATTTCAAAATGGCCACGGTAGTGAGCAAAGTATAGTATAGCCTTGATGAAATTATGATGTGGTGGATTCCACCAGGCATTTCAGATTATTTTGGGAAGGATGGATAAGAACCAATATAGACGCTAGTATTCAGTCCTGGTTTTCGCTGCAGTAACACATGGATGCGAAACCTGGACCATAAAGGAACAGGACAGAAGATGAATCAACGTCTTTGAAATGTGGTTCTAGAAAAGGATTATATCAATACCATGGATGGCAAGAAGAACAAACCTATCCATTTTGGAACAAATCCAGCCAGACATGAAACTAAGAAGCAAGGATGACCAACCTCTGACTTGCCTGCTTTGGACACAATATTCAAAAAGAGCAATTACTGCAAAAGGACATCACGGTCAGAATAATAGAAGTAAAAAGGCGAAGAGGAAGACCAGGAACCCAGTGGCTTGATAAAATCAAGATAACGGCAGAGAAGACCCTTGTGTTACTATCTAGGCTTGCACAAGAGTGTTCATCCATCAGGTCGCCATGGCCTGAGATCAAAGTAAACACCATTAAACAAAGAAGAAAAAAAAAAAATGATTATATAGCTTTCCAAGAATGTAAAATGAGCCAGACCAGCTATTATTTCTGATTCTTATTGTCATATTGGATGCCATCGGTTTAGCGACGTCTCCCAGTTGTTAGTTAATTTTTCTTCTTTTTGTTGTGTCTGCTGATGGATGATGTAGCCCAGCTGGATCCCACCAATTGGATCGCCAACAATTGTTATAATGGGAGACTTGTGTAACCCAATCTAAATCTCTGGCCTGGCGGTGATGAATGGGTTGACTAGATATAGTTGTTGCACCTTTAAGGCTCTCATATCGATGGGTTTGGTCAATGATCTGATATGTATGGGGTCACCAACTGATTGATGGTCAGGAGAGATGTTTATCGCGCATGTCCGATGTTGGACTGCCTATTGATTGCATTTTTCAATCGGAGATAAGCTGCCAAACGATGTTTTCAACCGACTGTTTGCCGAAGCCATAGTACAATAACTATATACAGTATTGCTGCGTGCACAAGGCCCAATATAAAATTAATGTACGGTATATTGTACAGACTGAAAAGGTGATAAAAATCCAAATGCCAGATTTGCCATCTTTTCCGTCACCTCCTCCAAAATTGCATCAAGTGCAAACAAAATGTGGTATGTACGCCAAAATGGTATCAATAATGTCAGTTCGCCACACAAAGAAAAACCCTCATAGAACTCCATTATTAGAATTGTAAAGATGTTACGCATCTCCGAATGTGCCAATGCAAATCAAATTTTTTTACGAAGTTCTAAATATATATTTTTAATCCAAATCTTAAAAAGGAAAATAAAAGTACAAGAACCTTTTGCCAAGTTGTTTTGTTACAGAATGACTATTTGAAAGGGGAACTCCAGTGAGAGAGAACTTTTTAGTACAGTTCTTCCTGCCCTGCTACATGATGAAGCATAGCTGTACACTGCAGTTCTAGGATTTGTAGATCTCTTCTAATTCAATAAAATCATACCTGCTCCTCTGCTCTGGCCCCCACCTCAGGGAACCCAGAATCTTCAGCCTGGTACCTTCATGCAGGAGCAGAGAGTAGGTGTGTCAGGGGCGTGTATGCTGGGAGCTGCAGGATCAGCTTACATTCCAGGGAGTGATGATGATGATCCATTGAAAGATGGAGAGATAAGAAGATACCATGTTCCTATGGGGAAGGGGAGACCATGCAGAGCTGAATCGATCAATGTAATGATTTGCCTCTGCTTGGATCCTCACAATAACAGTACACATTGTGCATCATCATACAGCAGAGGATCACAGCATGTATTTGTATCTGCTTGGTGACATGATTGCTATTTGAAGCCTGGACCCCCCCCTTCACATAGGATGGTATATCAGGGGCTGGATTGTATGTGTGAGCATGGGGCTGGCAGCCACGCCCCTTCCCTATACAGAAATGTGAGGGGGAGTGCATGTAGGCTGATCATGCAGCTCCCAGCATCCACGCCCCCGACACACCTCCTTCTCAGCAACAGCATGAGACTGTTACTCTGAAACTTCTGGGTTCAGAACTGAGTATCAGGTATGATTTTATCAATTTATAAGCGATCTATAAATCCTACAACTGCAGTGTACAACTCTGCTTCATCATGTAGGAGAGCAGGAACTGTACTAAATAGTTTTCCCTTGCTGGAGTTCCCCTTTAGTAACAAAAAAAACAAAAAATAAAAAAAATAAAAAATTCCCATATTTTTCAGTATACATAGTAAACAATCCTCGCAGCTTTTATGGCAAAAAAGTGGTGTAAAAGCTTGAAAAGTCGCAAAAATGGGGAGTTGTGTGAAAAATTGCAACTTTTGGCACTTTGAATTAGCTCCGCCAAAATGGCTGTAGCTGGGGAAGCAGGTGAGGTGGAGGCAGAACTCCTGCCTCCCTTTCTCCCCTCCTTTTTGCATACTAATAATCTGTATTCACTAAAGACACATGTCACCCTGGAAATGATGATCTTGAGACTGAAACATCAGTCCAGAATGAAAAAAAAGCAAATATCTCTGATAAGATATGTTGCAAAGTTGTTAATTTTTATTTGTGACTATTGATTTTTTAAATAGAATGTGACCAACGCTTCATTTTATAAGTGACCTGCACCCTTTGATGAATTTGGCGCCTTGTACACCAGCAAGACTGCCATGCGCTATTTCAACCAGGGCTGTGGAGTCGGAGTCTGGGTCCATTTTGGTGGAGTTGGATTAAGGGAAGTTGAGAAGTCTGAGTCGAATGTTTGGCTTGCCGACTCCACAGCCCTGATTTCAATCCCTAGATAGTAAAGTGAATGGTGTCTTTCGAAATTACAATTTGTTCCGCAAAAGAAAAGCCTATATAGTTGCAAAAATCTAAAGTTATGACTCCTGGAAGGAGAGGAGGGAAAAACATCTCATAAAGGCGCTAATAAGTACATACTGAGATTATCTTCCAAACTTAGTAAAAATATAAATTCCAAAAAAATGTTTATGAATTCACTTCCCACCCTCAAGGTGAGCCAATATTTAGATTATGTTGCAGGGAGTGTCCCCTTTGCACAATTTTCAAACAGTCTTGAAAGTGAAATGGTCTAATAATTGGTGTGCACAGGCCCCCGGCTAATTGCAAATATGTGTAGCACTTGAAGCGCCTCTAATAAGGGCCGGGATTGTTCGGAGCGGAGCGCAGGGTGGAGGTGACTTACTCACACAAAGCTCTCTCTCCGCACTTCACATTTTTGGTAGGGTGGCAGTCTTTCATTCAGGTATTTGGACAACACTTGAAGTCACTTCCCAGCTTTCTTAAGGTAAACGTTTGCCGTGGCCTAAGGTGTTTGAAGAATCTCTGAAGTCCATCCCTGTGGAGGGCGAGGAGCTACAGGTTTATCAATGACATTGAAGAAGTGTTTCCAGCCCAATGTAAACGTCCTCGCCCTTGACCAACGGGAACTAATGTATCATTTACACACAAAACAAAAGAGGAATGTCTTAACACTGGGCAGTCGGGGACCGAGGGCACATCTTAAATTCAGGCTTTTTTACGGGAGAGCCTAAATCGATGGTTATCTTGTATCGCTAATTGACTACGTCGTTGAGTGGAGTTGAGGTTTACATTTGTCTTCTTCTGTTTTGGGAACTGAATTGTATTTTTCTAAGCTCTTTCGCCCTCAAGCACTATTATTATTAGTCCAAACTGGTTGAGATGGGTGTATTGGTTGAAGCTCCAATTCGTAGATTTTGGTTTTGTGCACTTTGGAGTTTTTGTTTAAAAAAGAACTCCAAAGTGGAAACTGTCCAGGCTCCTCAAAGACCTTTACTCCAGCAGGCTCACAAATTGTTACATTTGGATACAGAATACCCCTGCTTTGCAGTGGTCGGACCCCCACTAATTTAGCAGTTGTTAGCTATCTAGTGGATATGTAATGACTTGTTAATATCAAAATACTCTTGTGGTAAAAATACAGAGAGTTGACTGCTAAAAAGGTGTATAAATAGGACTTTGTGATAATATGGGGCCTGACCACTACTTCATGTTAAAAAAAAAATTACCCTTAAGGTCCCATTCTTTCACTTGCCGATCCCAACTGACCCAGTCCTTCATATACTAGATATAGCTGTTCAGGCAAACACTGGCTGATTGGACTAGTGAATGCCATAGAGCAAGGGTGGGGAACCTTTTTCTGCCAAGGGCCATTTGGAAATTTCTACCATCCTTCGGGGCCGCACAAAATTATCAACTTGAAAATTACTTTACTATATTTGGTTAACCAATCAGCTCACCCCTACTGTGGTGGTTGGATGGAGCTGCTTCTCTTTTTGGTGTGGCTGTGATGTTACAGTGCCTACAAGTAGTCTTCAACCCCCTGCAGATTTAGGTGGTTTGATAAGATGCAAATAAGTTAGAGCCTTCAAACTGCAAACGAGAGTAGGATTTAATAACAGAAGCATAAATCTTACAAACCAAAAAGTTATGTTGCTCAGTTGAATTTTAATACATTTTAAACATAAATGTGTGGGTCAATTTTTATTCAACCCCTAGGTTTAATATTTTGTGGAATAACCCTTGTTTGCAATTACAGCTAATAATCGTCTTTTATAAGACCTGATCAGGCCGGCACAGGTCTCTGGAGTTATCTTGGCCCACTCCTCCATGCAGATCTTCTCCAAGTTATCTAGGTTCTTTGGGTATCTCATGTGGACTTTAATCTTGAGCTCCTTCCACAAGTTTTCAATTGGGTTAAGGTCAGGAGACTGACAAGGCCACTCCATCACCTTGATTTTTTCCCTCTTGAACCAGGCCTTGGTTTTCTTGGCTGTGTGCTTTGGGTCGTTGTCTTGTTGGAAGATGAAATTACGACCCATCTTAAGATCCTTGATGGAGGAGCGGAGGTTCTTGGCCAAAATCTCCAGGTAGGCCGTGCTATCCATCTTCCCATGGATGCGGACCAGATGGCCAGGCCCCTTGGCTGAGAAACAGCCCCACAGCATGATGCTGCCACCACCATGCTTGACTGTAGGGATGGTATTCTTGGGGTCGTATGCAGTGCCATCCAGTCTCCAAACGTCACGTGTTGGTTGGCACCAAAGATCTCGAGCTTGGTCTCATCAGACCATAGAACCTTGTACCAGTCTGTCTCAGAGTCCTCCAAGTGATCATGAGCAAACTGTAGACGAGCCTTGACATGACGCTTTGAAAGTAAAGGTACCTTACGGGCTCGTCTGGAACGGAGACCATTGCGGTGGAGTACGTTACTTATGGTATTGACTGAAACCAATGTCCCCACTGCCATGAGATCTTCCCGGAGCTCCTTCCTTGTTGTCCTTGGGTTAGCCTATAACTCTTCGGACAAGCCTGGCCTCGGCACGGGAGGAAACTTTCAAAGGCTGTCCAGACCGTGGAAGGCTAACAGTAGTTCCATAAGCCTTCCACTTCCGGATGATGCTCCCAACAGTGGAGACAGGTAGGCCCAACTCTTGGAAAGGGTTTTGTACCCCTTGCCAGCCTTGTGACCCTCCACGAATCTTGTCTCTGATGGCCTTGGAATGCTCCTTTGTCTTTCCCATGTTGACCATGTATGAGTGCTGTTCACAAGTTTGGGGAGGGTCTTAAATAGTCAGAAAAGGCTGGCAAAAGAGATAATTAATCCACACATGTGAAGCTCATTGTTCTTTGTGCCTGAACTACTTCTTAATACTTTAGGGGGCCAAACAGAATGCTGGTGGTTTGAGGGGTTGAATAATAAATGACCCTCTGAATTATCTTTTAACGCTTTAAAAAAAAAAATGTAAAAATCTTTTTGGCTGCAGTGCATTTCCCACTTCCAGGTGATCTACAGTCCAAATGTCACAATGCCAAGTTAATTCCACATGTGTCAACCAGCTAAATCTGCAGGGGGTTGAAGACTACTTGTAGGCACTGTAAGTGATATTGAACTGCTTTTCCAGGTTTTCTAGAGGCCTAGACATCAGAGGAGAGGCTGGAGGCACATCCTAGGTGGGCTGAAGCTTGGGGCATAGAGATCCCTGGGGAATAGAGTTTAAAGGGCAGGCAGTTGGCAAAACGCGGCTGCCACCCGAGCACTGCGGTCCCCAGTAAACTGTTCGGGGGCCGCAGAATAGGAAGTCGAGGGCTGCATTCGGCCCAAGGGTCTGAGGTTCCCCGCCCCTGTCAGTATCGAATTTTTGACCATTATTGTTTGGTTTATTTTTTTGTTTTCTTGTTTAACTCTTTTTATCCCCCAAAAAAATTCTCATAAATGTGTGTGTCCCTTAACATCGTAAAAGTTTTATCATCCATATCTCCTGGAGTCCTGAATGGCTAATTGATATATTGTTTTCTACCACTTGCGAGTCTTGGGGGTGCTGCCCGTCTTCCTGGGAGTTGCTTCATAACAGTTTTTGCTTTTGTTTTTTTTTCCAGATTTACCAGCTAGACGGGATCCCGCTCATCCTGGATAACTGCAGTATTGATGACAACAATCCATGTATCCTTCTTAAATAATTAACCTGTTGGGTAAATAATCTCCATATGGAGAACTCCAAACCTACCGGTGACTCCTAGGGAGTTGGTCAGGGGTTCACTTACTTTCTTACATGATTCATGGTTGATGTTTTTTGCAAAACCTTTTATGTTCTTGATTTTTATGTCAATGTGAAGATGCAAACAGAAATTGAATTATTGTTAACCGTTTTCTTGCTGACCAAGTTTGGGAATAATCGCTCAGGCAATCCAGGCCCCAAGCAAAGGAAAGGTTCATAACTAAAATCAGCTGTGCTACTTTTTGAGCAGAACACCACCTTCACCCCCTGGATTTTTATATAATTCAGTTATTGATGGTGCCAAAACATTTTGGTAATTTTTTAAAATATTTATTATCTAATGGGTAAATGAAGCACTTTTTTGGGGGAAAGTGGAAGCAGACTACTGGACCTGCAGGATCTGTAACAGGCACTGCACTCTGTGGAGACTCGAGGGTCAGTGAATGCTCTCATCCACTGGCCATGCTGTCTTTAGAAAGTCTATCTGGGATGGGTTTTGTCCCACTGAACGCCCATTTTCCATGCCCATAAACAGAACACTACTCAGATTACACAGAGTGAGGGTACCACACACCAGTAGGACGTTATTGGGTCACAAACCGTTAACAGCATATGGTACATTCCCCAGCAAGGGCACTATATGATGCATGTGACAGCATCTCACCCTTTCACTGGCTCCCCAAAGATCAAAGTCTCTTCGACTTCGGGGTATTCAGGACCAACTATATAAGGTAGCAGCACCCCCGCTTTTGTCAGGCACTCACTGAGAGGAGGGTAGTGGCATGCTTAGGAAACCGACTGAGCACAGCGAGGTATGTGGCCAATGATTGGACTATCCCAACCTGGGTTCTCCAAATGAATTCATGGGCTCGTATTGGGCAGTAGAGTAGTTCTTTAATTTACCAGATAGAGCCATGGTCCCTAGGCTGAGGCCCTGTAGAATCAGTCTGGGGACAGGAGCAGGCCCCTTTTTATTTCGCCCAGCTCCCATTTCAAGGCATTGTGCCCACAGGATTGGTGGGAGATGGCTGTTCGCTCCTTCAATTTGATTACATAATTGGCTCCAAATGATGCAGTCAAGTACTCCGCGGGGGGGCTGATGAAAGAAGCAGGCATTCCACAAAGTAGCAGACAAAAAGGCCACTGGATAGTCCCCCATGAAAGGATGGCTCATGTCCTTTGGCTTTCTGACAAAGGAATAGTACATCTGGCATAATTAAGAATATTTACCCCCACATAAGTGGCCATATACTCTTTAATGACACTTAGTCATCACATACTTATCCTCCATTAAGACTAAGAAGGAGAGTTCACTAACACTAACCACTGATTGGCTACATACACTGCAATCCTTAATCCATAATGGATCGTTTTATGCAGATATAGAGTATATTAGTAGCACATTTGACAATTCTTTAAATTTTTTTATGCAAGCTACATGATCACTTCACTTAACAAATGAGCCTTTTGCTTGCTTATCGGGCGATTGAGAGCCTTTTGCTTGCTCGTCGGGCAATCGGCAGGCTTTTACCTGATCATCGGGTGATCGACAGCCTTTTGCTTGCTCGTCGGGTGATCGACAGCCTTTTGCTTGCTCGTCGGGCGAGCGGCAGCCTTTTGCCTGATTGTCGGGCGATCGTCAGCCTTTTGCCTGATTGTCGGGCGATCGTCAGCCTTTTGCATGATTGTCGGGCGATCGTCAGCCTTTTGCCTGATTGTCGGGCGATCGTCAGCCTTTTGCCTGATTGTCGGGCGATCGGCAGCCTTTTGCCTGATTGTCGGGCGATCGGCAGCCTTTTGCCTGATTGTCGGGCGATCGGCAGCCTTTTGCCTCATTGTCGGGCGATCGGCAGCCTTTTGCCTGATTGTCGGGCGATCGGCAGCCTTTTGCCTGATTGTCGGGCGATCGGCAGCCTTTTGCCTGATTGTCGGGCGATCGGCAGCCTTTTGCCTCATTGTCGGGCGATCGGCAGCCTTTTGCCTCATTGTCGGGCGATCGGCAGCCTTTTGCCTGATTGTCGGGCGATCGGCAGCCTTTTGCCTGATTGTCGGGCGATCAGCAGCCTTTTGCCTGATTGTCGGGCGATCGGCATTCTTTTTGCTCTGTATTATTATTGGGAATCGGATTTATAGTAAAACTCAATCTCAATATTCATGCTGTATAATTATACCCTAAGAGATCAGATAAATCTTATTGAGGAGGAAAGAAAATGGTGTTATGTAGAAGACTTTGAATCAGGAGAAAGAGGTATGGGAATAATTGGCAAACTGTGTTGGCCACCATCATTAAGGCCCCGTCACACAGGGCTACATTGCCGCCTGTTATATAGGCGACGTAGGGGCGTTGCCTATCGGCGGCGTCATCGCCCCTACGTCGCCTCATGTAAAGGGGCAAGGTCGGCGCCCCCGGGAGGTCGCCTGTTTTCACAGCAGCGCTGTGAAACCAGGCGGCCGATCTGGGGCGATGTGCACGCATCGCCCCATGTAACCGGCCGCCGGCGAGCTGACAGGCGATAGGAGCCATAGGCTCCTATTGTCCTGCATCGCCGCTGGGGTTTTCAGACACCCCGGCGGCGTTGCCCCATGTAAACTGGGGACGGCGACGCTGGCGGGGCGCCAAACATGTGCGGGCACCTGCCAGTCGCCGCCAGCATCCCCAGCACCGTCACCAGGTGGCCTTTAGGGTACATTATTGTCATCACTTTTTAGAAGGAAGCAGATTACTATACCTGCAGGATCTGGAACAGGCACTGCCCTCATTCTCCATTAAGACTAATGGAAACTTTACACGTCTCGATATTGTCGTCCAACTTCGATAAAAAGTCACGTGGGTTGTGCGTTGGATTCGATATCGTTTGTGCGTTGTGTGGTGTGAATGTGCAATTCGATGCAAGAACAATGTCAAAACTATATCGGGGAAGAATTGTGCAGGCTCTCCAACTGCCCGATATTGGATGGACGATGTGGCCGGATCGTGCTGTGTGACAGCCCAACACCGAGCAACCTCCCCTATTCACTCCCATGTTAAATGGTCGTTCCTGGGTCGCCTACCGATATCACCTTGTGTGACAGCTCCTATGCAATCTTGGATTTCAGCAAAAAAAATGCACGCTCCCGTGCCGTTGTATACAATATTGAAACAATGTTGGCACGTGTAAAGTGGCCATTAAGGTACCGTCACACGCGGTAATTTTGCAAGCAATTTCACTGGCAATTTGCAGGTTGCAGTGAAATCATGGACACATTGTTCCATTTCTACACGGCAACAAAACAGAACAATGTATCCATGATTTCACTGCAACCAGCAAATTGTCAGTGAAATTGCTTGCAAATTGCCGCGTGTGACGGTACCTTTAGGGATCAGGCAGAACTCACCGAGGAGAGAAGTAAAACGTCACGGTAAGGTAATGGTCAAACTCTATTGGCCACTATATAAAATATGTAGTCTCAGAAAAGAAAAGGAAAACTGGGCACTATCCGTGGTGTGCAATCGGTGAGATCCAGAGCGATCCTCTCTGACCGAAGGTGTAGATCGAATGGAGGTGCACACTATATGTAAGTGACCAAGTTTAAATAGCAGAAAAATAGACAGTGGCACTCACCATGATGATCTAAATCACTTTATTGCGGTATCCAAGAACACACTCAGGAAAAGCAAACGGTGGGGGAGGGAGGTGCGGGAGCGAGGACGACAGCAACCGTTTCGCAGCTCAGTGGCCGCTTCTACGGGCTTGATGTCAGGACCCGTAGAAGCGGCCACTGAGCTGCGAAACGGTTGCCGTCGTCCTCGCTCCCGCACCTCCCTCCCCCACCGTTTGTTTTTCCGGAATGTGTTCTTGGATACCGCAATAAAGTGATAAAGATCATCATGGTGAGTGCCACTGTCTATTTTTCTGCTATTTAAATAAAATATGTAGACACTACCCGATTCATGGAGAGTAGGTTTGGTTAGTTTGGTGACTTTGCTTTGCATTTTAAACGGTTAGAAGACTATCAACCCGTGACTTGGACTTGCAATACCGAACACAGCCTTCAAACTATAGTGGCGCAGTTACTTGACCACAGAAGTAATTTTTTCATCAAATCTTAGACCCCCTTCTGTAGATACGTCATCCTCCAAGTTTCCAGGCTATATTTACCGACAATCCGGGGCTGGCTAGAGCATTACCTGCTTGTGGTTTGGCTGTTTATTTCCCGTGGTCAGTCCTGTTTACATACCAGACGTGTACGGATATACAGAAGATACAAATTCGCGTCCTGATAAAGTTTCTGTTTCTTTTATTTTCTGTGCAAATCCCGAAAATCCAGTGTGAGGTAGCTTCTAAATACTTCTGCCTCTCTGGCAGCCACCCGTATAATTATGGTTTAGGAAAACCTATGGCTAAAGCAAACCCAAAATCCAGTTGCTCTGGTCTACAACAATGGCATTTTGTCTCCGTGCCCTGCCAGGAAAGACAATATGAGGACCCGCTGTATTTATGTTATTTTTATTTATTTATTTTTTTATTTTTATTTTTTTCTAATCCAGTTACTTTTTTGGCATGAAGACTGCAGACCGAAGCAGAATAAAAGAGTCGAGGGTGGATAAGCCATGCTCAGAGAAACACAAATCTTAGTTTTTTGTTTTTTTTTTTAGTGTATTTTTTGTCTTTTGTCTTTTTTTATGTTTACTACACCTTTAGAGTCATAATAATTTTATTTGTTGTATTACTTCTTCTTTACAGGAGATTTAATGGCTTAACGCCCCATTCCTTTCTTGTCTCTTTCAGTAAATTAAAATTTCACAGAACCTTTTTTCTTCTTTAAAAACATTTTTGCATTGCTGTTCCTCTGTAATTCTTCCTGCAAATGTATAAAAAAAAAAAAGCAACAAGCTGGTGTAAAGCTCTCAGGGGCAAGCGTGCGGAAGAGGAGCCACTTGGCCCGGAACAGATCTCGACCTGGAGGGGTGTAACTAAACGGCAACTTCATGTTCACTAGAGACTCTGCTGGTGAGGTTAGGATTGTGCTGCTGGATAGCCACCAATTGCTACTCCAGGGGATCACAGTACCTCAACAGCTGATTCCAGGAGATTCAGGAATGCAGGCAGGTACGGTCTCTGTGAGGGTACGCGCAGCCTGGACAGATGGTAGAGCATGTGCAGTGGGTACGGCAGCAGGGCTCGTGCAGGCTGGCACTGAAGGTATAACAGCAAAGCTGTTTCAGACTGGCACTGCGGGTATGGCAGCAAGGCTGGTTCAGACTAGCACTAAAGGTATGACCGCAGGGCTGGTTCATACTGGTACTGAAACTACGGTAGCAGCTTGGTTCAGATTGGCACTGAATGTATGGTAGCAGAACTGGTTCAGTCTGGCAGTGAAGGTACAACAGTAGAGCTGCTTCACATTGGCACTCAAGGTATGGCAGCAGGACTCCTTCATACTGACACCAAAACTACAGTAGCAGGGCTAGTTCTGACTGATACTGAAGATACAGCAGCAGGGCTGGGTCAGACTTGCGCTGAAGCTACAGCAGCAGGACTGGTTCAGACTGGCACTGAAGATACAGTAGCAGGGCTGGTTCAAACAGATGCTCGCAGGTAAATCTATACTAAGAAACAGACTCGAGTTAGGTAATGCATGGGACTCCGGAAAGAGCAAAGGGCATGGGCACCTGACAACCAGAGTGTCTCTAGCTGTAGACATGTTGCTCGAGCACCTCCCATTGGGGGAAGGTGTCTTAATTACTTTGTGCTTCTCAGCCATAGGCTAAGAAGCACTTCTGGGTAAGGCATGCTTGCCCTTTAAGAATACTGTGTGTGTCAAGCTCGCAACCGAAGCATTCCCGGAAGAACTGTGCAAAGTGTGAAGGCCGCAGGAGCTGAAGGCAGGAGACCGAACCGGGCAGACGCTGTGGGACTGCCGGAAAGGTGACTACGCCGGTCATCTTGCTGTGTGGTTGACGTTACTGAGATAATCTTATATGTGTGTAACTGCAATGTACTGTGTAATGGATGTGTCCGACCGTACAGGGACATGGTCTGATCATACCACAACTCCTGTGCTGACATAATCTTATATATGTGTCCCTGCTGTGTGCTGTGTAATGGATGTGTCTGACCGTACAGGGACATGGTCTGATCATACCACATCTCGTGGGCAGGAGAGGACGTAAAAAGTATACAGACATTACAGCATTGGACTGCCAATAATTCATTCTTTGTGGTAAAATATGTTTTAAAAACATGCAGAGAAATGTTTTATCTCACAAAAAGAATCATCCATGATCATGTGATGTGATGTCTGTATACTCCTTTTGTGTCCTCCTATGCTCAGGAGATGTGGTATGATTAGGTTATGTCCCTGTACGGTCAGACACATCCATTACACAGTACACAGCAGGGACACATATATAAGATTAAAAAAGGATGTTCCCGTTCTGAGATAAACTGTCACGCTGGGAGTGGGGAAGACACCCAGCGTAGGATAACGACGGGGGGGGGGGGAGTCAGGAGTCCCTAATGCTAAGGGCACAAGAAGGAGACGGTGACCCCTAGACTTCCTAGAGCTGACCCTGTCTGCCCTAACGTCCCTATACAGTCTCCTCAACTGTCGCCGACCACGAACCTCGTCCCTCTCTGATCCTAGATCTATCCTATCTAAGGATCAGATGGAGAGGTTCACTAGACCCCTCCACTATCAACTAAAGACAAACACCAACTGCGGAACTCAGAACAATATGATTCCGCCGACCGAGTCCCCTGGTGGAGATGGCGCAATTTGGATTCAGCCAAAGAGACACGGTCAGGGTCATCATATATGAGGCCTAAGGCGTCAAAAAATCCATCCACAGACTGGAGACAAGTAGAGTCCTGTGGCAGAGAGAAAGCCCAGGATTGGGGATCCCCCTGCAGCAATGATATAATAATTCCTACCCGCTGCTGCTCATCACCAGTGGAATACGGCTTAAGCCTAAAGTATAATTTACAGGCCTCTTTGAACACAGTAAATTTGTCTCTGCCTCCTGAAAACCTGTCAGGGAGGGCAACCTTAGGTTCCGGTCTGGCCGGACCCACTGCTTGATTCCCCAAGACACCATTTTGCGGTTGTGGTCCCTGCAGAGCCGACCGAAGGTCCGCAACCTCCAAAGACAAGGTCTGCAGCTGCTGGGCCAAAGCAGACACAGGATCCATAAGGAAAGGAAGGAAAATCAAATCCTCCCCTTCCTTCACTTACAGTTATGGCAGGTGATAATGTCACGCTGGGAGTGGGGAAGACACCCAGCGTAGGATAACGACGGGGGGGGGGGAATCAGGAGTCCCTAATGCTAAGGGCACAAGAAGGAGACGGTGACCCCTAGACTTCCTAGAGCTGACCCTGTCTGCCCTAACGTCCCTATACAGTCTCCTCAACTGTCGCCGACCACGAACCTCGTCCCTCTCTGATCCTAGATCTATCCTATCTAAGGATCAGATGGAGAGGTTCACTAGACCCCTCCACTATCAACTAAAGACAAACACCAGGGAAGACAGACATTTGGGAAAAGGAAACACTTATCTGACAGCAGAACACAGCAACCTCCACAATCTCAGCTTCTGCTGGAGCAAGGATAAAGTGTGCACAAGGAACTATCACCTGCACCGAGGAAGGGTAATGAACCTCCTTATAAAGGTGGAAGGAGTCTGCTGGGTCCTAGTGACCTACAACATTGGTGGATAAAACCAGACCGAGCGCAAGACCTCCACAGCCGTCTCCCCATAATAGAGAGATCTCATCACACCTTCTCTCCATCAACACAGAAGGTAAATGCCCCTGAAAGAGACGGACCATCCTCCACCATTATGGCTGATGGGCCAAACGCTGGGATCGTCTGCGCGTGGCCTCCACCCTGTCATCCGTGCCACCCGTGACATAAACACATCCAATTGTGGAAATTATTATTATTCCAAGATCTAATAATTAAAATGAACTTTGTTCTTGGGAAAAACCCCTTTAACAAAGAGAATGGTTTCATATTTCCAGGAAGACTAACAGAGGAATCACATAATGCTAGTTTGCCTGAAAAAATGCTCCTTATTTCACGACATGCAAGTAGTTATGACACAAGACAGTAGAGGAGACCTCCATGAGCTTCGCAGGTGTTTCGAGCATTGAATGGGACTGGTGAGTGGTTATGGACTTTGTGGTGGCAATGAGAAGATGACGTAGTCTTCTAACTGTTTGGATAATGTGTCTTCATTTCCCTGCATAGTTACGAAGAACGTCCGGTGCCAATGATCTATTACCTGTGATTCAACGTATAGATATCTGAATGTGCGGTGCCCACACAGAGGTTATTCTGGCATTCCCGGTAGGTGGTCTGGTCACCACAGATGCATGCACTACAGCAATACGCATCACCACATCACAGCTGTACGGAGGTCTAATGTATATCATTTAGGTCACCGCACTGTAAAAAAAAAATGTAGGATACATTGTCCAACCGAGAATAAGATAACATCTGCAGGACTGCTCATTAACTCATGCCTGGCACAAACATTGGAGGTCCTCGTCCCACAACTCGGAACATTGCTTAGAGCAGCGTTATAGGAATTTTATTTTATTGCCTTTTGACAAGTCATTAATTACCCTTGACTACACTATTTAAAGTGGACCTTTAAAATGTCAAGATACTTGTGCTACTGATGAAAATAAGAAGTGGGATATGCTGAACTCACGGTCACGACCACTGATCCTAAAATTAAGGGGACATTTACTTTTAGGTTGGGATCCACTGTAGAAACAAAGTGGTGACTGATATTGGGGAGATTTACACTACGGCATCCCTGAATGTCCTCCCTTCTGATTGTGACACAAAATCTGGGAATTGTAAACTTGTCCATCTGTAAATGGTGCTGGAGAACATTATGTTATCGGAACCATGGATGGCAAGAAGAATGAGAAGATCAATCAAGTTTGGAACATGTCACTCGAAACAAGGATCACCATGCTACGACTTGGCCACTTTGGACACATCATACGAAGAGAGTAATCACTGGAGAAGAAGAACCAACGCCATCGAAATGTGGAGCTGGAGAAGGATGCTAGGAACACCATGGATGGCAAGAAGAACAAACAATCAATTTTGGAACAAATCAAGCCACAAATGTCAGGGATCACCAAGCTACGTCTTGCCTACTTTGGACACGTCATAAAAAGAGAGTAATCACTGGAGTAGAAGAAGAATCAACATCCAATTGTGGTGCTGGAGAAGGACGTGTTTTAATGGCAAGAAGAATAAACAAATCAGTCTTGGAACAAATCAAGCCAAAAATGTCAGGGTTCACCATGCTACGTCTTGCCTACTTTGGACACGTCATAAAAAGAGAGTAATCACTAGAGTAGAAGAAGAATCAACATCAAATTGTGGTGCTGGAGAAGGACGTGTTTTAATGGCAAGAAGAATAAACAAATCAGTCTTGGAACAAATCAAGCCAGAAATGTCAAGGATCACCAAGCTAATGCTTACCTACTTTGGACACCTCTTACGAAGAGAGCAACGAAGGATATGATGGTCGGAAGAATAGAAGGAACAAGGTGAAGAGGAAGACCAGCAACCTGAGGGCTTGATACAATCAAGATAATGTCCCTTAATTTATTCAAAATTAATCTATACCTAACAAGACAACAATGCAGCTACAGAGCCCTCGTCTCTGGGTTTAATTTGATCAGCCAGAATGTAAGTGTTTATTTTGATAAGATTCGGAATCCTTTTCTTTTGACACTCCCATCCTTCATAAGGGATACATTGGAACTTTTAATGAAGATAGAAGGTATCATCCTTGATGCAGAAACCTCCTTGGCATCCTTAGACGTGGAATTCCCTATACAGTTCCATCCTGCATGACAAGGATGAGGCTGTGCATCATTATCTCAGGTCTAGAGCAGTTTATAATATCCCACATGAAATCTTAATAGTCAAACTTCTTCATTTTATCCTAACCCACAATTATTTCTTTTTTGATGGCACGTACTTTCACCAACTCGGGGGCGCAGCGATGGGCAGGGCTGTGGTGTTGAGTCAGAGTTATGGAGTCGGTGTCCATTTAGGTGGATTCTGAGTTGGATACAGGGAAATTTTGGAGTCTTGAGTTGGATGTTTAGATTACCAACTCCACAGACCTTACGATGTATAGTCCATGCACCCCATAGTATGGCAATCTTTTCCTGGGTTGGTGGGTGGAGACTGTGATCTTCCGGGATGATGGCCCCCTTGTGGTTGTCTATGATAATGTACTGGGGGAGCTATATCGATGATATCTTTGTCCCATGGTCAGAGTCTGCATACACTATAACAGATTGACTGAATTCACAGTACATCAGATACATGGCTGTCATTGATATTCTGAGACCGTTTCTTGTCACTCCTGAAGAAGTCCATTATTTTGGTTTTAAGAAAGAAATCGCCCTGTAGAGCACCTGTTCGTTTTTTCCACTGGGCATCGGAGGAAGATGACGACACATATTGACGTCTTTCCAATAGGGTAAAAAGTATTGTTAGTTCACAGTCTCTGTTTTGGCCTCGTAGATCGAAAACATAAAAGTATCTGAAGCCAATTATGCATGGTATGTGTGTGATGTGGGCGACCCTTCGCTCGAGCCTTTGAGGCCACCAATTGACTTTCAAACAGAACCACAAACTGGGCTGGAAGTCCACAGCGCACAGTAATGGTTAGCTAGTCATTAAACATTTTCATCCACAAATTGACTTTATTATAAGACTTGAACAAGCCGGATCTTCTGATTCTTTGTGATGATAAATGTGCAGGCTGTCCCAAAATCGGCTTGTTTGGCGGTGAAGGACTTTTTTTGAAATGCAAAGGAACAAAATGTTGTGGTTTTCTTCATTGTTGTTCTCGTTCCGATTTAACTACTGGGGAAAAGTTGATCATTTGGTTTTAACCTGAAGATGTCCAGATGCTGATATCTTGGGCCTCTACAGCCATACAAGAGTATTGAGTGTAGATTTTTGGAAATCTAAAGCACAGCTCATCTCAAGGTCAAACATACCAAAGCACAACATGCAGCTGATTTTGCACCCCTGGAGAAAAGAGAAAATTATGTTGGCTCCATACTTTGTGGTGAGAACGTAACCCTACAAACATTTGTATCAAGTTTAATAAAATGGTCACTGTCATTTAATAAGGGATCAAATGACAGCTATCCATTGAAGTCTATGGAGGACGTAGAGAGAGGGAGATGCATGTATACCGCAATGCTGTTTCTAGTAGAGCTGAATTTACAGCCACACTGCTCAGTACTGCATGAATGGTGCCTGGTGCCGTTTGTTGCAAAGTTGGTTGTCCAAGAATATTTCTGTACGTAAAAACTCTAAGAGGACATAGCCTTATAACAGCATTGTGGTCCTTTCAAATTTAGGGTTGAAAAGTATACCCTTTTTAAAGACATATATCCCAAGTAACTTTCCAATTTAAAGTAGTTGTCCACTACTCTGACCACCCAGTATCAATCAGTATTATTGTAAAATAATAACAGCTGTAGTCACCTCAGGTGTTAGTGCCGTTTCAGCAATGTTGATATACAAAAGGGTGTTAGTGGTCTAATCAGGTGCCAGGTATTGGCAAGGGAAAGGAGGGAAATTCTTTAGATAATAATTATTTTATTCTTGCTTAAACATTGCAAACATGACAAGGCGTTTCGGCGGTATATCGCATTCATCAAGTGATGGGCTGTACTGCAGCCAAGGGGGCCTTGCATAGGATGTGCAATTCCAAATATCAGGTGCAAATTTGTGCTGATTTATCTTCAGATCACTTCCCGGAGCCGGTGAACATGTCGGAGATCTCCAGGGTCATGATCAGTCAGATCTGCTGTGTTATGGTTCGTGAAGTCAATAGGTTCAGCTGACTTTCACCTAATGTTTATGGGTCTCATTTCATAGATGAGTTGAGCCATTAGTATGTTTCGCTGTGGGTATGCCTATTCATGCGACACTAGCCACTAGTGACAAGTAGTGAGGCAGGATAGTCAAGCGTTCTGGGGTCAGGTACCTGGAGAGTACATCAAGGATTAAGGGAATAAACAGAGATGTTGTGAGGTCATGGTCCGTAGTCAGAATACCTGGACGGTAGTGGATAAGAAAGGGTCTAAACAAACAGATGTTCAGAGCGAGGTCGAAGGTTAGGCAGGAATAGATCAATTAAACAAAACAGGGATACAGGCCAACAAGCACCACTAAACAGAATGCTACAACTGGCAGAGTTCTGGGAAAAACTGCTCAGCTAAGGAGCTGGGCAATCACTGGGAACACTTGAATCAATCATCACCTTCCACTACCAGATTGAACAACTGAGCTGTCACTTACCCAGTTGACCACTCAGTACACTCTGATTCCAAAGTTGGAGCAAACACTCATTGTGTCCTAGACGCACTGAGCGGAGGAATCATGACAGTTAATTAGCACAAACAGGAAAAAAAGCTTACAAAGATGGAGAACTTCTAGAGGGGTAATGAACACAAAACCCAATACTATAAGTTTCTTCTATTTGTTTATCTCGGTCACTCCTCTGCATAATTGCCTATTTTATTGCAGTTTTGTATTGAATTACTGGACTTTGAAAAGTACGGTAATAATGTTAATTTTTGGTTTATGTTGAGTGAAGTTTTTTTTCTTTGCATTTTTATGCTTTTTGATGTAAAGTTTTTTTTTTTTTTTTTTTTGTTTCTGGTCTTGAGAGTGAAGGTTTTTTAAATTTTTTTTTTTTTTTTTTTACCTTTTGAAATTCAGTTTTGTTGCTTTTTTTGTTTTTTGTGTGTGCGTTTAAAATTGATACTTTTTGTGGTTCACTTTAAGCTAGTCATTAATATTGCTGGGATCCTCTCCATAGAGTGCACAGAATGGGCGGCCGGGGGTCTTCACTGTGTCTCTTTTGTGTCCGTGAGAGATTGTTCCCCTTGAATTGTTGATAGGTATTAGTTACGGAGCCTTTCGGGAAAAAAAAAAAAAAAAAACTTTCATCCCTTCGAGCTTTTATTTCATGTGAAACAGATAAGAGTGGGGCAAGCAGGACAAAAAAAAGCTTTCACTTCTTTGTCATGTGGAGAGCCGTACTTGAATACAGCCCAGTGTATAATATCGAAGCTAAACTCGTTGTAATCCACTTGTTATGGGACTTCAGTAACTCGAAATCTCCTGGCAGTGAGAACTCTCTACGAGCCATTTGTTCTCCGCTAGCAAATTCGCTTGCGGAGAGTCACAAGTTATAAAGGGTGAGTGCCGGCTGTGTCCTCTCAATCACAACTCATTGACCAAAGCCGCGTTAAGTGTGCCAATAGCCGAGGAAAAACCCCTTCACTGGCAACAATGACTTATAAATGTGTGTTCAGATACAAGGAGTGGATGGTGTCTTAGAAGAAAAGCTATTTATCCTCAATGATCTGTTTTCTCATCGCCCGTGATTCATTCGTCCTCCATTATCACTTATCAAGTGGGTTTGTTGATCTCTCGAGCACTTCCCTTCATTGTATAATATAATGGGCTCACTGTTATTTTGTGTGGAACTTTTCCGAAAAAAAAAAAAAAATATCGTAAAGGAACATGGGGGCGAAGCATGACTTCTACAATTGGCGGAGTTATGCTCCACCTCCACTAACTCTGTAGTAGGAATACCAAAGGGCATTGTTCCTTATGAGGCTGACTAGCGTCATGGCCTCTATATAAAATCAAACCTTGACCAGGTATGACTTATGTTATCACTTTTCCTTTTGGGTTCACTGGAATCTCTAAAGAAAACCCTAAAAGTATGAATAGTACCCAATGCAGGGATATCGTGGTGACTATAGAAGGATAGTCCTACTTAGTAGCTCATAGGAAACTCTCCTCTTACTGATTTTTCTAATAATGTAATTGAAAATATTTTTTGGTAAACTATAAAGCACCTTGTAATATTGAAGTGAGGGCGGTGATCTGCTGATCGCCGTGATTTTGGCATGATGAACTCAGCCAGTCGGAGATTTACTGTACAGTGGCCACTACAGACGAAGTGTGGTATTACAATATTTTTGAATGCTAGTTCATACTGTACAGTAGACCAAGACCTCCAGAGGCATCCCTTTATATATAATCAATCCTTAACCGGTATGACTTATGTTTTAGACTTATACCAGGATCTAGCAGTTTTCCTTTGGGGTACTTTTCATAAAAATCACTGGCAACTCGAAAGTAAACCCTAAAGGTACCGTCACACGGGAGACATCTTCGGCGATGTCGGCAGGGAATTGCGGGAGCGCGCATCCCCACCGACATTGCCAGTGAGATGTCACACACTGCAATGTCGCCGGCGACGCAACAGCAATATTACCGGCGACATCACTGCCAGGGTTAAAATCCATCCTGGCGGTGATGATTATAATGGGAGCCTATGGCTCAAGTCGCCGGTAACATCGCCGTTGCCAAGTTACACAGGGCGATGTGTAATCGCCAGGTTTCACTACATTGCAGTGTAACCTGGTGATCACTTTCAGGCAATATATCGCCCATGTCACACGGGGCAACTCTCTGGCGATGTCACTGCAATTAGGCCACGCCCCTGCGTCGCCGGCAAAATCGCCGGCGATGTTGCTCCGTATAACAGTACCTTAAAAGTATGAATAATACCCAATAACGTCCTGATGACTATAGAAGGATAGTCCTACTTAGTGGCTTTTCTCTCCAGCTCATAGATATGGATCTTGCATATTAATCCCTCCTCTTACTGATTTTTCTAATATATTTTAAAAGTATTTTTTGATAAACCAACTTTCTATATTGAAGTCCGGGTGGTGATCTGCTAATTACCGTTATTCTGGCATGATAAACTCCAGCCAGTCGGAGATTTACTGTGTAATGGAAATTCTGAGTTTACTTAGGAAAACAAATGAAATTATACAGAGAACTCTGGGGCGGTAACCTCAGAATAAGATCATTAATTGGTTACTTAAATATTAAACCTAACTAATTATTGGCCACTAATAGCTGTAAGGTGATTGGATTATGCAAATCGATTCCATATACGTACATATTCATTCTTGATTTAATCCATCATTTTGGTGTTATTAACATTATAGATTCATCACATTTCTTCATTTTCTAATATTTTCGGAACATGCCTTGTTGTTAAAACATTCTATTCTTTGGCATCACTCCCAGACCTAGGTGGCCTTCACTACTCTTCTCCCTAACTCACAGGAAGCAATACTTAATATGAAGCACTACTTCTTAAGTTCTTAAGGGCAAAATATTAGTGATTTCAAAGTGGTTTTAGTATATGCTAGATATGCAGGTGAAATATGGCGTTGCAATATTTTTGAATGGTATTTCAATCAGTACATTAGACCAAGACATCCAGAGACATCTTGGCCTCTATATATTATCACGCCTTGACCAGTATGACAACTGGGATGTACCAGTTTTCCTTTGGGGTACTTGTCATAAAAATCACTGGCATCTCTACAGAAAACCCTAAAAGTATGATTCGTACCTAATGCAGGGACGTCCTGGTGACTATAGAAGGCTAGACCTACTCTGTGGCTTTTCTCTCCAGCTTATAGATAAGGATCTTGGAAAGAATACCCTCCTCTTACTGATTTTACTAGTAATTTAATTGAAAATATTTCTTGTTAAACCATAAGCCACCTTCTATTTTGAAGTCAGGTCAATGATCTGCTGATCGCCGTGATTCTGGCATGATAAACTTCAGACAAAGTTTTACTGTACAGTGGCCACTACAGGTGAAGTGTGGCATTGCAATATTTTTGGATGGTAGTTCATATAGTACATCATTAGACCAAGACCTCCAGAGAGATGGACACTGCTTATTTTACTTCACGCTCTGGGTTCTGAGCATGGTACCCCCTTCCTTATTCCATCTGAAATAAGGCATAAGGATAGGAGCTGATTAAAGACAGCCACGTTAAGGGTAATATTATTTATGCAAATTGTCTCTTTAAAGAGGAAGTAGACTTGAATTCTTGTGCCACCCATTGGAAGTAGCAATCCTAAAAGTCAAGAGCGACCCTTTAACGAGCTTTGTTGTACAACAGGATTCATACCAGGTCAGACACTCTATTTGCAGGCATGGTGTTTCAGGTGTGTTTACCCCTTGTCAGTGCAAAGTATGATATCTGAAATGGCTGTATGAGAGGCTAAATGGGGTCTAAGGGGTAAGCTTTTTTTCCCAGCAGCTTTTAAGTCTCCTCACACTGGCATGTCACTTTCCACAAGGAGAATCATTACCCTTAAGACAGGGGCGTAACTACAATAGGTGCAGGGGTTGCGATCGCACCCGGGTCCTGCAACCTAGGGCGGCCCCAAAAGTCCCTTTGGCCTATAGAAAAAGACTAACACTATGAAAGATTTGCAATAATTGGGGGCCCCAATGGAGCTCTCGCATCTGGGCCTGCAGTTACGCCACTGCCTTTAGACCCCACTTAGCCTCTCACACAGCCAAATCAGATCTCATACTTTGCACTGACAAAGAGCAAAACTCCTAAACCCAGTGTCTGCAAATTGGGGTCTTGAGCTGCTATAATCCTAAATATCATATAAGGCTCCGTAAAGGCTCGTTTTTGACTTTTAGGATTGCTACTTCCAATAGGTGGTGCTAGAGTTCGTCTACTTTCTCTCTGAAGAGACAATTTGCATGTTTTATGTCCCAGAGGAGCATTGCAGCTTTAAAGTCCTCTCGTTGCTGGCTTGCCAGATCTGGGGGGGGTCACTCTCCACTATGAGAAAAACTACACGTAAACTGAAATAAAGGCAACGTAGGGGAGTAAATATTTTACTGATGTCTGCTAGAATTCTACTTCAAGGATGTGCACTTTAATCTCACTATTGTAAATGCAATGTACATTTTTTTATTAGTTTCTATATATATTAGTAGCATTAAAGTTTTCCTTTTAGATCGGTGTTCCTTTAAGTGTCTGTTAGAGGAAGCTATAAAAACAAGGCATTTAACCACATCATCCAGCCAATGCAAGGGACAGATCACACAATGTACCATTTTATAGGAAACCTTGGGAGTCCGTATACCACACAATAACAGGAGGCGCGGAGCGCGAGCGAGGAAAATATTCATTTTTAAGAAGAGTCTTCCTCCAACAATAACAAAATAAATAGACAAAATAATTAGAGGGAGAGGAAAATGTTCGGGCTGAAGTTCTGTATTTTTAGATCTTTGTTCTTCCACTATGTAGATCAAATTTATGTAGCAGCTCCAAGCAAACCAAACCTTTAAACAGAGAGCCTCACATACGCTGACCGCCCCTCTATGCTACCCCATTTCTCGTCTGATTGGATCCTTTATTTCCCTAAAATCCAAAAATTCCCAATACTTGATGGGTCATCCTCCAAAACCAATATATTAACCCCTTCCCGACCCTGACGCAGCATATGCGTCATGAAAACAAGTTAGTTCCCGACCTTGGACGCATATGCTGCGTCATCATGGGTTTCCCTTCTGGCCTATTAATCGCGGTCACTAAGGGATTAAAGGACTGCTTTGCAGCTACCCACCCGGCTCACGTTGTCCTCCCTCAGGGTCTATTTGCCTGCCTTTGTCTCCTATGTAGTGTGGTATTTTGGGGTCTCCCTTCAGCAAATGCATAGCTCAAGAAAGTCCATGTCTTTTAGATCCGCCATCATATCATGGGATTACCCCTTTATAACATGCTGAGCACTTACGAGCCATTTACCAGGATCCAACCCTCTTTGTATACCATATTGCTATTCTATTAAAGAATATGTTCTATATGGCCCTAGTCTACTGATAATTTAGCAAGGGACATTCTACATATCTTATAATACAGGGGTTGTCCCCCTTTCAGATAATTTTGGTCCCCCAGGTCCATAGCGAAGGCTGCATTCACACACTACGTAGTTGCCAATTTTTTTACGCCGCACTTTTTCCCAAAAGACGAGTCTGCGTTCCCAGAAAATGAATGGACACTCATTTTGCCGTTCAGACGCTGCGTATTTTACGGACGTGCTTTTGGGGCCAAAAGCGCTGTGCGTAAAAAGAATGAGCATTTTAATTCTTTGCGCACAAAAGTGTGCACTTTCCTCCATAGGCCCCATTATAAGCACTGGAATTATGCATAGCCATTCAGGCAATGCTGTATTCCAGCGCCTATAAGTGCGGGCGCAGGAGGAGAAGCAGGATGTAATGTCACACGGGGAGGAAGAATCCTGTGTTCCCCCCATGTGACATGTACTTTACGCTCAGCAGTGTATGTGCGGCAGCTTGTGGCTGCCTGTACGTTCACTGGTAAACGAAATGAAAAGTCAACAGTAGAAAATAAACTCACCTGTCCGCAGACTCCCGGGATCACTGCAAGAATCTGCCGGTAATGTTATCAGCTGATGCAGTCAGCTGACTGCATCAGCTGATTGTTTTACCATCACATCAGCCTGATTGGTTTGCCGGCTGGCATAACGATCAGCTGATGTTGGACTTTGCTAGACCCTGGACCGAACCGTGGTCTGGTGGGAGGGATTTGGTGGGCATAATAAAGTGGTGAATGAGGGATATGGGGGTGTGTTTTAAATAAAGGTTTTTCTTCTGGTGTCTTTTTTTTTTTTTTTTTTTTTACTATTGCTACTAGCCGGCTGCATATTGAGGGCTGACATTAGCAATAGGCTTATTGACAGCTGCAAATAAAGCGGTCACCGACCCCATTATTACCCAGTCTACAACCACACAGGGCAGCAGGAAGAGCGGGGTGGCCCCTAGTTTTTTTGGGTGGTTCCAGGCCCTTAGACTGCCCCAGGTTACCTTTGCTGGCATATAAAATCTAGTGAAGGCCGACGTCAGTTTTTGTAAAAAAAAATGAAATAAAGGGCTTCCCTGGATTTTCCATTGCCAGTGAAGGTAACACCAAGCATTGGGGGTTATATGCTGCTTGGGTTACTCTTAGCTGACAATAGAAAATGCAGCGAGAGCCACATATATTGTTTTTAACCCCTAACCCTAAGGGTGCCATTACACCTGCCGACGCGCCGGAGATGTCGGTGGCGACTGGTGGGAGTGAGCACGTTTTTTGCGCCCCGCCAGCATCGCCGTCCCCCATTTACATGGGGCGACACCTCTGGTGGCACCCTGGCGAGTTGACAGGTGGCATCGCCGCTGGGGTGTCTCAAAACCCCAGCGGCGATGCAGGACAATGGGAGCCTATGGCTCCCATCGCCTGTCCGGTCGCGGCGGCCGGTACATGGGGCAATGTGTAGACATCCCCCATATCGGCCACCTGGTTTCACATCACTGATGTGTAACCAGGCGACCTCTTCGGAGGCACTGACATCGCCCCTTTACATTAGGCGACGTAGGGGATTAATGGATGTTTTCGGGTTTTATTTATAATTTTATTTTTGTAATTAATTTTTCAAAAAAAATTTAAATAAATTGACGTGGGCTTTGCCATATTTCTGTTGCCAGCCAGGTACAGCAGGCAGGTACGGGCTGCCCCCACTCTCAGCTACCTATTTGTACCTTGCTGGGAACCAAAAATATAGAGAAGCCCTTTTTTTTAATTATTTCATGAATCTCATAATTAAAAAAAACAACGTGGGCTGCATCCTATTATTGTTTCCAGCCAAGTATAATCAGGCAGCTGAGGACTGAAATCCGCAGCGCAGGGTGGCCCAAGTTTTCTGACTCTTCAACCCACCCCCCTTCCCCCCTGCTGCGAATTGCAGTTCGCAGCTGCCCCAGAAAATGGCGCGTTCATAGAAGCACCAACTTCTGACGCTTTATCCGACTCTTCCAGCGGCCTTGGTGCTGGGTGCCTCACCGGGTAATAATGGGGTTGCCCGAAATTCATGATGTCACGGCAATATTAGACATGGCCACCATGATTTCTAGTAAAGTTTAAAAAAAAATTCATGTATTTTTTTTTTTAAATTAGAAAAAAATTAGAAATGTAGCAGGCACAGGCTAAGCACCCAGTTGTGGAAAGGTCATCTGACTTAACGCCTGAGATGCGTCAAGCTTGAACTTCAATGAACCCAGCGATGGCACCGCAATCACTGCCAGAAGTGAGGTGAGAGAAGCGCTCACTTCCAGCAGTGTTGGCGGTGAACAAAGCTTCTATTCCCTTGGTCCCTGAGGGAGAGACCGGGAGCGCTGCTGCATCATAACGCATTGTAAAGACATACTAATAGGATGTTTGTGAGCTCCAAGAGAGACAGCATTACTCATGTATGTAAAGTGCTATGGAATTAATAGCGCTATATAAATGAATAAATATTATATTATTATTATCATAAGGGGGGGTTATCTCAGGTCACCCAAGGAGAGCTCAGGTCATGTCACCTGAGCTGTCCTTGGGTGACCCCAGTGTCTCCACGGTTACAATGCCGCAGATCACGCGCCTTACGCCAGTTACGTACTGAGCTGTAAGAAGATTGCGCTCCTTGACAGCTCAGTACGTAAATGGCATAGGAGATCCCGATTTGCCGACATGAGTTAAAACAGTGTTTATAATAAAGTAGTGTTAGACCCACTCCTGCAGCCCCTCACCAGGTGCCCCCACATTATATACATCCCCCAATAAATTTTATTCATGTATAGACAGTATAACATATAGGGCACAAGCCCTTCTTGTGAAGCGGGGTGTTTAGTAACTTTAAAAAAGGGTCTCCTCTGGGAACACAGGAAATTACATCAAGGACCCTTTTTTTTCTTGTTTTCTCAACAATCTTTATCACTGTCCTTTTTAAAGTGCACAATGCAGAAAAAAAATGCATCCGTAAAATAATGCGGAAAAATGCAGCGTCAGGACGCAACGCTTTTTTTATACCTGAGCTAAAAAACAGGTCCTCAAGTTCAGGAAAAACGCATGCTCAAAAAAATGTGGCAAATACGCAGCATTTCAGCGCAACCTAAGTCTCTGATGCTTGTCCTAGTGTCCAGATTGGCTTTGGTGCTCACACCAAATTGGCAGCCCATCAGTGAGCTCGGTGGCCATTCCCATTGGAGAGGGAATGTCTCGCTTAGAGCCACTGAGCGTACTATTTGGCTGTTGACATGATATCAGCTCCAAAACCAATATTTAACAACAGGAGCAGCGTCAGAGACTCCGCATCGGACAAGGGGGTGGTGTGTAAAGCACAATCTATGGTGGTGGTGGTGGGGGGAACGGGGTGTTAATACCAAAACATGCCCGAGGGCAAAGTCCCTTCAATGGTATGTTCTGCACAAGTTCAAGACTCACTAAGCCCACTTAGTACACAACTCACACTCATTACTTTGAAAGAAGACTTTGCCAAAATGCATTGCATAACAAAAACATGATGAAGGCGCTTGTATGGATGTATAAGCAGCCATATATATTGGATCCACCATCATACCACAGGACTGACCCTTATTTAACATTTTGACCACTGATGAGCCATTTACCAGGATCCAGGCCCAACCTTTACATACCATATGGCTACGCTATTAAAGATAAGGTTAATGGCCATTCCCTATTGATAATTTGGTTAGGTGCACTTTTCATATCTTATAAAACCGCATTCACTGTGGGAGCCCCATAGGGCCAATATTGGGACCTGACCATACCATTAGCCAGTACACCACTCCCATCCATTACTTTGAAACAAGACTTGGCCAAAATGTGTTTGCAACAAAAATCAGTAGCTTGTCCAGCTCCGAAACGCGTTGCTAATTATTTTGTACTTTTTATCCTAGTTTGGGCAGCACTATTTTTAACTTTGTATTTTCACGACCATTGTTGTTTCCAAAATGCGTCGTGTACCATTCCTGGAGACCGATGGGAATTTCTACTTATTCTTAAGGTTCGACACTAGAGATGAGCCACCACTTTGGTGTTCGAATTTGATTCGTCGAATTTGCTGTGTGTTCGTCGAATGTTAGTCGAACACGTCAACACCAAAAATGTATTAATTTAGTTAAATAAAACAAAAAATACACTTGGAGACTCCATCTTTATCAAAAAATTCCTCTTCCATCCGACGTAGTCCAATCAGGTTTTCTTCTTTAGCTCAGCTACATCTCTGGTAGAGAACCTCTTCTACCAGAGATGTAGCAGAGCTGTGCAGCACCCGGGCGTGGGAAAGTTCATGTGAGTTCATGCTGCATGAACTCACATGAACCTTTCCCTGACAGCACCGCGTGGCTTCTTCAAATGAACAGCTGATCTGCATCAGCTGATCATTTGAAATAACCGGCGGGAAAGCCAGCGGTGAGACTTCACCGCCGGCTTTCCTGCTCTGTTCTGTGCTCCCCGCCTGATGCCCCCTCATCGCTCCGCCTCCCCGCCTGATCCAAAGTTAGTACCGGGCAGGGGAGCAGATCCAGAGAGCGGGGAGGGAGCATCAGGGAGCGGGTAGCGCAGCACAGAGCAGGAAAGCCAGGGGTGAGAAGACTTCACGGCTTCCCCACCCTGATCCTTTGCTCCCCGCTCCCTGGTGCTGTGCTCTCCGCCCGGTCCTAACTCGGGATCGGGATGGGAGGCGGCGGGGAGAGCTGAGGATCAGTATGGGAGGCTGCGGGGGGCAGAGGATCAGGCTGAATGATTGTTTAAAAGCTGGCGACTTGTTACCGCCGGCTTTTAAAGGAACCTGACCCCTCCAAATCACCCCCAACCCTATTAATACCTGTCCCTGCACCCTGAAAGCAGCGGTCCTTTTCTGTAAAAAATGCGTTCTGTAAACATTGTGAAAAACAACCCTTTAGGTGTAAGCCGACCGCACCATGAGCATTGCATGGACTTTCATTTACACCTAAAGGGTGTACACACGTCGCCCCATATTTTTTACAGAAAAGGACCGCTGCTAATGATCTTTCAGGGTGCAGGGACAGGTATTAATAGGGTTGGGGGTGATTTGGAGGGGTCAGGTTCCCTTTAAACAATCATGCCCCATTTCAGCCTTTTCTTCTGCCCCCAGACCACTTTATAGGGTCCTTTTGGTGATCGAACTGTTATCGAACATAACCTAGAACTGCCGAATTTGAAGCTAATTGTTCACATTCGTCAAATGACTTGAACACCGCCCAAAACAGCTCGAATTTGAGATTGGCGAACATTTCGAATCGAACATCACTCATCTCTAGTTGACACATTAGTAGCATCATTCTTTCTGTCTCTATTTAGAATAATATCGGTAGCCAACCCTTGTTTACTTGGTTTGATTGCCTACATGAATGCTGTGTGTTCATTGGCTGACTGGCAGAAACAAGCTTTTCCATGAACTTTTTTGCTTTTTCGGCGCATGTACATGTGCATTCACTAAGAATTTGCGACGGACTTTCTTATTCTCGGCATCTAATTGGCAGTTTTAGGGACCACATTGTCTGTGCAGGGCTGTGGAGTTGGTAAGCCAAACATCCGACTTCGACTCCTCAATTTCCCTGAATCCGACTCCAACTCCATCAAAATGGACACAGACTCCGACTCCACAACTCCAACTCCACAACCATGGCTGTCAAGTCAGTAAGAGAAATATCCAACTCCGATTTCTCAATGTCACTGAATCAGACTTCACCAAAATGGACTATGAATCCAACTCTACGGCACTGTTTGTGTTCCAACCAGTTCGACTTGGATAAAGCAAATGTTAGTGATGAGTGAGTTTAATCGTTACTCTCTGTTACTTGCATGTATAGTACAGCATTCATGAGAGGGAAGAAAAAAAGATTATGCAGAACAAACTTGCACACCCAAGTGGTTGCAGCATCCATCTTTGGTATGATCCTTCACTTATGATGCATGTTCATATTGACTTTCATCCATACCATGTCTAATTGGTTCCTCCATGCACATGGAGGACCTTGTTGTATAGTTGTTTCATAGACTTCACATGGTGTGCTATTTTTGTTTAATCTTGACATTTCATCTGTCATTTCATTGGTATTGAACTGCTTGCAACCGGCATACTGGGACCTACTTTGTTTTAAGTGGTTTTAATTTTGTGTCTCATGTGTTGTTTGCCTTAGTTATTTTCTACAATAAACTCCATGTTTTGATCTTGGGTGTGCAAGTTTGTTCTGCATAATCTTTTTTTCTTCCCTCTCATGATATATGATTATATATGCAGTCTTGCACCCCTTATTTATTTGAGAGCTGTGCAGCACCAACCCCCCTTTTTTTTCACTATAGTACAGCATTCACTGTACTCTTTACTCGGCAAGTATCGCTGGTGCTCGTGAGTGACGTGCCCATCATTATCAATCTGACACATGTTGCTGCCTCACTTCAGTATACAGAGGGAGTCGGCCCCCCAGTGAGAGCAGATTGAATGTTAGGCGCTCTCTGGGGGGCACAGCAAGGTATTGTATGCATTGAAATGGCAACAAAGCCCACCCTCCCGCTCTATCCTGGAGATACTCGTTTTATGGTCGGATGCATGTGGGCGGAGCCTAACATTGGACTTGCTATTTGGATGAGTACGCGAGTAGTACGAATATTTCGCTACTCGCTCATCACTAGCAAATGTACATCTGCCCGAATCCATCATCCAGTATCTCTACATATTGTGTAAATTCCACTACCTCTCCGAACGATTTGCCTTTAGCGATGAATTTATTTTATTTTTGTTTTGTTCTTTTTTTAAACAAAACTACGTAAACCTCCCTCCGCAGATAATCGTTTTATTGATAACAAATCTGGGGATTACTTGGTTTTATAAGCCTTCTGGGACTTATCGGCCCTGTGCGGAGATATGGATGAGTCAGGGGAGCTGTCAAGTCGTTGAAAGCTTAATGAGCTGAGAATGCAGACAACTCTTTCATTTTTATAAACATTTAATCCCTTAACAATTCTAAACTTCTCACAGCAACCAAAACACGGCACCTCGATAGCAACGGCCCAGGCTCAACCCGGGCCGCATTGTTTCAACACGTCGCTGTATGTTCGCGTTCGGAGAAAAATAGTTGAAATTTTAATTATACATTATTACTTTTTTTTTAACCCCTTAGGCTGTGTATGTATAGGTATATATATGATATGCATCATTTTTTTTTTAACATGATGATGATGATGATGGAAAGTTATTTTACAATATGTTAATTTTTTCCATTTGGGCACAGATTTCAAAATTTGGAATTACCCTTACTTTCTACTGTACAAGTGGCTCATTACAAATGAAAGGGATTCTGTATCAACCGCCCACACACACACCCCTGCATTGTAATATGTTAATATCACTGAACTACCTTCAGAACTTCACTAATTGTGTAGAAGGACTTGTGATGTCACGACTATGTGACTGTAATGCGCGGAGTTGAGCAGGCCTAACATGAAGGAAATGTGGGCTTAGCTCCTCCCCTTAAGGTCACTAGGTGTCTCATGCCATGTAGTTTTCCTGCTCTGTGTAACTCCACCCCCACCACTGATTGGCTGCTTTCTGTGTGCACAATACAATCGGGGTGTGGGCGGTTTTATACAATGTGCCAACATTCTGAGCTCTCCTAGACCTAAGGCTATGTTCACACAAGGCTTTGTTTGTGTGCACCAAAACCATAGCAAAACCTTAAGTTTGTTCATTAAAATAAAGATTTCTTGGCAGGAAGTTACCTGCGGTTTGTTGAGTGTTTCGGTTCAGTCTCTGTTAGGATTTTTCTGTGTATTTAGAGCGATTTTAGCGATTTTGTGAAATCTCTCTCTCATTGTCTTTCTCTTTTTTTTTTTTCTCTCTTTTCTCTTCCTTTCCTGTTTTCTCTCTCTTTCCATCTCTCTTTCCATCTCTCTTTCCATCTCTTTCCATCTCTCTTTCCATCTCTTTCCATCTCTCCTTCCATCTCTCTTTCCATTCTCTCTCTCTCTCTCTCTCTCTGTTTTGTGATCTCTCTCTCTCTCTGTTTTGTGATCTCTCTCTCTCTGTTTTGTGATCTCTCTCTCTCTCTGTTTTGTGATCTCTCTCTCTCTCTGTTTTGTGATCTCTCTCTCTCTCTGTTTTGTGATCTCTCTCTCTCTCTGTTTTGTGATCTCTCTCTCTCTGTTTTGTGATCTCTCTCTCTCTCTGTTTTGTGATCTCTCTCTCTCTGTTTTGTGATCTCTCTCTCTGTTTTGTGATCTCTCTCTTGTGATCTCTCTCTCTCTCTTGTGATCTCTCTCTCTCTCTTGTGATCTCTCTCTCTCTCTTGTGATCTCTCTCTCTCTCTTGTGATCTCTCTCTCTCTCTTGTGATCTCTCTCTCTCTCTCTCTCTCTTGTGATCTCTCTCTCTTTCTCTCTCTTGTGATCTCAAATTTAAATTCAAATTAAATGAGCTTTATTGTCAGGACTAAGTACATATTAGCGTTGCCAAAGCAAATGGTAAAAATAGGGGGATGGGGATAGGGGGTGGGAAGTAGGGAGGCATATAGAGGTCCAGGATATATCTGGATCCTTTTAGAGGGTAGTGGCATGTCCGGGGTGGGGTATATAAGTCCAAGGCACATCAGACTCTTAGTTGGGGTATTGGCACATGTCCAGGGTGGGGTACAGAAGTCCATGGCATATCAGTCTCCTCTTAGTCTGTGGCAGGCACTGACATATTGCGCTGCTATGATCGCTGCACTTTCCTCTTCCCCCAATAGTATTGGCAGTTTCTCTTCCTCCTCCATGGAGGTGAGGTCTGTAAGGAGATCGGACAGTCTCTTGAAGTGAGTGTCCCTCACTGTGGAGTATTTAGGGCACCTCAGCAAGAAGTGGGCCTTATCCTCCACGACCTCCTGGGGGCACTGCTGGCACAGTCTGCTCTCTCGGGGCTTGTAGTTCTGTCGGTGCCGCCCGGATTCGATGAATAGGCTGTGGACGCTCAGTCTGTACCGGCTCAGGATCTGTCGCTCTTTGGGGTTTTCCAGTTTCTCTAGGTATGGCGCCAGTTTGTACTCTCTCTGTAGGTTCTGGTATATCGTCAGTTTCTGTGATTTGTTTATATCGTTCTTCCAGATGCTGAGATATTCCTCTTTGCCTTTGTGTACCATCTTCTGGATTTCGCCTTTTGTCAGGCCATGTGGGTTGGTGGCTTGGTCAGGCTCTCTTTGGGTACTTTGTGTTAGGAGACTTCCTGGGGCTTCCTGTTGTAGGAAGGCTTTGTGATGTTGTAGGAGTTGGGACTACTGCTTTGTAGATGAGCCTTGAATGACAGCGCCTTCTTCTGGATCTCGAGGTGTAGTGGGAATCTGCCCAGCTGTGCTCGGCAGGCGCTGTTTGATGCTTGCAGAACTGTAGGTGGAATATTTCTGTTGGCCCAGCGTTCCACTTTGACCAGTTTGGGTATGAGACTTGGCCCCAGACCTCACTGCATTATGGAAGGATTGGGGCAATGGTGGAGTCAAAGATTTTTAGCCAGACGGTTACAGGTGCCTTGAGATGACACAGACGTCTTCTGATGGCATAAAAGGCTTTGCAAGCCATGTCTTTCAGTGACTCTATGGCTTGCTTGAAGCTCCCTGATTGGTTGAGCTTTAGGCCCAGGTATGTGTACTTGTTGGTTTCTGTAAGTGGACAGTTGTCTATCATAAAGGGAGGATGGCCAGCAGGTTTCTGCTTTTTTTTCTGGAATACCATGATATTAGTTTTCTTCTGGTTGATTGGCATTGCCCATGGGCTACTGAAGGTCTCTAGGATTTTCAGATAATCTTGGAGGCCTTTCTCGGTTGGGGATAAAAGCACGAGGTCATCGGCATACAGCAGAAATTTTACCTGGGTGTCATGGAGGGTGAGTCCTGGTGCTGAGAAGGACTCCATGGCCACTGCCAGCTCGTTGATGTAGATGTTAAAGAGCGTTGGACTAAGACTGCAGCCCTGTCTCACTCCTTGGCTTTGTTGGAAATAGGCCGTCCTCCTTCCATTGACCTTCACGCTGCAGCTGTTCTCCATGTAGGAGCTTCGGATGACATCGTATGTTTGCCTCCTATTCCGCTCCCCAGCAGTTTTAGGAATAGTCCTGGGTGCCACACTGAGTCAAATGCCTTTCTGAAGTCCATGAAACAAGCGTATATTTTCCCGTTCTTTGTATTGTGGACGTGGCTCTTGATGAGGCTGTGCAGAGTATAGATGTGGTCAGTGGTGCGGTGGTTCGGCATGAACCCTGGTTGGCTCTTGCTGAGGACGTTGTGCTCGGTGAGGAAGGTGAAGATCCTGTTGTTCAGGATGCTGTTGAAGAGTTTGCCCAGGTTGCTGATGACACATAATCCCCGGTAATTTGCTGGGTCGTCCCCGTTATTGTGTATTGGGGTTATGAGGCATTGGTTCCAGATTTTGGGGAAGTAGCCAGCCTGCAGTACGATATTAAATAGTTATGTTATCGCAGCCAGGATGTCTGGTAGGCTTTATTTTAGTATTTCTGGGAGTATCCCATCTGGACCGCTGGCTTTTTTATTTTTTATCTGTGTGATCCTTTCTGTTATTTCTGGCAGTGTGATTGGTGCATCCAGAGGATTTTGGAAATCTTTGATTTTTTCCTCCATATCTCTGTTTTTTCACAAGCTCTTCTTGTGCCGGGTTCAGGTCTTCGCATGGGATGTCTTGGTATGTCATCCCAATGAGTCTCCCTTGGTGCAGCCATTGAGGATACGAAGTCCCAGGCTTCGGCATAGGTTCAGCAGTGTTCTTCTGCTTTTATTAACTGTGTAGTCGTAGCTGTTTCTGTCGGTGTGCACTGGGTTGTCACAGTCGGTATTTTCTCCAAATATATAGATGTTTCCATTAGTGGTCATGTAGTCTTTCCCTTCCTGTCCTTGCGTTCCGGTCTCCGTAGATGAGAACGTTGTCCAGAGTCTGGAAGTGGGCAGCTTCAGTCTTTAGGGTACGTGCTCATGGTCTGGAGGAGCTGCGTGTTGGACACTGCTCCTCTAGACCTGAGTGAAGCCACGGGTGGCCGCAGGGAGACCGCAGCCGTCCTGTACTCACCATGTGCGGCGGGTGCTTCTCCCTGCAGTCTCTCTGTGGCAGCTGCTTCCGACTCCGCAGCATGAAATAAACATGCTGCAGAGGAGCGGACTGCCGGCAACCCGCACCGCAGCTCCAAACACGCTGCAGGCGGGTTAAGCATGGTGAGAATGGGATTTCTTGAAATCCCATCCACTATGCTTGTACTGTACTACGCAGCATTTTGGGCGCAGCGGCAAGACGAAAACGCTGCGTATACTGATCATGTGCACGCACCCTTAGGGCCCCGTCACACCTGGCGACGGGGCTGGGGATGTCGGCGGCGACTGGCAGGTGCACACGTTTTTGGCGCCCCGCCAGCATCACCGTCCCCCCATTTACACGGGGTGACATCTCCAGCCCCACGCCGGCGAACTGTCAGGCGGCATCGCCGCCGGGGTGTCTGAAAGCCTCAGCGGCGATGCAGAACAATGGGAGCCTATGGCTCCCATCGCCTCACAGGTCGCCGGCGGCCGGTTACATGGGGCGATGTGTACACATCGCCCCAGATCGGTCGCCTGGTTTCAGAGCACTGCTCTGAAACCAGGCGACCTCCCGGCGCCGCCGACATCGCCCCTTTACATGAGGCGACGTAGGGGCGATGTTGCCGCCGATAGGCCGCGCCCCTACGTCGCCTATGTAATAGACGGCGATGTCGCCCCGTGTGACGGGGCCTTCAGGGTCTCAAAGCTGTTTTGATTGAAGTATGGAGACTCTGGAGGAGCTACACACGCTGCATACAGGTAGACGTCCCAGGAGGTGAGGATGGAGCCGCCTATTCTTCTCCAGATGTGGCTGTCTCCTCTCTTCACGGCTCTGATATGTTCATGGAGCTCCTCTTTGTATCAGACTAATATTCCTCCTGAGCTCCGTCCCTGTTTGATGTTTTTGTTTTCAGGGTGGAGGCAGAGAATTCCCTGTATCCGGTGGGGACATAGGATGCTTTATTTGCCTTAGTCCATGTTTCAAAGAGGATCTGTATATCAATGTTTTTCAGTCTTTGATTGAAGTCTGGGTCGTTTGTCTTACATCTGAAGGCAGAAGTATTCAGGCCCTGGATGTTCCAGCTACTAATGATGAGGTTTGACATGGTGTAATAGGCTGCCTTGCATAGGGCATCTTGGATTGCTGACTGTTGACCTTGGAGCTCTCTCGTTTGTGATCTCTCTCTCTCTCGTTTGTGATCTCTCTCTTTTTTTTTGATCTCTCTCTCTCTCTTTTGTGATCTCTCTCTCGTTTGTGATCTCTCTCTCTTTTGTGATCTCTCTCTCTCTTTTGTGATCTCTCTCTCTCTCATTTGTGATCTCTCTCTCTCTCTCTCATTTGTGATCTATCTCTCTCTCAATTGTGATCTCTCTCTCATTTGTGATCTCTCTCTCTCTCTCGTTTTTGATGTCTCTCTCATTTGTGATCTCTCTCTCTCGTTTGTGATCTCTCTCTCTCTCTCGTTTGTGATCTCTCTCTCTCTCGTTTGTGATCGCTCTCTCTCTCTCGTTTGTGATCGCTCTCCTCTCTATCCTTCTCTCTCTGTTTGTGATCGCTCTCTCTCTCTCGTTTGTGATCGCTCTCTCTCTCTCGTTTGTGATCGCTCTCTCTCTCTCGTTTGTGATCGCTCTCTCTCTCTCGTTTGTGATCGCTCTCTCTCTCTCGTTTGTGATCGCTCTCTCTCTCTCTCTCGTTTGTGATCGCTCTCTCTCTCTCTCTCGTTTGTGATCGCTCTCTCTCTCTCTCTCGTTTGTGATCGCTCTCTCTCTCTCTCGTTTGTGATCGCTCTCTCTCTCTCTCTCGTTTGTGATCGCTCTCTCTCTCTCTCTCTCGTTTGTGATCGCTCTCTTCCTCTCTCTCTCGTTTGTGATCGCTCTCTCTCTCTCTCGTTTGTGATCGCTCTCTCTCTCTCGTTTGTGATCGCTCTCTCTCTCTCTCGTTTGTGATCGCTCTCTCTCTCTCTCGTTTGTGATCGCTTCTCTCTCTCTCTCGTTTGTGATCGCTCTCTCTCTCGTTTGTGATCGCTCTCTCTCTCGTTTGTGATCGCTCTCTCTCGTTTGTGATCGCTCTCTTTTTCTCGTTTGGATGCTTCTTAACTAGTTTATGAAGAAAGCATTTTTATTCTTTGGTACTGCATATTTATTAGGGATTCACAGACAAAGAATTCAATTTTTATTGTACGTTGTCAATGGGATTCCCAGACAAGGTCCTCGAGTCTAAACGTTAACAATGGTAAGGAATGTCCTCGAGGTTCTGTACAAGTATCTCCATATTGTTCTATTTCTCCCATTTGATGTTATGTCTTTCCCCTGTGTTGTTGTTGATCTTCCATACTGATTGTTGATTCAATCTGTTCTCCTCAACTCTCTGATCCTTAGTTCTCAACCAGTGGGCTATTTATGCCATCAGAAACCTTACAGAACACAACGAGAAGAACCAGGAGCAGATTGCCAGTATGGAGCGCCAAGGCCTAGCCGACACCTCGCTGCTAGAAAGTATGGGTTTGCACGTGGAAGAACGAGATGGAAAACTGCTTCTAAAATCTGTCAAAAAAAAGTAAATGGCGGCACACGTGTATTGGATGGATGTAATGGGCGCGCATGTCCGGAAAGACTTGTATTCATTCTTGGAATGATCTTCTTCTTGGTGCTGGATCATGTAAATAGTTCATGACTACTTCCTTGTGAGTGGCCCGAAAGTTGACCTTGTTATTGGGTTTATCTACTTCTTTAGGACTGATGTCTTACTTTTGGTATAGTCCATCAACATTGGCTTGGTGTAAAGAGTCGTCTCTCACCAGCAACGGCTTTTTAAATGATCAGTGATGCTTTTGTGAGAGCTATGTCCCTGTCAGGGTATACAATGCTGTCAAGAGTTGAACCACCACCAGTCCAATGTTGATGGGTTCTGGTGGCTTTTTCTAGAATGGCACCATTTTACAGGTTGTAGCTGGATCTGCATCTCATCCAAGTGTATGCAATACCAAGCACAACCCATGGACAGGAGCTTGAGAAGAAATTGGCCATAATAAGTTTAACAAATCCTTATGGTTAACCGAGGTGTCCATGTGACTAGTACAGGAGTTCTGTTTTGTTCCAGAACCCATAATCTCTTCGGACAGTTTACATACTGAGTCGACCTCCATAGTCCGTTGTCTTTTCCAACTGTGTTGATGTGTCATTGTTACAGTATGGTTTCCACATGGAAGAACTCGTGGTTGTTATCCTATTTGCTTAATTACTTTTTCACAAAAAACAGGTAGGTCTGTTTTGTTTGTTTGTTTTTTACAGAGAAATTGGAAAAGTCATGAATTGTAAAAATTGCTGGTATTGTTTGTTCAGCACCTACAAGAGCCCAATGAGGACCAAATCCCTTCAAATAAAATAAATATGCGTTCTTTAATACAGTTAAGTGGACACAGACCAATTAGAATAATCATTTTAAAACCATGCGATGTGGAGAAAATACTTAAATGATGAAAAATGGTGGCAATTAATGTTTGAGAAATTCATAGTAAATAATGCAGCAAAATTAAATATATGGCAGTGAATGTTATCTCTAGTAAACTACATGCGATCATCTTAAAATAAAGTTGAATGAAAAATGTGAACATATGCCCACATCAAAAGATAGATTTGGAATCAAGCAATACTCATCATAATGGTAAATCAATGCGTACTGAGAGTCTACATGTTGAAGATGCAATGTATCCTCCACCTCTTCTTCCAACACACGTTTTGCTTACACTTCTTCAGGGGGTGAAACAGCAAAATTTCCATGTTATCAGCTTTTACTCTAAAATGTTACTTACAATTACAGAAATATATACTGATCAAAACATAAACTCAACACTTTTGTTTTTGCTGCCATTTTTCAAGTGCTGAACTCAAAGATCGAAGACTTTTTTTTCTATGCAAACAAAAGGATTTTCTATCGAATTTTGTTCACAAATTTGTCTAAATCTGTGTTAGTGATCAGTTCTCCTGTACAGAGATAATCCATGCACTTCATAGGTGCGGAATATCAATAAGCTGATTAGATACATAATTATTGTACAGGCTGCCACAATAAAAGACCACTCTAAAATGTTCAGTTTTACTGTATTGGGGTGGGGTTTGGGGTCTGGGGCAGTCAGAAAACCAGTATCTGGTGTGACCACCATTTGCCAGTCTAGTATGGGAAGAGATCTCCAACATGCCAGGCGCCATTAAAAGCATTCCCACTAACATCTGTTAGGGTGCCTTCACACTGCGGCAGCGTCCGGTCCGGGCTGTCATGATTGACAGCCTGGACCGGAGTTTTGCTGCATTTGATAGTATCGGCTGCACGGAGCTGGATCGCGGCGGGTGGTAATTATCTGCTATCCGGCTGCTGTGTCGCCGGATGAATCCTGCAGAAGAGGGAATTGTCTGCCGATTCCAAAACGTTGCATGCACCGTTTTTGGAATCGGCAGACAAATCCCCACTTCTGCAGGATTCATCCGGCGACACAGCAGCCGGATAGCAGATAATTACCACCCGCCGCGATCCAGCTCCGTGCAGCCCGATACTATCCTATGCAGCAAACTCGGTCCAGGCTGTCAATCATGACAGCCCCGGACGGACGCTGCCGCAGTGTGAACCCAGCCTTACGATGACAAACTGCAGTCAGGTGAAGACCTTTATGAGGATGACTAGCTACAGTCAGGTGGAGAACTTGATGAGGATGAGGAGATGCAGTCAGGTGGAGATCCCAATGGGGATGATGAGCCACAGTCAGGGGAGACCCTAGTGAGAATGACAAGCTGGAGTCTGGCAGAGACCTCGATGAGGGTGACTAGCTGCAGTCAGGTGCAGACTCCAATGAGGACGACGAGCTGCAGTCAGGTGGAGACTCCAATGAGGATGACGATCTGCAGTCAGGTGGAAATCCCAATTAGGAAAGTGGTCTGTAGTCAGGTGGAGACACCGATGAAGACTATCAGCTGTAGTCAAGTGGAGATCCTGATGAGGAAGCATATCTGCAGTCAGATGGAGACCCAAATAAGGATGACGAGCTGCAGTCAGGTGGAAATCACGATGAGGAAGGAGATCTGCAGCCAGGTGGAGACCGAGATGAGAACACTTAGATGCAGTCGGGTGGTGACCCCAATGAGGATGATGAGCTACAGTTAGGTGGAGATCCTGATAAGGATGATGAGCTGCCGTCAGGTGGAGACCCCAGTGCGGATGACGAGCTGCATTCAGGTGGAGACCTCGATGGGGACTGTACCACAGTCAGGGGAGACCCAGTTGAGAATGATGAGCTGCAGTCAGGTGGAGAATCCGATGAGGACGACGATTTGCAGTCAGGTGGAGATCCCAATTAGGAAGGCGATCTGTAGTCAGGTGGAGACCCCGATGAAGACTATGAGCTGCAGTCAAGTGGAGATCCTGATGAGGAAGAGATGCATCAGATGGAGACTGATGAGATGACGAGCTGCAGCTGTGGAGATCACGATGAGGAAGGCGATCTGCAGTCAGGTGGAAACCGAGATGAGGACAATAAGGTGTAGTCGAATGATGACCCCAATGAGGATGATGAGCTGCAGTCAGGTGAGGTGAAGACTCTGATAAGAACTATGAGCTACAGTTAGGTGGAAACCCCGATGAGGATGATGAGCTGCAGTCAGGTGGAGACCCTATGAAGATGATGAGCTGCAGTCAGGTGATGAACCCGATGAGGATGATGAGCTGCAGTCAGGTGGAGACCTATGAAGATGATGAGCTGCAGTCAGGGGATGAACCCAATGAGGATGATAAAGCTACAGTCGTGGAGATCTCGATGGGGATGATGAGCCAGTCAGGGGAAACCCAATAGAATGACAGCTGCAGTCTGGCAGAGACCCCAATGAGGGTGACTAGCTGCAGTCAGGTGGAGATCCCAATTAGGAAGCGATCTGTAGTCAGGTGGAGACCCAGATGAAGACTATGAGCTGCAGTCAAGTGGAGATCCTGATGAGAAGGAGAACGGCAATCAGATGGAGACCCTGGTGAGGATGATACTGCAGTCAGGTGGAGACCCCCAATGAGGATGACGAGCTGTAGATGAGCTTCTCTGAGACAGTTTCTGCAGTTAGCATGACTATTGCTTTTATTGTGGCCAGCCTAAGGTGCACCTGTGCAATTATCATACTGTCTAATCAGAATATTGAGATCACTCGTGATCACTAAGAGATTTAGACAAATTTGTGACTCATAATATTGCAGAAAAGGTCCTTTTATGTAGATAGAAAAAACTCTTAGATCTTTGAGTTCAGCTCATGAAAAATGGGAGCCCAAATAGAAGTGTTGCATTTATATTTATGTTTACTATACATAAGCTTCCTCAATTCAAGAAAATCATGGATGCATTTCTTTTCTTATAAAAATATTAAAGATAAGGCAAAAAAGTTTCCTTATTTTAGGGACTGTCCAGAAATGACCAATTGTCAATCTTACACAACCGTCAATTGTAATGTTTTCTCATCTGTGCTGTAGTTAATTGTACGATCAACTATGGGTAAATGGTATAAAATCAGAGTTAAAGTTTGGTTCTGAATACCCCAAAATATTGAATATAACACCTAAAAGTAACAACAAACCTGTAGTAGAAACCAATAATGTTTTACATAGCCTGTTGCTGAACACTGTAAGAAAATAGCGAGAAACAAGCAAACATACCATTAGTGAAATCTTACATTTTTTTTTAGTCCACCAGACCTGCCCGGTCTTGTTTTCTCTCATTATAGTAATGTGATGAGAAATATCTCCTTAAGGCATTATGTATTGGGTTACCGTTAAAGAATGATGCCGTCTTCAAAGATGTATGAAAATGGGATTATACAATCAAAAAATACAGGCCATCGCTTCAGCAGCAGATTATCTGAATCTGTTAAGTATGATTTACTCGTCTTGAGTCTGTGTGACTTAAGGACTAAAAAATAGAAAAATTACGTAAAAATAAAATAAAAAAAGTTGACTCCTTATTTATCTTTCTAGGTAGAACACATCCCAAAAATGTTGTTTTCTGAAAGTATTTAAAGCAGTAATAAATACTGTGCAAATGTGTTGATCGGTGGGGATTTGGATCATGAGCTCCCCTACCAATGACTCAAACAACAGTGCCCACAGGCGTGTAAGGAATAAATAAACCTCTCTGGAAAGCTCTTACATAAGCTGAGGACTTCTACCCAGTGAGTATAAAGGTCTCCTTAACTGAACCTTGCCGACCAAGGATGCATCAGAGTAGCTACAAATCGAGATGAGCATTCAATTTGCGTTGCAATAGTCAAGTATCCAATCTGGTCCTCCATAACACCTGGTCTTCACTTCCAAGGCCACCCACCTCTGTCTGCAATCCTGGACTACTTACAAAGTAAATGATACTTGCACTCAGATGATGTGTAGATAAATTAAAGTTTCATTTGCAATCCAAGATTATATAGACGTTTCGGTCAGAATTAGACCTTCATCAGTATGGATTGCCAGGAGTCAATTGTGAAAGGGAGACTAAAGTGTGGCATCCACCTCTTACTCCACTCATCATTAAACGGTGGATGCCTCATCTTCAGCGCCCCTCACAGATGGCATTTTGGTAAGAATTAGAACCTCATTAGTATGGATTGCTAGGAGACATCTGTGAGAGGGGTGCTGAAGGGCAGTGTAAGTGGTGGATGCCATACTTCAGTGCCCCTCTCACAAATGTCTTCTGGCAATCCATACTGATGATAGCTAATTTCAGAAATTAACCATCTATGAGAGGGATGATGAAGATGCTACATTCACTGCTTACTCTGCCATACTTCAGCGTCCCTCTCAAGATGTCTACTGGCAATCCGTGAAGGTCTCATTCTGACTGAAACGTCTACATAAGCTTGAAGTGCAAATAAAACTTTAATCTGTCATCTGAGTGCCAAGTATCATTGACTTTGTCTTGCGTGTTTGGATCCAATTTGTGCACCACTAAAGGTAGAAGTGCAATGGTTTCTTTAAAATTGATCTGTTTCTTACAAGGCCCTACAACATCATATCACAGAACTAACTGGCATACCACTGTCTCCCGCACCCGAAAACCACTGCCTTGGAGTAACTCTCGACTCTGCCCTGTACTTCAAACCGCACATTCAAACTCTTGCCACCTCCTGTCGCCTCCAGCTCAAATATATTTCCAGAATTCGTCCCTCCTCAGTCCTCAATCTATTAAAACTCTTGTACATGCCCTCATCATCTCCCGTCTCGATTACTGCAACATAATCCTCTGTGGCCTCTCTGCCAACTCTCTTGCACTTCTCCAGTCTGTCCTCAATTCTGCTGCCCGACTAATCCACCTCTCTCCTCACTGCTCCTTTACTTCTCCCTCTGCAAATCTCTTCACTGGCTCCCAATTCCACAACGAATTAATTTCAAACTGCTAACACTGACCTACAAAGCCATCCATAAACTGTCTCCTCCCTATATCTCTGAACTAATCTCCCACTATCTTCCCTCACGCAATTCTTCGATCTTCCTAAGACCTCCTCCTCTCCTCCACACTTATTTGTTCCTCACACAATCGCCTCCAAGATTTCTCCCGAATATCCCCCATCCTCTGGAATTCTGCGTCCCAACACGTCCGGTTATCCACCACACTCGGATCCTTCAGACGGAACCTGAAAACCCATCTCTTCAGGAAAGCTTACAGCCTACAATGAGCACGGTGCCACCTCACCACCACCAGAGCTGCCACCTCACCACCACCGGAGCTGCCACCTCACCACCACTGGAGCGGCTGCCTCACCACCACCAGAGCTGCCGCACCCTGACCTTCTGTCTCCTCCCCATTATCCTGTAGAATGTAAGCCCACAAGGGCAGGGTCCTCTCCACTCTGCACCAGTCTGTCATTGTTAATTTGTTTACTGTAAACTATATAATTTTGTATGTAACCCCTCTCGCGTACAGCACCATGGAATTAATGGTGCTATATAAATAAATAATCATTCCAGAACCCAAAGTGAGAATTTCCATAGGAATGTTTTGTTTTATTATTATGTAAGAGCTATATTTGCTCCATTTTTCCAAAACCACACTATTATCTTAGAATGTACAGATACTTTATTCCTGCATGGTAATGTAACTCTGTTTTATATCTGCCCCCTTTTGCACACATCACCCCCAATGGATGCCCCCCAGGCTCCATTTACCCTTCAGTGGCCAGTAGAACCTTCCTACTGTAGTTCCAGTTCTCCTGGTCGATCATGCGCAGTGCGATCTCTCAGCTGGATAACTCTGCTCTGGGACTTGAGTTGTCCCTGTGTGGGATGATATCATGAGAATAGACGGTATCACCTACATTACAGTGCAGAAGAAACTCTGTACCTGTGTGCAGGTAAATAAAAGGAGTGAAATACTGCAGTATGGGGCTGTGTATATTGGAGCTGAGAGGGGAAATATACTGCAGGATGGGGATGTGTATAGATGAGCTGGGACTGTATAGGGAAGCTGAAAGGAGCGATATATTGCAGGAAAGGTCTGTACATAGGCGACTGAGAGGAGCGATATATTGCAGGCTAGGTCTGTACATAGGCGACTGAGAGGAGTGATATATTGCAGGATAGGTCTGTACATAGGCGACTGAGAGGAGTGATATATTGCAGGATAGGTCTGTACATAGGCGACTGAGAGGAGTGATATATTGCAGGATAGGTCTGTACATAGGCGACTGAGAGGAGTGATATATTGCAGGATAGGTCTGTGCTGTTTCAATCCTGTTTTACAGTCTAATCTGTTATATTGATGCTTGTCTCTGCTGCCACCTGCTGGCCAGACCTCTCAATTCTTTCTGCCTTTCCTTGTCCAGCCTATGGGGGTGTGCTCCTGCACGTGCTGTTGTCTCTTCCTGTTTTGCCCAGTCTTTAGGAGACATTTTCTACTGGAGAGAGTTCCATTCTCATAGAGCTGGAGAAGCAAAGTTTTTTGACCCACAAGTAGCGACTGCAGAGACAAGCTTCATGCAAGATTTCAATGCCATGTTTTGGATCATTCATCTATGGAATAAACCAGCATTGTTTTCATCCTAACGTGTGTACGCTTATCTGAGACGCTGCTCCGGGTCCTGTCTGCCCCTCTTATTGGAAGTACAAAGGTAAGAAGGAACTCTCATCCTAGTATACAACCAGCATGCCTTTATCGCCTTTAAGTGGGAACAGAACAGTCAAAAAACTCTGCTTGAAGGCTCCTAATAGTCAAAAAACTTTGATTGAAAGCTCCTAATAGTCAAAAAACTATGCCTAAAAGCTCCTATCAGCTAGAAAACTGCCTTACAGCCCAACATCCAGCTATAGCCCTCCATGTGCCCTGTCCCTCTGTGCATTAATCTGCCCAGCAACAAGCCTTGTGTATCTGTCTGCCTGCAGCAGTGCACGTCTGGACAAGCTTGAGGGAAGCTCTCCCACCTGCACATCTTGTATCAGCTCTGCCTGTACTGTTATAAAGAACTGTTTTTATGCACCTGCGGTTTCCTTCTGGCCACATCGCCTCCATAAGCCTGCAGTACACTATACCTCATTACTGCACATCGGCGAACTGCAAACCCCAAGTTTCGTCAAAGCCACCTTGGGGATCCCATCCGGGAGTTCCCGCAGAGCCGCACAGCGATTTTCGGACCCCTATTCAAAAGTTGAGTTTTTTAAAGAGACGGTACACCTTTATTCAAAATGGCCGAAAAGGACCTCGGACAGGCTCCCACTGCTGAAACAGAGCAAATACAACCTGATACTGTCCACGATGAAGCCCAGGAGGCAGACCCCACGTCTCAAGCAGACCAAGTTACCCGACCAAAACGTTCTTACAAACCAACGGTAAAGGCAATTGAAAACTATCGGGCTATGAAAGATGAGCTAAGTGAACGCCTGGAAGAACAGTGGGAACGCGTCGCCTCTTACATGTCGAGACTTGAACCCTCGTCAGGCGACGCCGCAAGCTTACAATCTGTTATGGAACGGCTGAACGCCGCCCATGAAGGATACAAGAGACTGTCGACAAGGTACATTACCCTTCTAAGAGACTTTAATTCTGATGAATCCCTTTCAGACCTCAGTAAGGCGCTAGAGACGGACGAAGGGAGAGATGCCAAGGTCCGACACGCCATAAACAAGGCCGAACACCGCATCTCTCACCTGCAAGAAACCAGATCACACCGATCGACCTCATCTAAACGTTCCTCTCGGGCATCCAGGTCATCATCCTCAAGAAGTTCAACCATGAGCGACAGGATACTAGAGGCCCGCATAATAGCAGAGGAATCCAGGGTGAGACGTTCTTTCACTGAGAGAGAAGCGGAAGAAAAAAGGGCAGAAGCAAAGGCAGAAGCAAGGGCAGAGGAAAAAAGGGCAGAGGTAGAAGCAAGGGCAGAGGAAAAAAGGGCAGAAGCAGAAGCAGAGGCTAAAAGGGCAGAAGCAGAGGCTAAAAGGGCAGAAGCAGAAGCAAGGGCAGAAGCGGAGGCTCGAATACAGATCCTTCGGTCACAGATGGAAGAGGAGGTTGCGCTAGCTAAAGTAAGACTACTCGAGCAGGCATTGATCCAAGGTCTTGATCCAGCTAACTCGCCACCACTGGAAACGGATGATCCAGTCGATCGCACCAGAGACTATGTGCTAAACCGGGTACCTGTAGCGACCCCGGTTTACAGTACCGTCCAAGTCAACGACGCCAAAACCCCCAACATACTTCAAAAGGTGCCAGTACCCTCGAAGGCGCCCGAGCTAATTAACGACAGTCGCCGAGAGATACCCTCTCAAACACAGTCACCACCACAAGATGGCAACCCAGCGTTTCCTGGCCCACCTTCACAGCTCAAGCGGTATTCGTCAGATTCTTCAAGGGCTAAACCACAGCTCAACCCTGCAGCAGCATCATTCTACCCGGAAACAGCTCATCCATTCACGCCAGGCGGCCCATACACCCCAGGGGCATCACGAGTCGTCGTGGCAACAAGTGGTGAGAAGTCGGACATGTCCGAGTTTGCCAGGTTCATGGTGAGCAGAGAGCTAATCAGTACTAGTCTTGTGAATTTCGATGATCGTGCAGAGAACTACAGGGCCTGGAAAGCAACCTTCAAGGCAGCCATCGCCAATCTCAACCTAACCGAAGAACAGGAACTCGACCTCCTGATCAAGTGGTTGGGCCCAGGCTCTTCAAGCCGTATCAAGAGCCTCAGAACCGTCTATGTAGGACAAGCAGAAGCAGGTCTCGCCGCCGCATGGCAAAGGCTGGAACGCACCTTTGGCAGCGCGGAAGCAATAGAGAAAGCCCTATTCAAGAGACTGCAGGATTTCCCAAAGATCAACCTTAAAGAAGTCCACAAGCTCCAAGACCTAAGTGATCTGCTCATGGAGCTGGAGCTCGCCAAAAGAGACCCTCGTCTGTCCGGGCTGTGCTATCTGGATTCAGCCCACGGAGTAAATCCAATCGTGGTGAAGCTGCCATACAGTCTGCAGGAGAAATGGGCAACGTCAGTCTCAAGGTACAAAAGAGTGAACGACGTCACCTTTCCTCCATTTATCCACTTCTGCAGATTCATTGACGAGCAGGCCCAGATGAGGAATGACCCCAGCCTCGACTTCCTAGAATCCAACACTTCGGCAGCTGCAGCAACTCCAGCATCAAGGTATGAAAGTGCTATACAAAAACGCAGAGACACTAAGAGAGCTGTGAGTGTTAGAAAGACCGAACTACCATCACCTGCAACGCCCACAGACGAACAGAACACTGTCTCACCACGAGATAAGTCTTTCAATCGTGAATGTCCCATCCACAAAAAACCACACTCACTGACCAAGTGCAAGGGGTTTAGATCCAAAACCTTACAGGAGCGCAAGAAGATCCTCACTGAGCTTGGGATTTGCTTCAAATGCTGCGCATCACTTGAGCACATGGCCAAGGACTGTAAATCCACAGTCAAGTGTGGGGAGTGCCACAGCGAAAAGCACATTTCAGCCATGCATCCTACTCGGCTAGCTAGAGACACACCGGCTACAGTCGCCACCGCTCCCGCTCCAAGTTATGGCGGGGAGCCACAGAATCAGACTGACACCGCCACAACTGTTTCCTGCTCATGCTCAGAGGTATGTGGAGAGGGCCGAATGGAGAAATGTTGTGCCCGAATATGCCTCATCAAGGTTTATCCCGAGGGACGCCCAGAAAAGGCGATGAAGGTGTATGCCATCATAGACGACCAAAGCAACCGGTCCCTGGCAGGAACCAAATTCTTTGAAGCCTTCGGAATTAGTGGACCATCAGAACCCTACACCTTGAACACCTGCTCAGGCCGCATAGAGACTAACGGCAGAAGAGCCCGGGGATTCATTGCTTCTCCTATCAACGGGAAGACTGAAATACCTCTACCAACGCTCGTTGAATGTGACCAAATACCCAGCCACAGGAGTGAAATTCCTACCCCAGAAGCTGCACTTCATCAACCACACCTGAAACACCTCGCGAGCGTTATCCCACCTATAGACAACAACGCGGAGATTCTACTCCTGCTCGGCAGAGACAACCTGAGGGTACACAAGGTGCGACAACAGTGCAACGGACCTGACTATGCACCATACGCCCAGAGACTGGACTTGGGATGGGTAGTCATAGGAAATGTGTGTGTTGATCGATCAGAAATCGACTCCTTCAGAACCTACGTGCACGGAGATGGGCGCACAACCTGCCTAAGACCATGTCCTCATCACCATGAAGTGAAGGAGAAGCCCCCAGACTCAATACAGCTACCCGACGTCGCTTCTTCCCTGCGTACCGACAACTTAGGAAGATCAGTCTTTCACGCAACCTATGGTCTCCGAAGAACCGCGTCAGAGGGAGAGTCCGAGTATGGCACAGACGCAAGAGACTTTGTTGAAAAAGACTTTTACGTAGATGACGGGCTCAAATCACTACCCACCGAGGAAGCAGCCATTGATTTGCTCAAAAGGACCCAAGGTCCAGAGTTCCTGCTGAGACAGTCGGAGGAAGCTGTCCACGAAAACTTCAGCATCCTAGATCCAGATAACGATCCAGATGTCCGAACTGAAGTCAACACCCTGGCCACCAGTGCAGAGGAAGCTTCCAACCTCGGCTGCCAACGTTTTGAACGTTTCTCCAGCTGGACAAGACTCGTCCGGACTGTCGCCAGGTTAGTGCACATCGCCAGATGCTATCATACAGACCTAAAAAACAGAGACTGTCATCGCTGGCATGTGTGCCACAAACCCCTTTCTGCTGAGGACATCTCCCATGGTGAGTCCCTCATAATACGCCACCTCCAACAGAGCGAATTCGCCACCGAATGGAACTGCCTACACAACAAACAGCAGATTCCACTAAGAAGCCCTCTCGCCAATCTAAACCCGATTATGGACAGTTTTGGCTTACTTAGAGTCGGCGGTCGATTAAATCAGGCTCGTTTCGGAGTCGCAGAACAAAATCCTCTCATCATTCCCAACAAACACCACGTTACAGTCTTGCTGATCCGACATCACCATGAAAGGACTGAACACCAAGGCAGACAGATCACAGAGGGCGCCGTACGGTCGGCAGGCCTTTGGATCATTGGAATGAAGAGACGTGTAGCACAAATACTCCATGATTGTGTGCATTGTCGCAAAACGAGAGGAAGGCAACTGTGCCAACAAATGGCCGATCTGCCTGCAGACAGACTTTCTATGGAACCACCTTTCACCTACGTGGGCCTAGACGTGTTCGGGCCATGGATGGTATCCTCACGCAGAACACGTAGCAGCCGAGCAGACAGTAAGCGGTGGGCTGTGCTATTCACCTGCATGAGTGTTCGAGCCGTTCACATTGAGGTGTTAGAATCCATGGATACTTCCTGCCTGATCAATGCCTTAAGGAGGTTCTTTGCCATTAGAGGACCAGTAAAGCAGCTGAGGTCCGACCGTGGCAGCAACTTCGTCGGTGCATGTAGAGAGCTGAACATCGACACCAAGCCAATCGAAGACCAGCTAGCAGACAAGGGTTGCACCTGGATCTTCAATTCTCCTCACAGTTCTCACATGGGGGGCTCCTGGGAGAGGATGATAGGGATCTCACGCAACATCCTGAACTCCATGCTAAAGGACGTTAACTCCTCAAGACTCACGCACGAGACTCTAGTCACTCTTTTAGCCGAAGTCTCAGCCATTATCAATTCGAGACCCCTCGTGCCCGTGACAATGGATCCAGAGGTACCAACCATGCTGACTCCCACCATCCTTCTTACTCAAAAAATTGACAACGCGGTAATTCCCAGCGGAGACTTCACTCACGCCAACACCTACCAAAGACACTGGAAACGAGTCCAATATTTGGCCGACTACTTCTGGAATCGATGGAGAAAGGAATACCTCACCGTTCTTCAAGGAAGAAGGAAGTGGCGACATCCCAAGCCAAATATCAAGGAAGGGGACCTGGTCCTTATGAAAGATCAGACCACCCAAAGAACTGACTGGCCTCTGGGACTTGTTACTAAGACACTACCTAGCCAGGACGGCAATGTGCGGAAGGTGGAGCTAAGGGTCTTCAGGAAAGGTGAGACGAAGACCTTTGCAAGGCCGATCCACGAACTCATTCTGCTGTTGCCCGTAGAGAGCGCCACTACGGGATGAACGCTTCCGGACCTGAACTTTAGCCGTTTTCTTCTCATTTTGGTTTTGAATTTGAATTGTTGTATTTAACATGCCCTTCGTTTAGGTATTGTTATGGACTAATAGTGGAATCCCCAAAGTGAATTCCAGACGGGGAGTGTGCTGTTTCAATCCTGTTTTACAGTCTAATCTGTTATATTGATGCTTGTCTCTGCTGCCACCTGCTGGCCAGACCTCTCAATTCTTTCTGCCTTTCCTTGTCCAGCCTATGGGGGTGTGGCTCCTGCACGTGCTGTTGTCTCTTCCTGTTTTGCCCAGTCATTAGGAGACATCTTTACTGCAGAGAGTTCCATTCTCATAGAGCTGGAGAAGCAAAGTTTTTTGACCCACAAGTAGCGACTGCAGAGACAAGCTTCATGCAAGATTTCAATGCCATGTTTTGGATCATTCATCTATGGAATAAACCAGCATTGTTTTCATCCTAACGTGTGTACGCTTATCTGAGACGCTGCTCCGGGTCCTGTCTGCCCCTCTTATTGGAAGTACAAAGGTAAGAAGGAACTCTCATCCTAGTATACAACCAGCATGCCTTTATCGCCTTTAAGTGGGAACAGAACAAGGTCTGTACATAGGCGACTGAGAGGAGTGATATATTGCAGGATAGGTCTGTACATAGGCGACTGAGAGGAGCGATATATTGCAGGATAGGTCTGTACATAGGCGACTGAGAGGAGCGATATATTGCAGGATAGGTCTGTACATAGGCGACTGAGAGGAACAATATATTGCAGGATATTGGCCTAATAGATATACTAAGAAGAGTGCCAGCAGTGCCCCCAGGAGGCTGTGGAGGATGAAGCCCACATCTTGCTGAGGTGCCCTAAATACTCCGCAGTGAGGGACACTCACTTCAAGAGACTGTCCGATCTCCTCCCAGACTTCACCTCCATGGAGGAGGAAGAAAAACTGCGAATACTACTGGGGGAAGAGGAAAGTGCAGCGGCCATAGCAGCACAATATGTCAGTGCCTGCCACATACTAAGAGGAGACTGATATGCCATGGACTTCTGTACCCCACCCTGGACATGTCCCTATCCCCCAACTAAGAGCCTGATATGCCATGGACTTCTATACCCCACCCTGGACATACCCTATCCCCAACTAAGCGCCTGATATGCCATGGACTTCTTTTCCCATCTCTTAAAGGGATCCTGATATATCCTGGACCTCTACATGCTTCCCTACTCCCCACCCCCACCCCTTATTTTTACCATTTGCTTTGACAATGCTAATGTGTACTTAATCCTGCCAATAAAGCTCATTTGCTGAATGGGGTTGTGTATAGAAGTACTGATAGGAGTGATATACAGCAGATGAGGCTGCATATAGGGGACTGAAAAGAGTGATATACATCAAGATGGAGCTCTGTATAAAGGGCTGAAAAGTGTGATATACTTCAGAATGGAGCTGTATAAAAGGGGTTTAGAGGAGTGATATACTGCAGAATGGGGCTGTATATATAGAGGGGCTGAAAGCCATGATGTATTACTGGATGGGTCTGTGTATGGGGACCTTGAGAGGAGTGATTTACTGCAGGATGGGGCTGTGTATAGAGGGTTAAGAAGAGTAATATACTGCAGGATGGGGCTTAGATGCATCTTGCTTTAGGATAGGACTGTATAAAGGGGCTGAGGAGTAATATACTGCAAGATGAGACTATATAGAGGGGTTGAGAGGAGTGATATACTGCAGGATAGTGTGTGTGTAGCAAGGGGACGAGAAGAGTGGTTTACTGCAGTATGGGCTGCATTCAGGGAGCTGAGAGACGTGATATACTGGCAGATGGGCCTGTATATAAAGGTGTTGAGAGGAGTGATATACTGCAGGATGAAGCTATATATAGCAGTACTGAGATGTGATATTGCAGGATAGGGCTGTGTATAGGGGGTTGATTGGAGTGGTAAACTGCACAATAGTGCTGTACATAGAGGGGTTGAGAGAAGTGGTATACTTTAGGGTGGGGTAGTATAGAGGGAGTTCAGAGGAGTGATATACTCAAGGGTTGAGCTGAATAGAGTGATAGTGGAAGATGTGGCTGTGTATAGAGGGGTTGAGTGGAGATATTGCAAGATAAGTTGCATATAATGGGCTGAGAGGATTCATATATTGTAGGCTGGGGCTGTATATACAGGGGCTGAAAGAAGTTGAACTGTATTTTTTTTTGCCTGCTGTTGAGTGATTGGATTTGGAGTTTCACATTACTGATCTGACATCGGCAGTCAACAAACAAGCTCTATTGTGGTGGAATGCAGGAGAGTTAAGCTGTGCTGTAAACCAGCTAGCAATGATATAAAACCACAGAGGCAGCTACACGAATGTAAATGGCAGGAGGAGGGGGAGGAGATGCAGCACTAAGGAGAAGCAAATGCTAGTGAGAAATGTAGTTTTAGTAGATAATGGGGCAGCTCGTTCAGTTATTTGAAGCTGTATGCTTAGAGCTGGATGCCCAGATATAGATGAAATAAGACACAAAGGTACAAGAAAGAATTTTTTTTTTTAGGTTATTTTTAAGCTTATTAATGAAAAATAGGAGATATCTGCTGCAACACTGACACTAAATATGCACAACGCATGAGTGCAATGAGCGGCCGAGCTGCACAGCTAATACAGGTAAATTGATAAAATGTATTATGACAATCACTTCCCTAGAATATAATGCAAATTGGAAGACTTAGCTTCAGCAGTGGCCACTGCGGAATGCCCGGTGACCGACGACAAGGTGCTTCCATCTCACCGGGTCCTAACACTATGACTAACATAGCTCCCTCTCCCTCCTCCACCTTCCCCGCCCGGAGGTCGGCTTGGGTCTCCATCTTTTTGGAGTCCAGCTCACAGTATACATATAAACCCATTCACATTGCACAATTCAGTTAGTCATAGTTTTAGGACCCGGTGAGATGGAAGCACCTCGCCGTCGGTCACCGGGCACTCCGCAGTGGCCACTGCTGAAGCTAAGTCTTCCAATTTGCATTATATTCTTGGGCAGTGATTGTCATAATACATTTTATCATTTTACCTGTTTTAGCTGTGCAGGTCGGCCGCTCATTGCACTCATGAGTTGTGCACATTTAGTGTCAGTGTTACAGCAGATATCTCCTATTTTTCATTAGTATGCTTTTTTTCTGCTTGCACCTGCACTTAGAGGTTAGATGCCAGTCATCTCTATTAGTAAATATTTTTAAGCTTATGACTATTTTTTTTTCTTTTACCTTTCATCCCACATTTTATTAGTGAGAAAAAAAAACAACAGGTTGTGAATCCAGGCTGTCAAATTCAGGTGTGTATATTGGAATGTGAGCGTTTGATTGTCGGACCATTCATTAGGATCCCCCGTCTCTGTGTGAGTTCAGGCTTCTGTATAAATGTCTTTTTTGGGAATGGAGACTCGGCCATAACGCCTGGGTTGTTTTTTTTTTTTTTTTGTTTTTTTTTCCCAGAAAAGTAATCTCGGCCCCCGGCCGCTTGCTGAAGTGCTGGATTCTCACTGTGATTAATTCTGCCAAGACCCTTTTCATTCTCGCGGACGTCCCAAAACATTGACAAAACTCATTTCCAGTTCATTAATTCAAGAGACACTGGAGTGCGGAGTCCCATCCCTCTTCATTTTTTTGATATTGTTTGAGAGCCCGGGCCGTATGGAATGTAACACTGGATGAAAAGATCTGTGGGGTAATGGGACGGTGGGGAAGGGGGTCGCATTCAACAAATTCTCCGCGTCTTTGGGATAGAGTTGTCGTGAGATATACGCACTCCGACTCATATTGTATCTCGGTCTTCTCTCTACCCAACGAGGTTGTATAAAGAAAGTGTAATGAGCACATTTCTTTTCTTTTTACTGAAAATCGAAACATTTACACACTTGTCATCAGGGATTTTCTGGATTTGAACAGGAGAAATATTTTCGACTTCAAACCTTCCACCGACCAAAGGGAGAAATGCAAAAAATGTCTGTTTGTGTGCCAATCGGTTTTTTTTTCACTTTTGCTTTTGAAACCTCATTTCAAGTTTTTTTTTAATTGTGTTAAAGGTGAATATATTGAATATTTGAAACTTACAATTTTCCATTCCACAAACGTTTTGGGGGAAAAAAAAGCTCTTGTAGTCTTGCTGACATTTTGGCGCTTCTGATTACATTTACCAGGAACCGGCTCTTGTTTGCATTTTCAATCGCTAAACCTTGTCATGTCTCCGAGTGAGTCATATAATCTTAGGTTCACGTAAGTTCAGAGGTACAATGTAGTCCTTAAAGATGAGCGAGCACCAGAATGCGCGATACTCGTAATGGGCAGTTGGACGTTCAGTTGGGCTTGACTCGTGTACCGAGTATAATGGAAGTCAAGGGGAACCTCAAGCATTTTTTTCGGGAACTCTTCTGCAAAAATGCTCAAGTTCCCTATTGACTTCCATAATACACAGCACACAAGTCGAGTCCGTCTGAACGTCAAACTGCTCGTTACGAGCACCCAACACCCAAGCATTGTAGTGCTCACCCTTCACTAGTAGTTACCACTAAATGCATTTCCAACCGGGGAGTGGAGTCAGTGTCCATTTTGGAAGAGTTGGAGTCAGATTCAGGGAAATTAAGGAGTCGGATGGCTTACTTACAGCCGTGGTTGTTGAGTCGGAGTTGGTGACTATTTTGTTGGAGTCGGAGTCAGATTTAGGGAACTTGAGGAGTTGGATGTTTGGCTTACTGACTCCACAGCCCTTTTTCCAACACATGAATAATCCTCTGGAAATCCGCTTATCCTTGGTCTTAAGAAAGTGGTTCCCAAAGACCTTTATTCAATAACACATTGGGTGTGCGTGTGTGACTGCCAGCCCATTCACTTCTATTGCACTGGAAAAGATATTCCCATAGAAGTGAATGGAGTTAAGTTTTAAGATTTGCACAGGAGACTTTTGGTTCCTCTCAGGTGTTGGGGAAGCAAACTCCTCGGCGCTAGGGATGAGTGAACACTAACATGCTCGGTATGTTTAACCATAATGCTCAGATGGACGCAACTCCAGTACCAGAGTATAATGGAAGTGAATGGAGAACTCAAGCATTTTTCTGTCAACTCTCCTGGAAAAATGCTCGAGTTCCCTATTGACTTCCATTATACTCTGGTACTTTACTCGCGCCCATCCGCGCTTCCGTCTGGTCATTGCGAGTACCGAGCACCCGAGCATGGTAGTGCTCGCTCGTCACTACTTGTAACATTAACAAAAAGGAAAAACACTGCTCAAAAAAATTAAGGGAACACTAAAATACCACATCCTGGATCTCAATGATCCAGTTACAAATCTTTATTATTACATAGTGGAATGCGTGGAAAACCATAAAACATAAAAATGATCAATGTAAACCAAAATTTAATATCCCATGGAGTTCTGGATTTGGAAGATTCAAAATAAAATTTCAGGCTGATCCAACTTCTGTGGAAATGTCCCAAGACAAGGAATGAGGCTCAGTAGTGTGTGGCCTCTACGTGCCTGTTTGATCTCTCTACAATACCCGCGCATGCTCCTCATGAGGCGGTGGATGTTCTCCTGAGGGATCTCCTCCCAGAACTGGATTAATGCATCTGTAAACTTCTGTACAATCTGTGGTGCAACGTGGTGTTGATGGATGGAGCGAGACTGATGTTCCAGATGTGCTTGATTGGATTCAGGTCTGGAGAATGGGCAGCCAGTCCATAGCATCAATGCCTTCATCATGCAGGAACTCTTGACACTTCAGCCACATGAGGCCCAGCATTGTCATGTATGTATCTGAAGGAGCTCAGGCTCCCTGCACCTGCATATGGTCTCGTAATGGGTCTGAGGATCTCATCCCAGTACCTAATGGCAGTTAGGACACCTCTGGCAGCACATGGAGGGCTGTGCAGCCCCTTAAGGAAATCTCGCCCCACACGATTACTGACCCCACCCCCTCCAAACTGATGATGCTGGAGGATGTTGCAGGCAGCAGAACGTTCTCCAGACTCTGTCCCGTCTGTCACATGTGCTCAGTGTGAACCTGCTCTCATCCATGAAGAGCACAGGGTGCCAATGTCTAATCCGCCAATTTTGGTGTTCTCCGACAAATACGAATCACCCTGCATGGTGTTGGGCTATAAGCAGAACACCCACTTGTGGACATCGGACCTCATACCACCCTCATAAAGTCTGTTTCTGACAGTAGGAGCAGATACATGGATATTAGTAGCTGCAGGAGGTCAGTTTGCATGGCGTTAGCACTGCTCCTCCTGTTCCTCCTGTCACAAAGGAGGAGTTAACTGTCCTGTCTCTTGGTAACATAATATTTAAGGTTGAAGGAAGACTTTAAGTCCATCTAGTTCAACCCATAGCCTAACATGTTGATCCAGAGGAAGGAAAAAACCCCATGTGGCAACACTAAGCTCCACATTGGGGAAAAAATTCCTTCCTGACTCCACATACGGCAATCAGACTATTCCCTGGATCAACGCCCTATCAAAGAATCTAGTATATATAACTGGTAATATTATAGTTTTCAAGAAAGGCATCCAGGCCCTCTTAAATGTTAGTAGTGATCACTCATTACAACATCATGTGGCAGAGAGTTCCATAGTCTCACTGCTCTTACAGTAAAGAATCCACGTCTTTTGATTAAGATTAAACCTTCTTTCCTCCACACATATAGATGTGTTATATGCTCTGGACACTGCTGACAAACACAAACCCTTCTCCCCACAGCTCACATTGATGTGCCATCCTGGATAAGATGCATTACCTGAGCAACTTTTGTGGATTGTAGACACCGCCTTATGCTACCTCCTAGGGGTGAGAGCAATGACAACATGCAAAAGTGACCAAAACAACAGCCAAAAAGGATGAGAACAGAGAAATGGTCTATGGTCACACCCTGCAACACCACTCCTTTATAGGAGGGTCTTGCTCCGATCATTTTTACCTGTTGTCTGCTCCATTTGCAAAACAGGAGGAGAAATTGATTCACAATCAGTTTTGTGTCATAACTGGACAGGATGAGCTCACAGAAGTGTGATTGCTTGAAGTCACATTCTGATGTTAAGGTGTTACCTTTATTTTTTTGAGCAGTGTAGTACTAGGGAGTTCATGGTTGAGGTTCTATTTTCGGAGGAGTCCTAGCACCCTGGCCTTCGCTGATTAGGCTGGTTTCACACTGCAGTTTTTTCCCTGATCAGGTTCGATCAGGTTTGTATGTCAAAACCAGAAGAGGAACTTGCAGAGAAAAACTATAATTGAAAGACTGACACCTGTTCTGAGTTTTGGAGACACACCTGGTTTTGACACACAAACCTGATTGAATCTGATCAGGGAAAAAACTGCAGTGTGAAGCCAGCCTTTTTTCCTTTATCATCTGTGCTGTGGATAATTGTTTACGGCAGGAGCAAAGCTTCCAAGGGGATTGTCCAGATTTAGAGAAATAAACGGCTCCACACCTGTCTGCAGGTCTGTGTGATATTGCAGCTCTTCCCCATCTGTTTTTATGGACCTGACAAACCTGTGGACCATAGTTAGTTTTTAGATGCTGTGATCCAAAAAGTTTAAAAATATAAAAAAAATTGCTTTTTTAAAAAAAGTAGCTGAGAAGTAAAAACAAAAAAATGACATTCTTTTTCCTCCTTCAGCAGGAATATTCTACTTCTGCTAGGTATGTATTGATGCCGTGCAGATGAATAGGGCCCATTACCTCGTAGAATAGAAAGGAAGAAAATTCTCTAAACGCCAAAAAAAAAGCGACTCTTTCAGAGTGAAAACACGCTGATTACTGTATTGTGTAGGGCTTTAGATTCTCTCGGGTTAATCCTCTAGAACACAACAGTCCCACTGTCTTCCATGCAATAGGGTCCAGGCCTTCAATGCTTGTTTTACATGCAGGAAAGGGTGGGGTAGGGAGGGGATTAATACTTTGCCCCAATCAGCCGTAAAAAGGAGGCCGCGTAGAAGGAAAGAGGCCCGATCAACATTCTCATTGCTACTAAATAGTCCTTCAGTATTGGGGGAACCAAGTCCTCCATCAACACAATTGACCAGTGTGGGCTCTGAAGCCTCAGTGGGAAATTTACTTCTATTATTTACAGTCATGGCTAAAAGTTTTGACACTGACACATTTTGGTTTTCACATGGGGCTTTTCTATCTTTAAGGTCCTTTCACATCAGCGGTAATCGCTGATCGCGGCAGTTGTGGTGAAAAAACTCCAACTGCCGCGGTTACCGCATAACGGTCGCACTTGCGGCAAGCCCCATGCAATGTCTATGGGGCTTGCGGTAGGTGTGCGGCAAGTGCGGATTCGGCACTTAGGCAGATGCGGGCGCAAAAAAAAGCGGCTGCCCGCCATTTTTTCGCAGGCCGCATCTGCCGCAAGTGCCGAAACCGCAATTGTACCGCACTTGCCGCACCTGCCACAAGCCCCATACACATTGCATGGGGCTTGCCGCAGGTGAACAGCAAGTGCGGCCGTTATGCGGTAACCGCGGCAGATGCGGTTTTTTCACCGCATCTGCCGCGATTTGAAAAAAACGCTGATGTGAAAGGGCCCTAAGTCAGATATTTTTGTAAGCGAAGTACCAATACATTTTTAAACTTTTATTGACAAATATATGAAGTTTTGGGAAAGACTTAGTATTTAGTGTTGCTTCGTGAAGTAGTCTCAATCATGATGGAAAAAGCATTGTTACCAAATTGGGAGAAGTTGCTCTTGAAGGAGGTTTAGATCCCATTCTTTAATCATGGTGGTATTTTTAGGCAAAACAGTGAGTGAGCCCCCTCCATGGATGAAAGCACCCACACATGGATGATCTCAGGAGGCTTTACTGTCAGACACAGGACTAGCATTCACCTTTTCTTCCATATGTCCCAAACAGTCTGAAGGGGGATTCAGTGGAAAATGTATTTTTGTGGGAAGTGCAAGGATTGGTGTGCAGAAGGCAGGGGCAAAGTTACTTTCTCTGATGTAGCCCCCTTCAAACTGTTTGGGAGATACGGAAGAATTATTGTCCGGTGCTGAAAAGGTAAGCACTGCCACCTGTAGAACATCCTAAGACCATACATGTGTGGGTGCTTTCATCCATGGGTGGTGGCTCACTCACTATTTTTCCAAATATCATCGCCATGAATAACGAATGAGATCTAAGCCTCCTCCAAGAGAAACGTCTCCCAATGGTCCAGGAGCAATTTGGTAACAATGCTTTTTCCATCATGATTGAGACCAGTTTATGAAGAAAAAGTAATACAGTGGGGAAAAAACTATTTAGTCAGCCACCAAATGTGCAAGTTCTACCACTTAATGAGGTCGGCCTGTAATTGACATCATAGGTGACTTCAGCTATGAGAGACAAAATGAGAAAACAAATCCTCAAAGTCACATTGTCTGATTTGGAAAGAATTGTTTTCAAATTTTGGTGGAAAATAAGTATTTGATCAATAACTAAAGTTTATCTGAATACTTTGTTATATATCCTTTGTTGGCAATGACAGATGTCAAAGATTTTCTGTAAGTCTTCACAAGGTTGGCACACACTGTTGCTGGTATGTTGGCCCATTCCTCCATTCAGATCTCCTCTAGAGCAGTGATGTTTTGGAGCTATCGCTGGGCAAAAAGAACTTTCAACTCCCTCCAAAGGTTTTCTATAGGGTTTAGATCTGAAGACTGGCTAGGCCACTCCAGGACCTTGAAATGCTATGTACGAAGTCACTCCTTTGTTGCCCTGGCGGTGTGCTTGGGATCATTATCATGCTGAAAGGCACTGCCATGTTTCATCTTCAATGCCCTTGCATCAGCAATGGAAGGAGGTTTGCACTCAAAATCTTATGATACATAGCCCCATTCATTCTTTCTTGTACACGGATCAGTCGTCCTGGTCACTTGGTAGAGAAACAGCCCCAAAGCATGATGTTGCCACCAGCATGCTTCACAGTAAGCATGGTGTTCCTTAGATGCAACTTCTCATTCTTTCTCCTCCAAACGCGATGAGTTGTGTTTCTGCCAAACAGTTCTACTTTGGGTTCATCTGACCATATGACATTCTCCCAATACTCTTCTGGATCATCCAAATGCTCTCTAGCAGACTTCATACGGGCCCAGACATGTAATGGCTTAAGCAGGGAGACACGTCTGGCACTGCTGGATCTGAGACCTTGGTGGCTTAGTCTGTTACTGATGGTAGGCTGTGTAATGTTGGCCACAGCTCTCTGCAGGTTATTCACTAGGTCCCCCCTGTGTGGTTCTGGAATTTTTGCTCACTGTTCTTGAAATTATTTTGACCCCCACAGGGTAAGATTTTACATGGAGCCCCAGATCGAGGGAGGTTATCAGTGGTCTTGTATGTCTTCCATTTTCTAATTATTTGCTCCCACAGTTGATTTCTTCACACAAGCTGCTTGCCTATTGCAAATTCAGTCTTCCCACCCTGGTGCAAGGATTCAATGTTGTTTCTAGTGTCCTTTGAAGCTCATTGGTCTTCACCACTAGTGGAGTTTGGAGTGGTGACTGTTTGAGTTGCGGACAGATGGTTTTCTTTAACTGATAACAAGTTTAAAAGGTGCCAGTACTACAGGTAATGAGTGCAGGACAGCGGAGCCTCTTAAAGAAGATGTTACAGGTCTGTGAGAGCCAGAGATCTTGCTTGCTTGTAGGTGATCAAATACTTAATTTACATCAAAATTTGCAAAAAATCTTTCCAAATCAGACAATGTGATTTTCAGGATTTGTTTTCTCATTTTGTCTCTCATAGTTGAGGTCAATGTAATGTCAATTACAGGTCTGTCTCATCTTTTTAAGTAGGAGAACTTGCACAATTGGTGGCTTTTTTTTTCCCAGGTGTAACTGTGGCTCGTGTGAACAAAACTGTCATGATCCAATGTGTGACAGTTTGCTGCATATGAATAAGGGCTGGGCTATAGGTTGGTGAGTGATGGCTGTCGTTCAATATAGTGCTGAGTCGGTGATTAGCTGTCGGTGGGTTGATGACAGCTTGGCTGTCCAGTCGAAGACTGTGAGTCCCTAATCAAAGCCACTCATAGCATTTTGCTCATTGGTACATTTTGACCTCATTGATCTGTGCTCTGTGTTCTAAAACTATTGCTGTCTGACCATGGACCTCCTCTGACCATGGTTGCTTTGTCCTTGTTTGATCCACTATCCTCAGGTATTCCGACCCTGGAACTGTGACTTGACTATGCTTATCGTACCTTAGTCCATGACGTGCTGTCTGTTTTCTGACTTGACTATTTGATTACTCTGCCTGCGGCTTATGTGCAAGTGACTAGTGTCATAAAGACATTAACATTTTGGGTCGTTGTCAGGAGCCTCCCAGATTCAATTCCAATGCAACCCGTGGTCAATCCTCAAAAAGTGGGAAGACAAAGAAAATACAAAGTACGTGATAAACTTGAGGACTGATTAGACAAGAATGGGTCATCAGTCTGGATTTGGGCAGACGTTATCCAGCCGCCGGCAGAGAAAAGAATAATATGGGGCAATATGTGAATATTGAATTATTTTTTCGTAAACCTGATGTATTTGTGAATGTTTTAAAACTTATTGTACTTCAATAACCATAGGGTACCGTCACACAGAGATGTTGGCAGCGACAGGCAGGAGCGCGCACTTTTTTGTCACCCGCCAGGTCGCTGCCTCCCGTTTACACGGAGATATCTCCGGCGATGGGCCAGCGAGCTGAGAGGCGGCATCGCGCCGGTTTTCTCAAAACCCAGCGGCGATGCAGTACAATGGGAGCCAAAGGCTGTCAGCTCGCTGGCGGCCGTTTAGATGGGGCGATGTAAACAATTGCCCAGATCGGCCACCTGGTTTCAGAGCACTGCTCTGAAACCAGGCGACCAGTAAAAGGCGTCGCCATCACCCCTTTACATTAGGTGACGCAGGGGCGATGTCGCCGCCGATAGGCCACGCCCCTACGTCGCCTTTGTAATCGGCGGCGATGTCGTCACGTGTGACGTGGCCTATAGAGTCATTTGACTAAAAGATCGAAAAACAGTGAAGCAGCAAATTGAGAAAACTCAAATTTGTGTCAGTCTCGACATTTTTGAAACGGTTGTACATTTAATCAAATTTCTGTATGGTGTCCAAAATGAAAGGGGTTTTCCAGGCTTACATTGATAAACTATCCTGAGAATGACTCCTCAATATCAGATCGAAGTGGTCACAAGCTATCGCTAATGATCAACTTTTTGCTTCTCCCAAGATGGCTGAATGTACACAATGTATGGAGAAGTTCCCTTATACTACAGCTCACCTCCTATTGAAGTGAAAAAGAGCTGAGCTACGGTATACAGAACTGCCCCATCCTTGCTCTACACAAAGTTTGCGTCTTCTGGCCATCTTAGGAGATGCAAATAGTTGATCATTGGTGGTGCTGAATGGTAGACCCCACCAATCTTATATATTGTTGACCTAATCAAACATTAGGTCAGCAGTATTGAAAGCCTGGAAAACCCCTTTAATTCTGTGTAATATACATACTAAGAAGAGAGAATATTTTTATCTGTATGGATTGCTTTATTTTTGTCCTTTTTTAATGTTCTTGTATGGTTAGGACTACTGGCTACAGTCCCTAAACTCAGTTATGCTACAAACTTGATGTCCCTATAGCAGGGCCAGCTACAGTACCATTTGTAGAGATGGCCCACCTATAAAAAATCCTATAATTTTAGAATATTTTTCTTTATCTTTTTATAATTATTTATTATTATTGGATTGCCAAAAGTTAGCTGGGTTCAGGTTGATTTTGGAGCTGTCCAAGGTTCTGATGGGAAAGAATCCAATGCTTCATTTAATAAATCTATCTAACAGCCTAGACCGTATTTCTGTATGGGTTTGGGATCTTCCATTTTTATAATGGATATTTCAAAACATGGACATTCATGGCATATGACTTACAGTAGATGCCTATCCCAGAAGTGTGGAGAACCCGGACTCTCCATTAATCCTTCACTAAGAACTGAAAAATCATTTGATGAGAGCAATCACTGTAGAAGGACATCATAATTGGATAATTAGAAAGAACAAGGCGAAGAGGAAGACTAGCAACCCAATGGCTTGACACAATCAAATAACGGTGAGGAAGACCCTTGTGGACCTATCTAGGCTGCACAACATAGATCTTCATACAGAGCGTTCAACCATCAATCCGCCAATACTCGACATCGAGCTCAAGACCGTTAAATAATTTATAGAATTGAAGAAGTAATGGCAGAGACCCCTGTGCTCCATAAAGGTGTGGGACCCTCATCTATCACCCATGTCTTTGATATAACCTGTGTATATGCTATGATTGTCCATATTGGTCATTCGTTTTAAACTTAAGTATCCTTACCCGCCTAACACTTTTGCATTTTTCCACCTAACGTGTTACTTGACGTGGGGTGAAACTTCATCAGGACTTCCAGCTCACTTTCTCTTGTTACTTGGTCTCATAACTAGCAACAACCCTTCACCATGTACAACTGTCCACTAAGGAAAGGACAAAATGCAAACTTTTGCCTTGGTGTAAAACCTGTGCTATAACTTAAGCAGATGTTTCCTTCTGTTGCTTTTTCTCCCTGATCCCATGCTTGCATTCTCACATACAGTGACCGGCACTGCAGCTGAATCCCTCTTTTCCCTTCTTCCCTATGGTCTACTCACTTCTGTTGTTAATTGGTCTCATAACTAAAAACAACCCTTCACCATGTCAAATTGTCTACTGACGAAGGAACCAAGATTAAAAGTGTAGCATTGGTGTAAAACCTGTGCTCTAACTTAAAGGGAACCTGTCAGCTCATTTATGCCTGCCCCCAGCTACACATCGCCCCATGTAAACGGCCGCCGGTGACCTGACAGGCGATGGAAGCCATAGGCTCCCATTGTACTGCATCGCCGCTGTGGTTTTGAGACACCCCGGCGGCAATGCCGCCTGTCAGCTCGCCGGTGAATCGCTGGAGGTGTATCCCCGTGTAAACGGGGCAGCGACGCTGGCGGGGCACCAAAAGCGTGCGCGCTCCCGCCAGTCGCCGCCGACATCTCCGGCGAGGTGGCACCATGTGACGGGCCCCTTAGACATGAGTCTTAGTCATAACATTATTGTGTCTAAGAGTCAAAACTTGTCAATGGTTCATATAATGCTGACATTTTATAGTGTGCAAAATAAAAGGAAAAAGAATCTGGAAAATACACAAAGTATGATTGGATTTTCTTCTTATGGACTTATAGGCAACCATATTGAGGGTAGGACCCCCTCTGTCTCCAAAAAATGGGAGGGGTAGTATTGTGTAGTGGTGGCATGTACTAGTCTTTTCCTTTGTGTGCCCTGGTAGCAACTTTAACAGCATAATATTCAACATATCGCCTGTTGCTCTCGATGCCCTACAAGCCAAAAGAGATGGCACTTCTCGTAAGGTAATTGGGTAAAATTACCCAACCATCTGCTAATTTCTAGCTTGCATTTTCTTATTCCCAATTGCTCAGCCCAGTCCCATTCTCCAAACTTTTATCTAGATAGTTCAGTGTTAACCAGCCATAGTGAGCAGCAACTTCAATGAATGGTCTTAGAACAGACGCTAATTTGTTCCTCGCCCATCACATTGACCTTCCTCTTATGATCTCTTGGCGAGATCGAGTACCAGGTGCTGTCACTGTGCACAGTCTGTTTTTATCCTCTGTTCAGTCTCCTGAACTCTCTTCACCTTCTGTACATATTTTTATGAATGAAGGGGGTTTTATGTACCATGGGAAGAAAATACTTGGATGGGGTACAATTTTTGGTCTAGTCTCAACATACTACAGAATTTAAACTGCAATAGTCCATTTAAGGAGACGACCAATGTTTCTATCGGCAGGGTCCAGCTACTGAGACACTCACTGATTACTGGAAAGTTGGGGATGAAATAATGGACTGAACATTTTGTCTTTCTTTTTTGCTCCAAACTTCTTTTCCTTTTCTTCCGGGAGAGTCAGGGTTAACCGAAAACCCCTTAACACTAGAAGTCCCAGAGACGGGTCATTTGACCTTTTTACCATTGAAAACCAAGGATCCTTTAAATTCCCGGGACTTCTAGTGTTAAAGCTTTTTATAGGCCTGTATGATAAAATTAGAGGAGATTAAAAAAGGATGATTGGACCTAGGTGGTCAAAGTTTTTATTTGAGAAATTCAGTTCTTTCTTTCAAGAGATCTGGCCCCCTTGCATCTCCTTTAATTGAATCCAGCTTCCAGCTGGACAAAGTTATCATTTAGTCATAGTGACCTAGTCTTCTTAAGGTACCTTTACACGCCGCAAGTTTTGGCGGCGATCGGAGGCAACCGAACGTGCGCGTGCACGTTTTTGACGGTTGCCTCCGAACGCCGATGCCTTATGTCAGGGCCGGCGTCAGCACCCGGCGTACCCGGGCAAGTGCCGGGGCCCGACGGCTTGGAGGGGGCCCACCGGGCCCCTGAGGGCTAGGGTCACACTTGTGTTGTGACCCTAGCCTGACGCAAGTATTGTCTGCTGCAGGCCTGCAGCGCAGAGCGTTTAACGCTATGCGCTGCCAGCAACTGAGCCCATAGAAACCCGCAGTTTACATTGACAACCAAATGGTTGTCACGGTAAACGTCGGGTTTCTATGGGCTGCCTCCAGCGCATAGCAGCGTTGCAACATAGTATACTTGCATAAGGCTAGGGTCACAATGCAAGTGTGACCCTAGCCCTCAGGGGCCCCTGAGCACTGCCCCCACAGCCAGAGCCATATCCAGGGGGGAGCTGGGGGGTCATTTTCAGGCTCCTGCAGGCTGCAGCACCGGAGGTCTCCCTCCTCCCCCCTCCACGGGAGCCGACAGAGCTGCACACACACTCTGTGCTTACAGGACCTGCGATGATGTCACATGGAGGGGAGGAGTCAGGGGTCTCATGATCAGCTCCTCAGTGTATCCAGGACTCTGCTGGCCATCAATGATGCTCAAATAAGGTGAAGTGTGTGTGTGTGGGGTCAGGAGGGATTTACAGTGTGAATGTAGCAGAGCCGAGTGTGTACGAGGTGTACGGAGCAGAGCCGTGTGTGTACGAGGTGTACGGAGCAGAGCCGTGTGTGTACGAGGTGTACGGAGCAGAGCCGTGTGTGTACGAGGTGTACGGAGCAGAGCCGTGTGTGTACGAGGTGTACGGAGCAGAGCCGTGTGTGTACGAGGTGTACGGAGCAGAGCCGTGTGTGTACGAGGTGTACGGAGCAGAGCCGTGTGTGTACGAGGTGTACGGAGCAGAGCCGCGTGTGTACGAAGTATGTGTACCAGTGGTAGCCCCCCGCGGATTCCGCTCCTATAGTCTCAGCCACCTTTGCAAGCAGCATTCTTCTCCATAGTCTCTTCTGCCGCTGTCTGCATTCTGCAGCTCAGCATGGAGGGGCACGATGTCATCACTGTGCTGATATATGCAGAGCGACCGGAGGAGACCGGAGCAGCGAGAAGAAAGGTGAGGAGAAGAGAGATCTGGACGGCCAGACACTCCGCTTGGCTGCGGTGCCACCATATGGCAGTGCGGCTCCATTGAGCTGCTTGCATTATTTGTGCTCTTCAGGATGCTTGTGTATATACCAAGCATCCTCAGACGCACAAAAATGCAACATTTTGCATTTGAAGGGTATTTTTAAAAGGCGCAAGGGAATGCAATCGCATTTTAGCCCGCTCCTAACAATGTGTAATATACTCACTGTCAGAAACAGCTCTTGCTGGATTCGGCAGTCACTGTTCCTGTAAGGCTGCCTTCACATAGGAGTTTTTTTTTAAATGTGGCAGTTGCGGTAAAAAAAACCTGCATCTGCCGCATTTTCCGTCTAGCGGCTGCACTTGCTGCACGTTTGCGGCAAGCCCCATGCATTGTCTATGGGGCTTGCGGTAAGTGTGCGGCAATATATATATATATACATACATATATATATATATATATATATATATATATATATATATATATATATATATATATATATATATAGTCCGCGATATGTACTTAAAGGGGGCCCACTGAGACCTTTTCGCCCGGGGCCCACAGAAACCTGGAGCCGGCCCTGCCTTATGTACACGCTGCAATTGCACCCTCAACCTAAGGTGATGTGGCGTTCCGGAAGTTCCCACACCAACATTGGGAAACATCCGGTTGACTCCAGACGCCGCTTCACACGCCGCAATCCCCAAAGGAATGTAGGCGTACATGTTCAGCGCCGCCAAAACATAGGCATGACAGACTCGTGTATTCCGCGACCCAAACACGCTGATTAGACAATGCATTAGCGTCATGATTGGCCAGCCTGCGCAGGAAGGCTGGCTAATACATGATGCCACTGCCATTGTGTAGTGTGAATGGACAGCTCTTCAAATATGTTGCCCTGTTGAGGGACAGCCAATGGAAACACAGTAGCCCCCACCAATCATTGCTCACAGGGCGCGGTGTCCAGCACGCTGTGGCACGCCTCTGGAAAATCAGTAGGCGACGCAGATTACATCCCTATTGCCCGTTCACACGCCAAAACCAGGGCAATTCACCTTCAGGGTTGCGTCTGGTTTTTGAACAATGCTCTGAAACCGCAACCGGGAGCGACTTTAAAAATCACCATCGTGTTCCACAATTACACGCCGCAATTTCATAGCAATCTCAGGGCAATGGTGACCGAAATCCAGATTGCCTCTCAGTTGCTACACCGTAGTTGCGGCGTGTAAAGGTACCTTTAGAAATACTTGGACCCTGCTGTCTCCCACCTTCTCCTATCGTTTCTAACCTTCTCTAATCATTAAAAAACCTTGTGGATTTATCATTTTTTTCCCTAGTATTAGGAGTTGATGTTGCTTCCAAAAACAGTGCCAAATCCATCTGCAGGTTATTTGAAGTATAGCCGGTCATCCCTATTAAAATTTTTCCATGCTTTAAAGAAAAGCAATGTCTCTGCGCTCTCTCTTGTAATGATGGCTTCTCTGCCCTGCTCCACTTCCTTTACACGGCAGAGATGCTAAGTTAGTCACTTGCACGGCCACCCGTTCCTCCGGCTCCTGCTCCAGTCCCCAATGTGGCTCCCAGGGCCTGCGCACACTATACAGGACTTCTTGCCATACACTTAGAGCATGTACCCGCACTCTCCATGCTTCTTAAAAGGGAAGTATGCATTCTCCAGAAGTGTTGAAAGCCTATAGAGCTCAGAGGCACTGGCTATTAAAGGCATCCTCCCCTGTAGGGTGGTCCATAACCAATGTTAGTTCCTAGTCTGTTCTGTGCGTACTAGTAACTTTGTCAGGACCTTGTTCCCCATCCCCGTCCCGGACATAACGGTCGTTGCCGCTCTGGTCGTAGCACCCCTCTACACTGAATTAGTCACAAAGTCACATAAACTTAGAAAAGCAAAGTTCCTGCTGTACCCCTTCTACAATTATTTAGCCAAAGTCACCCAGACTCCAGAAAAGCATAGTTCCTGCTCTCCCCCTCTACAATATTTTAGGCAAAGTCAGCCACACTTTACAGAAAGGCATAGTCCCTGCTCTCCCCCTGAAAATGATTTAACCAAAGTCACCCAGACTCTACAGAAAAGCATAGTCCCTGCTCCACCTCATCTACAATGATGTAGCCAAAGTCATCTAGACTCTACAGAAAAGCATAGTCCCTGCTCCACCTCATCTACAATGATGTAGCCAAAGTCATCTAGACTCTACAGAAAAGCAAAGTCCCTGCTCCACCTCATCTACAATGATGTAGCCAAAGTCATTTGGACTCTACAGAAAAGCAAAATCCCTGCTCCACCTCATCTACAATGATGTAGCCAAAGTCATCTAGACTCTACAGAAAAGCAAAGTCCCTGCTCCACCTCATCTACAATGATGTAGCCAAAGTCATCTAGACTCTACAGAAAAGCATAATAGCTACTCCACCTCATCTACAATGAGGTAGCCAAAGTCATCTAGACTCTACAGAAAAGCATAGTCCCTGCTCCACCTCATCTACAATGATGTAGCCAAAGTCATCTAGACTCTACAGAAAAGCATAGTCCCTGCTCCACCTCATCTACAATGATGTAGCCAAAGTCATCTACACTCTACAGAAAAGCAAAGTCCCTGCTCCACCTCATCTACAATGATGTAGCCAAAGTCATCTAGACTCTACAGAAAAGCATAGTCCCTGCTCCACCTCATCTACAATGATGTAGCCAAAGTCATCTAGACTCTACAGAAAAGCATAGTCCCTGCTCCACCTCATCTACAATGATGTAGCCAAAGTCATCTAGACTCTACAGAAAAGCATTGTTCCTGCTCTCCCCCCTGACAATGTTTTAGCCAGAGTCACCGAGACTCTACAGAAAAGCATAGTGCCTGGTCTCCCCCATTTACAATGATTTAGCCAAAGTCACCCGAACTTTACGGAGAAGCAATAGTCTCTCCTCTCCCCCCTCTGCAATGATTTAGCTAGAGTCACACAGACTTTACAGAAAAGCAAAGTCCCTGCTCTCCCCCTGTGCAATAATTTAATCACAAAGTTACCAAGACTTTATAAAAATGCACAGTCCATGGTGTATTCTCTATTTACATATCCCTGTGACTTTCTCTGGTGTTTCATAGCAGTCTGAAGGTAGAAAATTCAAAGATTTAAGAAATGTTTTTGGAGAAGAGAAAGACCACTCCTCTAGAAAAATCCTACCAATAGCAGAATACATTAGAATTTTCTTTGGACTTGCATTGATTTTTCAGGTTCTAGAAACTGAGTGTGTGGGAGGGGGGGTGGTGTTTGGTAATAACTTGTTTTTACAGCTATCTAGTATTTGGGTGTACTCTCCATCAAGTTTTCAGATTTAGCCAGACATGTCACTCGAAGCAAGGATCACCAAACTATAACTTACCATATTTTTCGGATTATAAAACCCACTTTTGTTCCTCCAAATTTTGGAGGAAAGTGGGGTGTGTGTTTTATAATCCGAATATACGGATTATACTGCAGGGGAGGTGGGGGCAGCTCTGGAGCCTGTCCGGGGGCTGGGAGAGGCTGGGGCGGGCTGGTGCAGGCTGCAGGAGGCAGCGGGAGCTCACGTGCCCCCGCTCATATAATATGCACTGCCGCTGTCTGTCACCATGGTGCTGAAACCGCACCGTGATGATGGACTGGGGGAGCAGCGCATGTTATATTTGCCTGCGCCACCCCCCCCCCCCCCCAGTGTGGTACATGCCCCCCTGTGTTCGATGTGGCCCCCATGCTCCTGCCCATAGTAAGATGAAAAAACTTTACTTACCTTCTGCAGCGCTGTTCTCCAAGTGTCTCCCTGCTTGCCTCTGTGATCGGACACGCAGAGATGATGTCACTATGCTGTGCCGATCACATGACTGGCACCGAGAAGCAGGAAGTGGAGGAGCGCAGCAGCAAGCAGGGAGACATCAGGAGGACAGCGCTGGAGAAGGTAAGTAAAGTGTTTTTTATTTTACTATAGACGGCAGCATGAAGGCCATAGCCATCACAGGGCTACGTGTGCCAGCCACGGGGGACGTGTGCCAGCAATAGGGGACATGTGGCATCAGTGGGGGATGTGTGTCAGCACAAGGGGGCTATATTCAATATAAGGGGGGCCATATCCAGATTAAGGGGGATAATTTTAGGATGGGGGGCTATATCCCAGGATGAGGGACAATGTACCAGGATGAGGGTGCCATGAGGGACATATACCCTATATGATTTGTTAGACGGACACTGGCATTATAAGACGGACCACATTTAACATTAAAAATGACTTTTTTCTCTTTTCCTTCACCAAATTTGGGGTGCGTCTTATAATCAGGTGCGTCTTATAAAGCGAAAAATATGGTGCCTATTTTGGAGACATCATACGAAGAGAGCAATTACTAGTGAAGGAATCATGGTGGGAAGAATAGAAGGAACAAGGTGAAGGGGAAGACCAGCAACCCGATGGCTTGATACCATCAAGATAATGGTGGCGAGCCCCTGGTGGACCCATCTAGGCTTGGAGAAGACCCTGGTGGACGCATCTAGGCTTGGAGAAGACCCTGGTGGACCCATCTAGGCTTGGAGAAGACCCTGGTGAACCCATCTAGGCTTGGAGAAGACCCTGGTGGACCCATCTAGGCTTGGAGAAGACCCTGGTGGACCCATCTAGGCTTGGAGAAGACCCTGATGGACCACATCTAGGCTTGGAGAAGACCCTGGTGAACCTATCTAGGCTTGGAGAAGACACTGGTGGAATTATATAGGCTGCATAAGATCTATCTTCTCACACCATGCCTCGAGATCGAGCTGAAGACCTTTAAATATAATAAATAACGGTGTGTCCCGTACACTGTACAATGTAATTCCATTCCAGACGATCGCCCATTCTCCCTTTACAGTAGCAGTACTATTGGGCTTTTTTGTTTTTTTTAGTAAAATGGCAAAGATTTTTTAGCCAGAAAATTCTGCATCCCTACATAACATCCTCTTTGGCTTTGGCGATGGTCACAAAAGGAATCAAAGACGTTCCCTATATATTGGGAGCTCGGAAACTACTCAAGAATGTAAAAAGGACTGTTCTCATCACATAGTAATCTGCCCATCATTAGTTATCAAACTTGGCAGCTCTGGTCTCCAGATGTGCCATTTGGAAACCTTTCTTCACTTTTCGAGTCGTAGAGGCCAGTCATGTTGCATGGAATAATGTCACAGGCTAAATGCTAGCAATAGCTCAGTGGTGCCACCGCAAGTATGCATAGGCTATTATATATGTTTTTCCTTATATGTCACATGGTTCTTGGAATTTAGCAAAGTTTTTGTACAAGTTGGATCACTCTCCTGATCCTCAGTAGTGGTTTTATGTTCTGCTTTGATCTAATGTACTTTTGTCAGTTCTAGTATTACATATATATTTTGCCGACATAAAGTGATTTTTTAAGATTTGTGCATTCATTGTATTATTTCTTCAATTCTAAACAACCTTTATGTAAATTGCCTCTTTCAAGGGAACCTGTCAGGTGGTTTATGCCCCCCCAGCTATGACTGTCTGTCCCTGCAGCTTCATAGTGCTATTCTAATCATCTCTGTCTGAGCTCATAGTGTGATGTCAAAGGTGAAAAAAACATTTATATGCTTTCATTTTATGTAAATGAGGCAGTGACTACACCTTGGAGGATGTAGTCACTCTAGCAGGTTAATAGTTAACATTTCTGCCAAATGTCAGAAGATACTGCGGGACCTGTGTGATGTCACGATCAAGTGACTATAAGTCTCCATAGCCCATAATGATTTTGCTTGCTTAGCTCCGCCCACTATGGTCACATGATCGTTGCATAACATCGGTCCTTTATACAGACAAGTTTTCAGTGAGTTAACTATTAACCTGCCAGAGAGACTACGTCCTCCAAGGCAGGGCGGACTTATTGCATGTGCAGCCGATGCATTGAACAGGGGCCCCAAACGGGAGGGGGGCCCTGAAGTCCAGCATCGCTAGGTCCCGTGGGTGGATGCAGCGGAGCGCAGGGGCCCCATCAGGGTATTAGTGCCCTAACTGGTGTAAGTGGCCTGGTGAATCAGGGGGCCTGGGCATTAGGGTAATTACTTAGCTAACCCCTGCCCGGGGCCTCTGTCATCGCTGCAGCAGAGGGAGCCTGTCCGACCTCTGCTGTGGCCAGCCAAGCCACCACATGGCTAATTAGTATGCTATGCCTCAAGGCTGCATTACTCCTGTGGTGTGCAGAGGGGGCTAGAATGGAGATTGAGTGGGGGGAGGGGATGCTCTGGCCAGCACTGCTTTTAATTGTGGTGTGCCGGCCATATCACAGTCAGGACTCAGGAGTCATTGCCGCAGTCTCCTAACTGATGTCACACAGAGCGACCTGAGCTGCTTCCCCAGAGAGGATCATCGCTGGACAGGAGACAAGTTGGGAACTTGTAAATAACAACAACAAAACACTGCTAATATGTGTCTATATGTGTCTCTGTGTGTGTGTGCCTCTGTGTGTGTCTGCGTGTGTATGTATGTATGTGTGTATGTGTGTGCGACTGTGTCTATGTGTGTGTGCATATATATGTATGTGTCTGTGTATGTATGTGTATAACTGTGTCTATATGTGTCTCTGTGATTATGTGTCCGTGTATGTATATGTGTGTGTGCGTCTGTGTTTGGTGATAATCGAGCGTTTGTTCATTATTTTTTATATATATGTGTACATGTCTCTGTATATTTGTTTGTCTGTGTATGTGTGCGTGCATGAGTAACTAGGCAAGTGCCTCTGACGCCCTGTACGCAGTCTCTGTCCCACTATGCACAGTCTCTTTCTCCCTGCTCATCTTCTCCCCCCTGTGCGCCGTCTTTTCCCCACGTGAGCTGTGCTGCGATGAGAGTAGCGTTTGCCTCTCTAATAATAAACCAGATCTGCTGCCAGCTTACTAGTATTCATAAGCCACCAGCAGTCATAAGCTGCACTCATCGCAGCACTGCTCACACAGGGAGAAGATAGCACTGGGGGAAAAGGGACAATGTACAGGAGGGGAGGACAGTTCAAGGGGGCAAGAGACACAGCGCACAAGGGGGAGACAATGCACAGAAGAAGGAAGCTCAAGGGGGGCAAGATACACCACGTACAAGGGGGAGACAATGCACAGGAGAAGATAGCTCAAGGGGACAAGAGACACCGTGCACAAGGGGAAGACAACGTGCAGGAGAAGAGAGCTCAAGGGGGTGCAAGAAACAGCGCACAGGAGAAGACTGCTCAAGGCGGGCAAGAGCTACAGTGCACAGGGTGAGGAGACAAAGAATAGGGGAAGATGGCTCATGGGAGGCAAGAGACAGAGTGCTCAGGAGGAGAAGGCAGTTCAAGGGGGGCAAGAGACAGCTCTTAGGAGAAGATTGTGCACAGGTGGAGAAGACGGCGCGCAAGGGGGAGAGACACAGCACACGGGGGAAAGACAGGCACAGGGGAAATTGACAGTGCTAAGGGGGAAGACAGCCACAGAGAGGGGAGACACAGCTCACAGGGGTAGAAGTCAGAAGCTGCTCTCAGAAGCCCCTCAATAAAAGTCTTGAGAGCCTGAATGAGTCTCTCATACTGTTCATAGTGTGGCGGTATTTGTCCCTTGTATGTGGTATTATTCTGTCACTATGTGGTGGTAATGTGCACTCTGATCATGGTGTGAAAAAAAAAGAATAGAACAGGGCCCTGCAAAGAGAGTCTAACTTGTAGTGGAGGCAGGCTTAAAAAAATATTTTGGTCAAACAAAATTTGATAACTATGTTTGTATGTGATCTGGTGTTTCATGAGAACTGTTAGGCTGTGTTCACACAGTGCGTTTTTATAGGGTTTTTTTCTGCAGGTTATGTGATGCGTTTTTACCATGGTTTTATTGTAAGCTGCATTTTTGTTTCCCTGCAAAACCAATGTGAAATAGGAATCGCTGTCCACACACATTGGGCTTATTCCATAGACCTGTTTATTAACCCCTTCCCGACCTTTGACGTTATAGAGACGTCATGAAAGTCGGTGCGTTCCCGATCTATGACTTCTCTATAATGTCATGGCTTGTATGCTCTCATGCACCTCCAGTGACTGGGCCAGTGACAAGTCACTGGAGCTGCAGGATTGCAAGAACCCAGGGGGGGTGGCTTAGATCCCCCGTGGCTAAAGTCGCTCTGATTGGCAGTTAAAAGTGAACGCTTGGGACTTTCCATGCTGAGGATTGCAGCCCCCAGCTGCCAAGTTGTACCTGGCTGGGCCAAAAATATGGCGGAGTCCCACGTTATTTTTTTTCTAGAATTAGTTCTAGAAATAAAAAAAAATGGGCTTCGCTGTATTTTTGGTTGCCAGCCAAGTACAACGAGGCAGCTGGGGGTTGGTGGCAGTCCGTGGCTGCCAAGTTGTACCTGGCTGGACCAAAAATATGGCAGAGCCCCATGTCATTTTTTTTCTCTAAAATCAATTTTAGAAATAAAATATAATGCCTTCGTTGTATGTTTGGTAGCCAGCCAGATACAGCTTGGCAGCTGGGGGGCTGGAATCCTCAGCGTGGAGAGACCCGAACGTTGTGGGCCTCCGCTGCAAATTGCAACTCATAGCCACCCCAGAGGCACCATTTTCTGGTGCTGTACCCCAACTCTTCCAGTTGCCCTTGTGCTGGTGGCACACGGGTTCTCCATATGCGACATGGTGTCCGCTAATAATTTCAATGGAAAATGAACTCCAATTGTTAGCGGAAACCATGTCGCGTATGGAGAGCCTCTCTGTGTGTGTGGAGCTCCCCCACAAGTGACCCCATTTTGGAAACTAGAAACCCCGAGGAACTTATCTAGATGCATAGTGAGCACTTTGAACCCCCAGGTGCTTCACAAATTGATCCGTAATAATGAAAAAGTACTTTTTATTCCACAAAACCTTTCTTTTTTCATTTTTACAGATTAATTTGTGAAGCACCTGGGGGTCAAAAATGCTCACCACCCATCTAGATAAGTTCCCTGGGGGGGTCTAGTTTCCAAAATGGGGTCACTTGTGGGGGAGCTCCAATCGAACTAATTCAATAAAGAAAAAAGAATGATGTGGGGCTCCGCCATATTTTTGGTCCAGCCAGGTACAACTTGGCAGCTACGGACTGCCACCAACCCCCAGCTGCCTCGTTGTACCTGGCTGGCAACCAAAAATACAGCGAAGACCATTTTTTTTTATTTCTAGAACTAATTCAAGAAAAAAAATTCTGTGGGGCTCCGCAATATTTTTGGCCAGCCAGGTACAACTAGGCAGCTGGGGGCTGGAATCCTCAGCATGGAGAGGCCCAAGCGTTCTGGGCCCCCCATGCTGCGAATTGCAGCCCGCAGCCTCCCCAGAAAATGGCGCATTCTTTGAAGCACCATTTTCTGGTGCTGTGCCCAGGCTCTTCCAGTTGCCCTGGTGTCGGTGGCAAACTGGGTAATAAAGGGGTTAATGCCAGCTTTTTATTGGCAGCTGGCACTAAGCCCTAAATTCCTAATGTCGGGCCAATGTTAGACTCGGCCATTAGGAATCTGTAGTAAATAGTCAAAAAAAATACACCACACATAGAAAAATCTTTTTATTTGAAAAAAAAACACAAACAAAATTCGGACTCCATCTTTATTATAAAAATAAGACGTAGTCTACAACGAAGGTCCCACGACGCTCGATTGCCTCCGGCGTAGTCCACAATGAAGGTCCCACGAAGGTCGATCGCCTCTGCTCAATCCAGAGACTGCAGCAAGGGATCAAGTGTCCTCTTCCTACAGTCTCTGAGGTCAGACTTATGGTGCACTGTATGGCAATGATCTGTCATACAGTGCACTATGACTATGATCCCAGAGACTATAAGAGGACACATGATCCCTTGTTGCACCCATTCATCCACCCATGCACTCATCATCCATGCATGCACCCATCCACGCATGCACACACATCTATCCATGCACACATCCATCCAAGCACGCATCCACGCACACATTCATGCACGCACACACACATCCATCCGTGCACACATCCATCCATGCACACATCACAACCATCCATCCATGCACACATCCATCCACCCATGCACACACATCCATCCATGCACACATCCATCCATGCACGCACACATCCACGCAACCACACATCCACGTACACACACATTCATGCACATACACATCCATGCATCTGCACATCCCTCCATGCACGCACACATCCATGCACCCATCCACCCATGCACACATCGATGCATGCACACACACATCTATCCATGCACACATCTATCCATGCGCACATCCATCCATGCATGCACACATCCATGCATGCATGCATCCACACATCCACGCATGCAATCACGCACGCACACATCCATGAATGCAACATACATCCATGCACACATGCATGCACCAACACCGCACACATCCATGCATGCAACACATCCATGCACGCACACACAGCCATCCACCAATGCATGCACCTATCCATCCACCCATGCATGCACACCCATCCATCCATCCACCCATGTATGCACCCACTCACCCATCCATCCACCCATGCACTCATGCATGCATGTACCCACTCACCCATCCATCCATTCATGCATGCACAATTCATTCATTCATTCATTCATTCATTCATACTTACCTCATCCAGGAAGAAGAGCCCGGAGAGGAGGAGGGGCCCACATCGGAACTGCCAGTGGTGCAGCCCGTCGGGAGGTGAAAGTGGGGGATGGGAAATATGCATGGGGGGGGGGTCAGCTTCCTCAGCCCCCTCTGTGATCGCACCAGGAGGGGGCTGAGGAAGCTGACAGGCGGGTGCAGCCCGCGGGCGGTAACTGTCATTTACTGACTGTTACTGCTGGTTGGGGGGGAGTAGAAAGGGATGGGGGGGCCCTGGAGCAGAAGGGGGAGGGCTCCTGACATGCCGCCCCATCCAGATGTGATTGGAGAGCTCTGTCTCAATTTCAACTGCCAATCAGAGCGAGTTTAGCCATGGGGGGCTAAGCCACCCCCCCTGGGCTAAAGTATAGGTGCTTGCCCTTCCTATAGCTCCGGTGACTTGTCACTGACCCGGTCACCGGCGCTGCAGGAGCGCAAACAACCCATGATGTTATAAAGATGTCATGGGTCGGGAGTGCACCACTTTCATGACGTCTCTATAACGTCATAGGTTTGGGAAGGGGTTAAAAAGGACCTATCACCCCCCCTGGTGCTTTCCAAACTAAAAGCACCCCTGAATGCAGTGTGTTTGCTGCATTCAGCGAAGGGGTCCCCCTTGTCTCTAGCCCCTGAAAGCTGAAAGTTGTACAAAATGCTTTATAAAGTGTACAGTTAACAAGTTCGGAGGGCTTACTCAGTATTGAGTCCTTGCTGCTCCCTGGTGTCTTCCCCGCCTCCAGCCCTCTCTGTGCCATCTCCAGCCTTCTCAGTAACGCCTCCTTTATGTGGCTCCCCTCCTCGGCCTCTCATGCTGCTCTGTGTCTGAAGTCATGCAGGCGCAGAGTGAGCAATGGGCGGGAGCGGTCCTGGCAGCTGAAATGCCTCCTGCCAGTGTCGTTAGCTCCGGAGCCCGCCCTGCTCCAGATTATGTATGTTCAGCAGGGCGGGCTCCGAGGCTGACATCACTGGCAGGAGGCATTTCAGCAGAGATGGGGGACATTCAGGGGTGCTTTTAGTTTGGTTTAGTTTGGAAAGCATCGGGGGGGTTGACAGGTCCTCTTTAAGGGCCCATTTGCACTTATAAGGTCTACCATTATGCATGCTTATAAGACACAAGGAGACCTTGTCAGCAGTGATCGATTATGATTGCGTCTGAACAAATAAAATATTTTGAAATACGGTGGATTCACCATGTTAAATTTAGCTGTCCCACTTTCCATCTATAAAGAACATGTGTACTAAAAAATAAGAGATAAAAGATAATTGAATATACATTTTTAAATATTATTTTTTGAAAGAAGTTGGTGTTGAGTTTACCATCTTCTTGAAGTCCCCCATAGTGCCCATTGATAAAATATTTTCCAAATTTTTTTCTTCAAGTACCGTAATTGCGTCTTTCTTCCCCATTGTAACCATTCAAAACTATGTTCATTAAAGGGAACCTGGTGCTTTATGGGCCGGATCACGTGATCCGCGCATGCGCAAATTGAAGCTGGGTAGATCACGTGATTGGGCCCATAATACACCAAGCCGATCATGTGATCGGGCCCATAATGCAGCGGACCGGATGTGACGTACTGGCTGGTGCATCATAGCTGGAAAAGAGGGCAGGTGATTCCAAAAAAGGGAGGAAATTAATACAGAATAATGACGCCCAGCAGGGGCGTGCAGTGAAGTAGCGAGGAGGGGGCAATGTAGCCTGGAGCCGCCTTTCCAGTCACCTGACTGAGCGACGTGTGATGAGTTCAAAGTCATTTTTCTAAAACTTTACAGGGTAGATTTACAACAGAGGGATGGTTAGATAGCACTTAGGAAGGTGTAGGCACAGCTAGTGATAGGTCAGGGGGTTAATTCCAGGTGACAGGTTCACTTTAAGCCTGATGCTCAAATCACAAACTATATCTGGCTCTGAGAGAGGTTTATGAGCCACATCCAGCTCTGAGAGAGGATCGTGAGCCACATCCAGCTCTGAGAGAATTGCAAGCCACATCCAGCTGAGAGAGGGTCATGAGCCACATCCAGTTCTGAAATAGGATCGTAAGCCACATCCAGCTCTGAGAGAAAGTCACAAGCCACATCCAGCTCTGAGAGAGGATCGTAAGCCACATCCAGTTCTGAGAGAGGATCGCGAGCCACATCCAGTTCTGAGAGAGGATCACGAGCCACAATCAGCTCTGTGAGAGGATCGTGAGCCACATTCAGCTTTGAGAGAGGTTTGTGAGCCACATCTAGCTCCCTCCACCCTCATAGTAGTGAAGCCCAGAGCCCCCATTACTGGTATAATGACAGCCAAAGCTTTTCCACAAAAATCACAAACAGGAAGTATACCCAGATCCAGGGGTTCCTACTTTTCCGCCATTCAGATCTGCCCTAATACGCAGGGATACTCACAAAGTCATCATCTGGAGACCTCTTCGTAGCTGATTGCTAGACCTGGTGCTAATAGACCATGCTTGAAGGCAGCCGGAAATCACACATCACAGACCTGAAAGCAACATGTGGCTCCCAAGCCACAGGTTGGGGACCCCTGGTCTAGTTTATGAGTTTGTTGTATACATGAGAAGTTTGCTGCCATCTTGTTCCCACACCATTAAAGGGAACCTGACTCTGAAAAATGAGCCCCCAGCCTCATATAGCAAACCTTATAAAAGTGGTTTTTATTCCTTCTGATCTGCGGCTTCTCAGCATTTGAGAAGCCGCAAAAGGCTTTCCTTGCTGCTTCTCCCCGCCGCCTGCTTGTTAATTATTCACGCCCCGATGGGCGTGCTAAACAGCAGAGAGCCTGTGCGCGTCATCGAAGAGGCGGTAAATCTGCTATGATGAAAATCGCGTCATAGCGGCTTTACCACCCCTTTGATGACGTGCACAGGCTCGCTGCTGTTTAGCACGCCCCAATGGGCGGCGGGGAGAAGCAGGAAGGAACGCCTTTTGCTGCTTCTCAAATGCTGAGAAGCCGCAGATCAGAAGGAATAAAAACAACTTTTATAAGGTTTGCAATATCGCTATACAGACACAAAGGGATGGCTAAAAAAGTATTAGCATGGTGCAGGGACAGGTATAAAGAGGCTGGGGGCTCATTTTTCGGGGTCAGGTTCCCTTTAAAGATTGGTGTCCATTATTACACGGATGTATGGCTTAGCAATGGGCTGTTGCAGTTTCTTACTGGTACTGTGCAGCACATGGCAGCATTTCAGTGAGTATCAAAATGGTTGCTGTCATTCCCATGCTTTATCCTATGTATATCTTCTGCTCTGTTGCAAATTACGCCCATACACTGTTGACCCCTGTGGTGTGAGATAAAGACCATTTTTGGTACAAGTTCATCTTGAGAAAAGGTCTAAGAATCCCCAGGGATCACATACCCCAAGAGTTTATAATTGCAGGGATTTTCGCATTAAATGTTGCATTACGGGCAAGAGGTTTGGGTATTGGATTTCTCTCTGACCACTGAGGACTTCAATTCCGGGGGGTTTGAGTGTGCTTCCCGGTGTCTAGTGATAATTACAGAAGCAAGTCTTGGCTTCCACTCGAATTCTGATCACAATCTTCTGAAGGAGCTGTGGCTTTCTCTAATGACATGTCTGCTCTGTTGTGTTTATAAGCTACTATCTATTGCAGGATGGGATCAACTGACCTAAATCAAACACATATGGCAAGTTTTAAATTCTCTCCCTGTATATTATCAGATTTTATTATGCTGAAGGAAACAGATGGATAATATACCTATACAATAGACTTAATAGGCGGCAAAATTCATCACCTTTAGATGTAACCCATAACGGGTGAGAACCTCTAATGGCAACTGGTACCACATTTACAGTGCCTACAAGTAGTATTCAACCCCCTGCAGATTTAGGTGGTTGACACATGCGGAATTAACTTGGCATTGTGACATTTGGACGTAGATCAGCCTGGAAGTGGGAAATGCACTGCAGCCAAAAAGATTTTTTCTTTTTTTTTTTTTTTTTTTTTAAAGCATTAAAAGTTAATTCAGAGGGTCATTTATTATTCAACCCCTCAAATCACCAGCATTCTGTTTGGTCCCCCTAAAGTATTAAGAAGTAGTTCAGGCACAAATAACAATGAGCTTCACATGTGTGGATTAATTATCTCTTTTGCCAGCCTTTTCTGACTATTTAAGACCCTCCCCAAACTTGTGAACAGCACTAATACATGGTCAACATGGGAAAGACAAAGGAGCATTCCAAGGCCATCAGAGACAAGATCGTGGAGGGTCACAAGGCTGGCAAGGGGTACAAAACCCTTTCCAAGGAGTTGGGCCTACCTGTCTCCACTGTTGGGAGCATCATCCGGAAGTGGAAGGCTTATGGCACTACTGTTAGCCTTCCACGGCCTGGACAGCCTTTGAATGTTTCCTCCCGTGCCGAGGCCAGGCTTGTCCGAAGAGTCAAGCTAACCCAAGGACAACAAGGAAGGAGCTCCGGGAAGATCTCATGGCAGTGGGGACATTGGTTTCAGTGAATACCATAAGTAACGTACTCCACCGCAATGGTCTCCGTTCCAGACGAGCCCGTAAGGTACCTTTACTTTCAAAGCGTCATGTCAAGGCTCGTCTACAGTTTGCTCATGATCACTTGGAGGGCTCTGAGACAGACTGGTTCAAGGTTCTATGGTCTAATGAGACCAAGATCGAGATCTTTGGTGCCAACCACACACGTGACGTTTGGAGACTGGATGGCACTGCATACGACCCCAAGAATACCATCCCTACAGTCAAGCATAGTGGTGGCAGCATCATGCTGTGGGGCTGTTTCTCAGCCAAGGGGCCTGGCCATCTGGTCCGCATCCATGGGAAGATGGATAGCACGGCCTACCTGGAGATTTTGGCCAAGAACCTCCGCTCCTCCATCAAGGATCTTAAGATGGGTCGTAATTTCATCTTCCAACAAGACAACGACACAAAGCACACAGCCAAGAAAACCAAGGCCTGGTTCAAGAGGGAAAAAATCAAGGTGATGGAGTGGCCTAGTCAGTCTCCTGACCTTAACCCAATTGAAAACTTGTGGAAGGAGCTCAAGATTAAAGTCCACATGAGACACCCAAAGAACCTAGATAACTTGGAGAAGATCTGCATGGAGGAGTGGGCCAAGATAACTCCAGAGACCTGTGCCGGCCTGATCAGGTCTTATAAAAGACGATTATTAGCTGTAATTGCAAACAAGGGTTATTCCACAAAATATTAAACCTAGGGGTTGAATAATAATTGACCCACACTTTTATGTTTAAAATTTATTAAAATTCAACTGAGCAACATAACTTTTTGGTTTGTAAGATTTATGCTTCTGTTAATAAATCCTACTCTCGTTTGCAGTTTGAAGGCTCTAACTTATTTGCATCTTATCAAACCACCTAAATCTGCAGGGGGTTGAATACTACTTGTAGGCACTGTATATGAGCTTTCACCTGCTGCCCCACCAGTTTGTCAGTCTTCACTGTAGTTTTGGCGTTCCATCTATGAACTTGAAAAATCATGATTTGCAAATCTGTAGATCGATACATACCAACATGCCTGTAAGAAAAAAAATATGTTCAAACCCTGCCCTAGGAAAACTCAAAACCAGACGGTAGTGCTCAGTTTACAAAAACAACAGCCCTAAATAAGCCCAGATTATTTCCAAAAAATAAGGACAGACTTGGCAAACTTGGGACTGTTGGAACTATGTAGAGTATAGATGTATCACAAATGTGTCGTATCCTTCTGAGACCTTTGCAGTATCAGGGATTAGAAGGTTTCGGCAAGGAGCAGATTGCTGGTCTTCTTTGGATTCTACTTGGTGATTAACATGAGTGGTGTTGATTTATTTTCATTTGCTGTGAGGGGTAAGAATTCCTTTTTGATCCTGTTAAGATTTTTATATAGCTGTAATCTCAGCTGTTACACCTTGCTGCCATTCCCATTCATTATTTAAACTTACACCGTACTCTCCCATATGCCTGTTATAGTTCTACTATGCTGACCTCCCAAGAGAAGCTGTCCTTGTGGAAGCTGTGGAGTTGTATTGATGTTTATTTGTCTCTCTCCCCTTGTTTTCTTATTGCAGCAGTGTCTTGCTGACCAGGGTCAGCCAGAGCTTAGGCACGTGATCGCGCATGGGGGGAGAAGGACCCCTCTAGGTATGTTAGGGAGTGCAGAGATCGGGTTCAAGTGAGTATTTAGAGGGTCATTCCTCTCACGTCTTCCTCTCGCTAGGGCCCCCCTTTTTACCGTTTCCCTTCTTTTCCGCCGCACGTTAGTCATCTCTCTTGGACAAGATGTCTGCAAAACATCTTAAACTCCCAAAAGTGAGGACTTTTTTCTGGATTACAGAACCAGCAAGGACAAGGTGGTTCAGTGATGGCTGCGATCACTGACCCACTAGATTCTTGACTGCCATGTTTGTGAGCGTGCATTATGGCTTTTTCAGGAGTATTTGGGGGGAGGGGCATATTAAAGTCAAGTACGTTCTTAATTAAGGGAAATGATGCAGATTTAGTTCAAATATAACATGTCATATGCTTTGGATCTTTGGAAAAAAAAGGAATTGGTCTTCTTGGTCTCACCCCATTTGCTATTGGGTGGCACAAACGTTTACTCCACTTTACAAAGTAACTGCATTGTGTACTAACAGGAGGGGAGGCTCGAAATGTAAAAAGGCATGAAGGAGGAAATAAACTCAGGTGCATAAACCTGGCACCATAACACAGAAATATTATTTCAATTTCACTATGGAGGCTGTCTGTCTTCTATATATACATCAGTGTCAAGATGAAGCAATTCAATATCACTAGGGTGAAACTAAACAGTACAACAAGAAGTGGACAAGAGATTACTCTAACTTTTCTTAATTGATAGCACCTCAGAGGCGGGATTAAATATTATTAATGGTCACATGACTTCTGTTTAGCTATGGACCCAAAGTGTTGGATGATATAGTAAACGACGATATACAGGTCTTGGCATTAAACAATAATATATGTATCTGATCGTGAAACATCTAATGGTTTATTTTCACTCTTCATCTCCAGGTATTAAGGATTTCCTTCTTGTGGCTTCCTAAGAGCAGATCTTAGAAGGAAAGCACTTCAACCAGTTTACTTAAAAGTATTTCATCTTCTTTATTAAGAGACATAAAAAAAAAACCTTTACTGAAAGACATCGGCAGAGTGCAACGTGTCTGAGACATTGGTTACTCGGGAAACTTTTAAATATTTGTAAAGATTTACTTGTCTTACTTCTGTCAACCGCAAGGTCGGAGATTAAATTAATGGAACCCAGCACGATCATTAATATCCGCCATATCTCCAGGCGTTCCTGAAGCCTGAAGAACACATGCAGCTAGAAAGTATAGGTAAGATAACGCTCGACGAATGATCTATCTACAGAAGGAATGTCTAGGGATGGAAATAAAAACTATCCTATCTATCTATCTATCTATCTATCTATCTATCTATCTATCTATCTATCATGTAGATCAATCGAGAACTCTACAGAAAGTCCTTCATTTAATATAATGTAATCTGAAGAAACTTCCAGTGTAAATACAAAAGTAGATATTATCTGCATATCTATTCTCTATATCATATTAGCCATTATTCTCTCCTATTAATCTTCACTTTGCCAATCATCTCTCATTCTACTGACTTTTAGTCTATTCTGTTGATCGTCTGTGTTTTCTGTCTATCATTTCTCCAGTCACTCGGTTGATTCTCTCATTCCCTTCTGCTGATCACCTCGCTGTTTGTTCTGCAGATATTCCCACCATCCCTTCTGCTGATCATCTCTATCTCTTTTGATGATCATTTGTTCTTCCACTAGCGATCCCTTCTGCCTATCATCTCTCCATCTCTTCAGTCAATTAGTTTTGCTATATCTAGAGGGTTGAGAATGCGCAATAGGGTCTTATCTCTTAGAGAGAATTAGATTAACAATCTCAGAATTGCTCACCTGGTATGGTTGTGTCGCACACAACCAGCTAGATCACTCAGAAAATGCAGCTGCTGCTTGGACTGTACTTCCACAGGTTACTGCGGTTTTCAAAATAAATCTTCCGGACAAAGTACTTTAAAGTCCGCGCTGCTGCCAGGGAGATGTTGAAACACCAAAGACACAAGGTGTCTGGGTACAGTGATAACTGGTTTATTTTCCGACGCGTTTCAGAGCCACATGCCGAGCTCCTTTCTCAGGGAACATTCCCTGGAGGGATATCTGGCTAGTCCTGTGTTTGAAACTCCTAACCGAGGCTTCACAGATTCTATTTGCATATTCATAATTCCCGAGGGGCAATGCGCCTAGGAATTCACTGTGTTGAGCGCTTTAGCCAGCTGCCCGCATTGTTTTCTTGGACTAGTTTCCCTGAGATCAGTGAATGCTTTGCAAGGTTGGTCTACTAGGCCTTGCTTCCACCTAGCCAGAATCCTACGCCACACTGATGAGGGGCAACACCCCGAAACAGCTGTCTGTGGATGGATACCTGGCCTTGGTATTCCCTTGTCATATCTCTAAACTTGTAAAAGAGCTGGATATTGACTAAAAGGGCCACTTAATATGGTGGTTATGGTGCTCTCCGCAAGGAGCCACCCCTTGGCTGGGTCCTTCCCTGGAGGGATATATGGCTAGTCCTGTGTTTGAGACTCCTTCTGCCAATTATCTTTTCATCCCATCTAATGATCTTCCCTCCGTTTATAATTCTGATTGGCTTGTCATCTTTGCCAATCCTCTTTCTGTCTCTCCTGCCAAGTGTCCCTTTGTCCCTCCTGGCGATCGTCGCGCTGTCCCTCCTGGTGACCATCTCTCCGTCCCTCCTGACGACTGTCTCTCTGTCCTTCCTGACAATCATCTCTCCATCCTTCCTGACGATCGTCTCTCCGTCCCTCCTGATGATCGTCTCTCCATCCCTCCTGGCGATTGTCTCTCCGTCCCTCCTGAAGATCATCTCCCCGTCCCTCCTGACGACTATCTTTCCATCCCTCCCGACCATCGTCTCTACATCCTTCCTAATGATCGTCTTTCCGTCCCTCCTGACGACCGTCTCTCCATCCCTCCTGATGATTGTCTCTCCGTCCCGCCTGATGACTGACCCCCTGAAAACCGTCCCTCCTGATTAACGCCTCTCAGTCCCTCCTGGCTATCGCCTCTCCGTCCCTCCTGACGACCATCTTTCCATCCCTCCAGACGATCATCTCTTCATCCCTCCTGGCGATTGTCTCTCCGTCCCTCCTGACGATCATCTCTCCATCCCTCCTGATGATTGTCTCTCCGTCCCGCCTGATGACTGACCCCCTGAAAACCGTCCCTCCTGATTAACGCCTCTCAGTCCCTCCTGGCTATCGCCTCTCCGTCCCTCCTGACGACCATCTTTCCATCCCTCCAGACGATCATCTCTTCATCCCTCCTGGCGATTGTCTCTCCGTCCCTCCTGACGATCATCTCTCCATCCCTCCTGGTGAATGTCTCTCCATCCCTCCTGGTGATTGTCTCTCCATCCCTCCTGACGATCGTCTCTCCATCCCTCCTGACGATCGTCTCTCCATCCCTCCTGGCGATTGTCTCTACGTCCCTCCTGATGACCGTTTTTCTGTCCCTCCTGATGACCATCTTTCCATCCCTCCTGATGACCGTCTCTTGATCCCTCCTGATGACTGTCTCTCGGTCCCTCCTGAAAACCGTCCCTCCTGATTAACGTCTCTCGGTCCCTTCTGGCGATCGCCTCTTGGTCTCTCCTTGCAACCGTTTCTCCTGACTACTGTCTCTCGGTCCCTCCTTGCAACCGATCATCTCACCCTGTTTTCTTACAATCGTTTCTCTTTCCCTTCTGTCAATAATTTCTAAGTCCCTACTCTTCATAATCCATGAGGACTTTACCACTTACTACATAGGATCAATAATGACCTGAAAAAAAGGTCACATAGTGTTGACTAGAGGAGGCGTACATTTTTAAACCACATGCACTTGAAATAATAAGAAAATAACATCATAAAAACATAAGTCCATTAACACCTATTGATAACAAGTCTATTTAGCTTTATTTGCACCTGGCATGATTAAGTGCCAACAAATAACTACAAATTGGGTTGTCACTCAGATTACTGATCCTAGCTGTTTGATAATACATCTGTGGCATTCAAGGTTCTGGGAAAAATGGATGATAACCCGTTACATGCCAAAATGCTGGCCGTAGTGACATTTTAACAAATGACATTGGCCTAAAAAAAACAAAGGGATAAATATGGGGTTTACACAACCTCATCGATAGCCAGTGGCATACCTAGAAGCTCATGGGCCCCAATGCAAAAGCTCCAACGGGGCTCACGATTATTGCAAATCTTTAATAGCAATAGTCTCTTCCTATATGTTAAAGGGACTTGTGGGGTCCCCTAGACTCCAGGGTTGGGGAGCAATTACAACCCCTGCACCTCTAGTTACACCCCTGGCTATAGCCATTCCTGCTAACTTTAGGTGTTTTCCTTTTTGTGGCGTTAATGATTGATGTTTATAGCCATTATAGCCAGACTTCTTTTTTTTTTTCCCAATATCATGTTTATTAATTTTTTCGGTGAACATCAAAAAGAAATATAACTCAAAGACGAAAACTTTGGTACAAACAACCAATAACACCCCGTTACTGACGGTATAGACCTAGTAACCATATAAGTAGTCTCTATTCACCAATAAAACTCTTAATCACACCCCATAAGTTGATGAATGCAATGACATTCATAACATGTAGCAAGATGTCAAAGTTTCTGTGTCCCTAGCGTGCCCTGTGGGTCCTGCGTTGCATACCGCTCAGAAGTTTTAAATGGCCGTACTGTCTGTCTAATTTCCTCTTGTGTTAGTAATCGTTCAATAAACGGTTTCCAGATTGAAAAGAAACGATTCGTCCATTGTCTTATTATCGCCCCTTCTCTCTGTTGTCATTAATGTTGTTAGTTCATGGGTTACTTCAGACAAGTCCGGGAGACTTTTGTTGAACCACTCTCTCTCTTTTAAATACCCCCTTACCACTTTTTCAATTGGACACCATGTTTTCTGCTGATGATGGCATAGTCTGGTGCAACGTACAAGAAATCGTCTGGACTTGTTGCTTTCTGGAAAGCTTTGGAAGGTTTTTAGGACCCCCAGGAGATTTGCTACTTCTTCCAGAAATCTGGATTATATCCCTTCTTGTAGGGTTTTCCAATTGACATATATGCCAATCTGAGGGACAGAAGGACAGAAGGATCAAGTATTTCTTTGGCCTCGTCTACTTTTTGGATCTCTGTTATAGCTTTTGGATAGGGGAATCTAGAATAAGGGATACAGTTAACCTAATTTGGGCCTCATTTCTCCAGGGGCCCCATAGCAGCTTTGATACATGTTTCAGGAGTTGTAGGACCCGACATTCCTTATTTCACGACTTAATAAACTTCTATTGTCATTGAAACCGCATAACACTGGTCCCTACAGATTTACAATCCTCCTTTTACAGGAGCCTCATTTAAGGGCCACATGTAGGAGTCCTGATTTAACGTAATTAAACATCTGCAGCCCAGATTAAGAAAAAAAAGGGTCTATAAGTGCAAAAGGTCAAGACTATTGTGAGTCAACAATCCCGGGGTGTAAATAAGTAATAAAAGACAAAGGAATGACCTCGCCAAGACATGTCCTGCATGGAGACCAGAGGAACGCTGCAGGGAGCCCAAGACAAAGCCGGCAGCTTTAGCAGCCATTGATGTGTATTCCCAGTGATATTTATTAGAGGACTTCGTTCTGGGCTCATGACATCCTTTGTGGCCCAGCCACCTGACATTCTCTCCCTTTTCAGAGCAGTTAACCTGGAATTAAAAAGCTTAACTACCAGGGTCAACTTTTTTTTTATTCTCTTCATTGCTCAAAAAGTCTCACTCCCCCCCAGCCATGATATATTGTCCTCATTCATTCCGCTAATTAGTTTAATCACCGTGGAAGTATCTCCATTCAAAGCCACCAACCCCATCGTATCCACAGATCATAACTGGAAGACATCATGTGAAACCCACCAAAGTGCTATCAAGATCCGGAAATATTTCAGCAACTGGGGGCGTCCACCAATGACATGTTGTTACAGGGGCCCCATGGATCTACAGAAATAATAAGGGGTAGAGGAATGTTATCCCACCGGGTCATTTAGCGATCTCCACCGTGGTTATTTTCCTTTCCCATGCTCCACTCACAAGGCAGTGATAGTCTCACTGGTATTTGAACAGTTTTGACTGATATCTGCAAAAAGTTTTTGGGCAGTTTCAATATACAGTATACTTTAGGTTTGCAAGTCCGAGATATCTGTCAATGAATGGAATCTTTCTAGTTTGTATCCAGAGACCAAAAACTTGCTCAAAAGGAGTGAATCCAGTGTAGGCAATCCTCTGTGAACTAAGCTGTTGGAAGTCCAGGCTAATACATTGTAACAAGCTGTCAGGATAAAAAGAGTTTTATAGAGTTTAGCAAAACGTTTGGAGGACCCTGCCAGTAGTCTGGTGACCAACGGACCAGAGTTCAAGAATCTTCTACTACGGTGTCTCCTCCGATATAGTGCAGTGCATATGTGAGATGCACTAGACCCAGAATTTGCACTCTATATTAGTTGTGTGCGACATGCACCAGACCAGAGGCCTCTGACTGATATTAGTGCATGTGTCCACTGACAGAGCTCTGCAAACCTTGTACGACACCTTTCTATTAGTAGGTTCAGCACCAAGTGGTCGCCAGGCCAGAGCCCTACAAACCTCCTACCTTCACCTCTTCTGATTATTGCGTGCAGTGCGACATGGTCACCGGACCAGAGCCCAACAAACCTCCTTCTGGCACTTCTTTGGCCACCGGTGCCGGAGCCCTACAAACCTCCTACCATCACCTCTTCTGATTAGTAGGTTCAGTGTGACATGGCACCCAGGGAACAGCCCTACAAACCTTCCTGCCTGTCATGCCCTTAGCCATGGGGCCAGCCTCTGCTAAGCAGGGAGATTGGTGCCCACCAGGCAGCTCCACTAATTCTGCTTACCATGTCCATGGTTCCATGTGGTCATCTTCTTCCTTCTCTGCTAGGAACCTGCTCTCACTTGGCAGGTCTACTGGGAATGCTCTTAGGATGCGCGCGCCGCTTCCTGTACACACTTAAAGGAGCAGTTCACCTGTTCCCTATTAGGACTCAGGCAGAGTGCTGAACTGCTCTATGCATAAAAGGCATCCTCTCCCTATGGGAGGTGCCTGGACAACATGTTCATTTGGAATGTTGCCTTTGTCCAGGTCACACTGTTGCAGTGCTCTGCACAAGGAAGACTGTTACTTTGCTTTCTGCATTATACTAACTCCTATGTCTCCAAAGAGTCCCTATGCTGGCAGTTCATTATCCTGGATCTCTCTGATGCTCTGATGCACCCGGGGATGGCGAAGCCTCTCCTGAAGTGCAGGGAACCATCCAGATTTCTACACCGGCTGGATTAGCCTTTCTGGGATTATACAGAGCTCCCAGGATTCATCCGACTGACAGAGCCAGTGTCCATCAGACTCCTAATCTCTTCTGTTTGATCTGTATGGGTCGCCCCTCTGGTTCCAGGATTCTCGGCATTCAGACCTCCTGGTGTTGTACCGGATTGTATCCCTGTACAGGGGTTCCCTCAACGATGCTCCGCTACAATAATGTGATAGGACGTACCTACCTGTCCTCCCTTCAGACACCTTTCCATGTGTTGCCATTTCTTTAATAAATATCCTTAGTTTTACCGAAGTCGACCCCAGTCTTTTGCTGTATCAGGTATTCAGCTGTCACTGCTCCATTAGTGGCCCTGTGAGTCTACATTACATCTCCACGCCCTTCAGGCTTAAAACTACCAATGCCTCTTCTGAGTAGTAGGTGCAGTTGGATGATGCACCAGAGCCCTCCAAATCTCTTACCTTATCCTTTTCTGATTAATAGGTAGGGTGCGAAGTGGTCTCTGCACCACAGACCTTAAAACACCACCTCTTCGAATTTGTATGGTCAGTGGGATGTTGTCTCTGAACCAGAGCCCTACACACCCCCTGCCGCCACGTCTTCTAATTATTAGGCACAGTGCAGCATGGCTGCTGGACCCGAACCCTACAAACCCCCTACCAGCACCTCTTCGGATTAGTAGGTACAGTGTGAAGTGGCAACTGGATCAAAACCCCACAATCCTTTTCCTATATGTGCCGGACCAAAGCCTTACAAACCTATCTGAAGCTCTTCCGATCAGTAGGTGCGGTGCAATGTGACCATTGGAACAGAGCCCTACTAACCTCCTACTGGCATCTCAACTGATTAGTGGATTCGGTGCAACATGGCCGTTGGACCAGAGCCCTACAAACCACCTATAGGCAACTCTTCTGATTAATAGGTTTGGTGCGACATGACCACTGCATCAAAGCCCTACAAACCTTCTCCTATCTGCACCTCTTCTGATTAGTAGGTTCGTTGCAACGTGGCCGCTGGACCAGAGACCTAGAAACCACCTACTAGCACTTCTTCTGATAAATAGACACAGTTGAATATGGCTACTGGACCAGAGCCTTATAAACCTCCTACTGGTCCCCCTTCTAATAATTATGTGTGACATGTACCAAGGTCCTGCAAAGTTCTTGCTATACTCTATGATGTAGATGTAGCAAAAGGGATTGCATCATCAGAATCAGGCACCCGGGACAATCAGCTGATCATCCCAAATCCTCTTGATTTTGCTGGGGGGAAATACGAGCATTTCCTCTGGGTTGGCCACTTCAAGTGTAATATAATATTATGCGAACGTTTTTAAAAATTGCAGAGTGTAAATTGATGCATAAGATTCTCCCTTACATTGGCACCCCCCTTATTTAGCCAGAGCAGGTTCCGCTCTTGACTGAGTACCATGTAATACCACATATCACCAGTAGTGGCCGCTTTAGGAGAACTTCATGGCTGGAAGAAACTTCCTTTGTTGATCGCTGTCAATCCAGGGATTCATAGGTCATCAAAACCACAAACATGAGCTTAATACTCTGGCTGACATGGGGAGTTATGTACATTTTGGGGGTTGCTATTTAGGCGATTGTCTTCTACAGTATTTAAAAAATGTGCCGAGCCTACAGATTTGCCCAACTTAACAGCCAAATATCTATGACAGCTGTTTGCATAATGTTATTCTAAGGTATTTTACCCCCTCAGATGAAAAAAGTGCCAACTCTCCCCCTCCTCTTCCCTGTCTTTGTGGACACCTTATTTTTTGGCCCGAGCCCTGGAACCTCTCACATTGTATGGAGGCATATCTAAGTAGTTTGTCAACATGGGCGTTACTGACTTGGCACAAATGTTTCTTTACCAAAGGGATAAACACCAAACAGATAAGAAGGTGCGGTGCAAAGATGGCATGTCCCTGCAGAGACATAACCCCGGTATACATAGCTGGGCCATGGCGCATGAGCTGCGGCATAAACACACACAAAGCCATGGAAAAAGGATGATGAACTTGTAATGGTATATGGCACTGTTGTAACACTCGGCCAAGGAGCCGGGGATTAGAAACCTTTTGTGATGCAGTGAAATTCCTCTGCGGGTAAACAGTACAGATCATCGCGTGGCTCTCCGCATAGCAAAAAAAAAAACTGAAAACATACCACCATGCCCATTGTCACCAGACAATAGGATCCGAGTATTTCCCTTGGGTAATGATACTGAGTCACAGAGCACTGTACAATACATGGCATGCCTTGTATGATAGGAATGAGTGGCATTACACTCACGGCTGCCAACCTAATGCTGCCTTTCAAAGGAAGATTAACAACCTGGCTTCATATCCTGAGTTGCACCTTGGAGGCTTCAGCTGTACATGCTGTGATCCGACATTCGGACAGGTCGTCTACTAGACTGAATCCTCGCTGCACCTTTCTTAGGATTTTTATAACACTACTATTTGAGCACTTTTATATTGGAATTGAATTGCAGCTTTTTTTCCACTATAGTGTACGGCAGGTACAGTTAGGGCCAGAAATATTTGGACAGTGACACAAGTTTTGTTATTTTAGCTGTTTACAAAAACATGTTCAGAAATACAATTATATATAATATGGGCTGAAAGTGCACACTCCCAGCTGCAATATGAGAGTTTCCACATCCAAATCGGAGAAAGGGTTTAGGAATCATAGCTCTGTAATGCATAGCCTCCTCTTTTTCAAGGGACCAAAAGTAATTGGACAATGGACTCTAAGGGCTGCAATTAACTCTGAAGGCGTCTCCCTCGTTAACCTGTAATCAATGAAGTAATTAAAAGGTCAGGGGTGGATTTCAGGTGTGTGATTTTGCATTTGGAAGCTGTTGATGTGACCAGACAACATGCGGTCAAAGGAACTCTCAATTGAGGTGAAGCAGAACATCCTGAGGCTGAAAAAAAAGAAAAAATCCATCAGAGAGATAGCAGACATGCTTGGAGTAGCAAAATCAACAGTTGGGTACATTCTGAGAAAAAAAGGAATTGACTGGTGAGCTTGGGAACTCTAAAAGGCCTGGGCGTCCACGGATGACAACAGTGGTGGATGATCGCCGCATACTTTATTTGGTGAAGAGGAACCCGTTCACAACATCAACTGAAGTCCAGAACACTCTCAGTGAAGTAGGTGTATCTGTCTCTAAGTCAACAGTAAAGAGAAGACTCCATGACAGTAAATACAAAGGGATCACATCTAGATGCAAACCATTCATCAATTCCAAAAATAGACAGGCCAGAGTTAAATTAGCTGAAAAACACCTCAAGAAGCCAGCTCAGTTCTGGAAAAGCATTCTATGGACAGATGAGACAAAGATCAACCTGTACCAGAATGATGGGAAGAAAAAAGTTTGGAGAAGAAAGGGAACGGCACATGATCCAAGGCACACCACATCCTCTGTAAAACATGGTGGAGGCAATGTGATGGCATGGGCATGCATGGCTTTCAATGGCACTGGATCACTTGTGTTTATTGATGACATAACAGCAGACAAGAGTAGCCGGATGAATTCTGAAGTGTACCGGGATATACTTTCAGCCCAGATTCAGCCAAATGCTGCAAAGTTGATTGGACGGCGCTTCATAGTACAGATGGACAATGACCCCAAGCATACAGCCAAAGCTACCCAGGAGTTCATGAGTGCAAAAAAGTGGAACATTCTGCAATGGCCAAGTCAATCACCAGATCTAAACCAAATTGAGCATGCATTTCACTTGCTCAAATCGAGACTTAAGACGGAAAGACCCACAAACAAGCAAGACCTGAAGGCTGCGGCTGTAAAGGCCTGGCAAAGCATTAAGAAGGAGGAAACCCAGCGTTTGGTGATGTCCATGGGTTCCAGACTTAAGGCAGTGATTGCCTCCAAAGGATTCGCAACAAAATATTGAAAATAAAAATATTTTGTTTGGGTTATGTTTATTTGTCCAATTACTTTTGACCTCCTAAAATGTGGAGTGTTTGTAAAGAAATGTGTACAATTCCTACATTTTCTATCAGATATTTTTGTTCAACCCTTCAAATTAAACGTTACAATCTGCACTTGAATTCTGTTGTAGAGGTTTCATTTCAAATCCAATGTGGTGGCATGCAGAGCCCAACTCGCGAAAATTGTGTCACTGTCCAAATATTTCTGGCCCTAACTGTATGTCCAAACTGTGGCTTGGAAGCCACATGTGGCTCACGAGCCTGTGATGTGTGGCTCGCGGTTGTCTTCCAGTTTGGTTCATTAGCACCAGATATAGCAAACAGCTATGAAAAGCAGGTCTCCAGATGGTGACTTTTGTGAGTATCCGCACATAGAAGAGCAGATCTGAATTGCGGTATGGTAGTAAAACCTTGATTGCCTCAGTATGATTTCTGTAGAAAAGCTTTGACCAGCATTATACCAGTAATGGGGGCTTTGTGTGTCACTATTGTGAGGAGACAGGAGCTGGAGAGAGTGAACCTCTCTCAGAGCTGAATGTGGCTCACAACCCTCTCTCAGAGCTGGATGTGGCTCACCACCCTCTCTCAGAGCTGAATGTGGCTCACAACTCTCTCTCAGAGCTGAATGTGGCTCACAACTCTCTCTCAGAGCTGAATGTGGCTCACAACTCTCTCTCAGAGCTGGATGTGGCTTACCACCCTCTCTCAGAGCTGAATGTGGCTCACCACCCTCTCTCAGAGCTGAATGTGGCTCACGACCCTCTCAGAGCTGGATGTGGCTCGCAACCCTCTCTCAGAGCTGGATGTGGCTCACCACCCTCTCTCAGAGCTGAATGTGGCTCACGACCCTCTCAGAGCTGGATGTGGCTCGCAACCCTCTCTCAGAGCTAAATGTGGCTCACGACCCTTTCTCAGAGCTGGATGTGGCTCGCGACCCTCTCTCAGAGCTGAATGTGGCTCGCGACCCTCTCTCAGAGCTGGATGTGGCTTGCAACCCTCTCTCAGAGCTGAATGTGGCTCACAACGCTCTCTCAGAGATGAAGATAGCTCTCAACCCTCTCTCAGAGCTGAATGTGGCTCACGACCTTCTCTCAGAGATGAAGATAGCTCGCAACCCTCTCAGAGCTGAATGTGGCTCACGACCCTCTCTCAGAGATGAAGATAGCTCGCAACCCTCTCAGAGCTGAATGTGGCTCACTCAGAGGTGAATGTGGCTCCCCGACCATCTTTCAGAGGTAATTGTAGCTCCCAAGGTCAGAAAGATTTGGGACCTCTGCTCTACTGTACAGGTTATTCAGTGACCTTGTGTAATTCTCCCATGGTAGTCCCCACTTGTTTGCCTAAGGGTCTCAACATGCTTTGAGTCAACCCTATTCACTTCCAGAGCTGCATTCATGATTCCGCTGGCTGTAAAATAGAATCTGTCTGCCAGCTCCTGCTCAAGTCATAGTGTACCAGTGGCATCTTGCCAGAGTTGTAGTTTGACTTTTGAGCTGCTCCTCCTGGTCTCTGCACATGCCCAAAGGCCTCAACAGTTTTGTTAACACTGCTTACATTTAGTCCTTTTCGGAGCTAGCTGCATTCATAATTCTGCTGCCTGAAAAGTATGATCTAACTACAAGCTTCTGTCAAAGTCATAATGTACCAGTGGCAACTTGCCAGACTTGCAGTTTCACCTTCAAAGCTGCTTCTTCTAGTCCCAACATGTTTGCCCAAGCGCCTCAACACAAGTTAGATCAACTCTATTTACATCCAGTCACATCTAGAGCTGCATTCATGATTCTGCTGGATGTAGAATCTGTCTTGAGATCAGATTTTGTTCAAGTCCCAATTTAATAGTTGCAATTTAACCTTCCGAGCTGCTGCTTAACCAAATGCTGCAACATATATCCAGTCACTCTATTTACACCCAAATTTACATCCAGAGCTGCATTCACAATTCTGCTGACTGTAAGGCACAATCTATCTACTAGTTCCTGATCCAGTCATAAAGTACAAGCTGACAAGTTGCACTCAAAACCTTCATGCTTGCTCAAGTGCTTCACCAGTCAACCCTATTTATATCCAGAGCTGAATACATGATTCTGCCGACTGTAAAATAGACTTTTTCTGTTATGACCAGCTCCTGTTCATGTTGTAAGCTATCAGCTGCAACTTGCTAGTTACAGTTTGATGTTAAGAGCTAACTAACCCCAACATGTTTGCTAAAGGACTTCAGCAGACTTTACATCAACTCTATTTATAGCCAGTCACATCCACAGCTGCATTCATGATTCTGCTTTAAGTCAGTTGTGACCATCTGTCAGTCAGTTGTGACCATCTCCTGTTCAAGTCTTAAGTTAGCAGTTGCTCCTTGCCAGAGTTGCAGTTTAACCTTCAAAACTGCTCCTCCTAGTCACCCGTTTGTCCAAAAGCCTCAACAGACTGTGTTCAGCCTTCTATCATCTAACCACATTCAGAGCTGCATTCATGATTCTGCTTGCAGTAAAGTAGCATCTGTCTGTTGAGATCAGATCTTACTCAAGTCACAGTTGCAACTTGCTAGAGTTGCAATTTAACTTGTCAGAGCTGCTCCACCTCTCCCCGTTTGCCCAAGGGCCTTAAAGGGTTAGTCTTAGTCCAAGCATTTTTCTTCTAACTACCTATCTTATTTATTCCTATAATGTAAAATACTTTCCAATAGCATTGATTTAAAAATTCTCTACCGTCCCCTAACTACACTATCTAACGGCTACTGTGGTCTTTGTTTTCTATTTCCTGCAGGGATGACGTTTCGTGTGAGTGCCCCAGTCCATGCTGGGATACTCACACAGACATCAGGGGGCAGAGGCTGCAGTCACTTCCACAGCCTTTGCCCCTCCCTGATACAAAGTATTACAATATTGTCGCTGTTTTTAGGGGCGAGACTCTCAATGTTGTGTACATGAGGGTCTCCAGCCCCTTCCTTCCTCCCTCCCCACAGTACGCTATCTCACACCCCCTTCCACTGTGCGCAGTCTCAGACCCCCCTTTCTCAAAGGTCTCAACAGACTGTTAAACCAGCCGGCGCCGAACGGAGGAGGGGAAGCGAGGCAAGACCGGAGGAGGCCACAAGCAGTGTCAGCAGAGAGAGGCCCCTCACCCTGCCGAACTCTGGAGGAGACAGCACAGACCGGGCGCCGATAGATCTGCAGCCACCCACCAGCCCACGTAAGGATGCAGCCCGGGGCTGCTCCATCCTCTGCACCACCGACAGCACACAGAAAGGAGGAGAGGCCCTGCTCACCTTGCTCCCGGGCACGGGGCCCCCTGGAGGCCCAGCACACACAGGAGGACTCTGGCTGCAGGAGGTAACACAGGGCTGCACAATGCACACGGCCCTGGCAAAACCAGAAGGGCTAAGAGGGGCACACAACAGCACACCCCTGGGAGCTGAGGAACCCCAAGGGAGGCAGGGGACAACACAGGCAACATGGGACAGCCCCAGGGGGAATCTAAATCTGAACAGGCCCCTACCAGATACCGAGCTGACCCTGCCTACATGCCCTTGGGACCCAGTCACAGAATATGGGAGACCTCACACATCCCCAGAGGTCCCCTATGCCCCCCAGACACCAAACGGGGGAGTTTGGGATGACCTCAGAGCCCGCATACAAGCTATACCCACCAGGGAAGAGATGGAGGGCTTTCTCCATAGAATGGAGTCCTCCTTTAAGGCCGAAGCTGATGCACTCAGAGGCGAAGTCCGCCAGCTCACCAATAGAGTATGCGCCACTGAATCTATTACAAATTACTTCATTAGGCGTATAGAGGCCCTCAAGAGGCAAGTCCATAGCCAAACCTCTGAGTTCAGCGCCTGCTTGACCTAATGGAGAACCTAGAGAACCGCGACAGGCGGAACAACGTTAGGGTCCGAGGCCTGACAGAATCCATCCCGGCAAGGGATCTGGACACTGCCCTTCGCGGATTCCTTAACTTCATCCGCAATAAGCCCGAGGGTACGCTGCTTGAATTAGATCGGGCACATAGATCCTTGGCCCCCCCCCACCTGAAGGAGCCAGGCCCAGGGATGTTGTCTGCAGGGTGCACAACTTCAGATCTAAGGAAGACATCCTTGCAGGGGCCCGATCCCGCAAATCCCTATCATACAAAGGCCACCCTGTCCAACTGATGCCCGACCTGTCCTGCCGCACGTTGCAAAAGCGCAGGGCCCTCCGTACCCGTACTGGAGGTCCTGCACAGCAACAAAACCCTATACAGCTGGGGCTTCCCCTTCCGCCTCCAGGTATGCAGGGAGGGCCAACTTTTCTCTTTAAGCCACCCAAGAGATATCCCAGCCTTCCTGGAGAGCCTTTGGGATCCAGTGCCCCGTCCCCCAACATCACGGAGTGGCCGGGTCCGCCCTGGGGAGGAGGTGGACCCGGGGCCCCGAAGGAACAAAGACCACGGCGGCGCACAAGAAGGGGGGGAGCTAGGTCTAGGGGAATCAGAAAAGGATGCCCCAACCCCCCCAGTCAGGGCCAAGCATTAGGCCGCATAGGCGACCTACATACGACACCACACCGTAAGCCCCTGCTTGCATCATCTGAGAACTGAATATTCCTATTTGTACCTATACTCCGCTACTAGTCTAATTAATGCTGCTGTTGATTTATATGTTGATTTATATGCTTATGTACTAAAAGCCATTGGTGTGGGGAGGCCCTGCTCTACCTGGAAAGGCCTCACCCCAAGGGAGATCCACACTCTGCAGGCAGGTGCGGGATTTACTGCAACTACCCCCACCTCACCACTGACCCCAGAAACTGGGAACAGTCACCTTAATCTCCCCAAAAAGCTCTCCTCACTATCCTACCCCTCTCACTAAGTCTACTTCCCTTCCACCTCACCCCACCACTAAGCTCAGCCCTATCCCCCCCTCTCAACCACTCCACTCCCCTCCCACCATACCCAACCCCCCTGGGATACATCACCCCCCCCCCACATCCCGGACCCTAACATCAGACTGCCCCCCCCACACCAACAGCCCTATACCCTTACTGCCCTTCTTTAAGGTATCCCACTAGATACCCCTGTAACATGGCCGACCTAAAAATTGGAACTCTCAATGTGAGAGGTTTCAATACCCCCATAAAACGCTCCCAAATCCTCTCCGCATGCATAAACTAAATGTCCAAATTTTACTACTCCAGGAAAACGCATTTCAAAACTGGGTCCTTGCCCGATTTCAAGAGCAAATTCTACCCGGCATGGTTCCATAGCACCAATGCTGACTCTAGTCAAAGGGAGTATCAATAGCGCTCCACAAAAACTTAGCCCATGAGGTACTAGACTCCAGACTCGACACAGGGGGAGATACATCTTCCTCAAAGTACGCGTAGCTAATACCATTCTGACCGTTGTTAACTGGTATCTGCCCAACAGGGATCAAACTAAAGTTTGCAGGTCCCTCCTGACCAGACTAGCCGAATTCGCTGAAGGGACGACAATTATCAGGGGCGACTTCAACTTCACTATGGACCCCCAAACGGACTCCACCTCAGGGAAAGGCGCAGTCCCAACCAAACGAATGAGGGCGCTCAAGAAACTCCTCCACACTCTTCAGCTTGTCGACATCTGGCGGATACTTAACCCCCAAGGTAAAGATTACACTTACTACTCCCACATACACAACACCTATAGCCGCATTGACCTATTCTTGGTGAGCCACTGCACCCTCTCATGGGCCCCAACTGCCAGCATCGGAGATCTCCTCCTATCAGACCACCCGCCGACATTCTTGAGCTTAACATTACCAGACACTTCCCGCAGGCCATGGACCTGGAGGCTGAACAGTAATCTCTTGGGACAACACTTGCCTGACAGAGCTGAAACGTGACATTGAAGCATTCATCCAGGCCACGAACTTGACCCAACTCCACAGCCCTTCAAATGGGAAGCTTTGAAGTGCTGTCTGAGGGGAACGCTGATAAAGAACGGAGCCAGACTTAAAAAGCTTAGACTCGAATCAATCGAAAAACTAATCTCCCAGATACACGCCTTAGAGACATTACACAAACAGACACTAACCCAATCGACACAAGAGACCTAATCCTCAAAAGACAGGAACTCAGAGGACTATTAGACCAGAAATTCAAACGACAGACGGAAAGAACCAAAAACTACTACTATAGAGTCTCTAACAAGTGCGGGCACCCCCTAGCACGCATGCTCCACCCCAGAGCAAACTACAACTTTATCCCCAAGATCAGGTCCGCAAATGGAAAGAATATCTATAAGCCCTCCGAAATCTTAGAGGTATTCCGTGCGTACTATAAAGACCTATACAACCTTAAAGGGAAATACTCAGACATGGCACCAGACGACCTACTCAAGAAGACCCAGGAATATATCAAATCCACACCGCTCCCTCCCCTAAAGAAACAAGACATAGAGACCCTCAAAGCCGAATTTACAGAGCATGAGATCCTAAACGCCATCAAAGCCACCCCGACATCCAAATGCCCCAGACCAGACGGGTTCACCCCAATCTTTTACAAAACACTCCAGGCCCAACTACTGCCCCAAATGTTAGCCACATTTAACTCCATATTTGACAGCACCTACCTCGCCCCACAATCACTGGAAGCCCACATAAGCATTTTACCCAAGCCTGGGAGAGACCCTGCCCTGGCCGCCAACTATAGACCCATTTCCCTACTAAGCATCGACATAAAGCTATATTCAAAGATCCTAGCCGACCGCTTAGCACCCCTACTCCCCTCCATAATTAACATGGACCAGGTGGGCTTTGTCAAAGGCCGCTAGGCCAGAGATAACACCATTAGGACCTTGCTCCTGATTAACAAGGCTCAAACTCATAACCTCCCTCTTAACCTACTATCTGTGGATGCTGAGAAGGCCTTTGACAGAGTCCACTGGGGTTTCATGAGGGAGGCACTCACCCAAATCGGCCTAGGCCCCAAGTTCCTACACAGAGTACTCTCACTATACTCCTCACCAACGGCCAAGGTCAGGGTCAACGGCATCCTATCGACCCCCTTCGCCATCAGGATTGGGACCAGACAGGGCTGCCCGCTGTCACCCCTCCTCTATGTGGTGGTCATGGAACACCTGGCTAATGCCATCAGGGGTAACGACTAACCGAGGCTCCACAGACTTATTTGCATATTCATAATTCCCAGGAGGCAATGCGCCTAGGAATTCACTGTGTTGAGCGCTTTAGCCAGCTGCCCGCAGTGTTTTCTTGGACTGGTCTCCCTGAGATCAGTGAATACTTTGTAACGACAGTATCCATGGCATACAGACGAAAGAGGGCCACCATAAAACAGCCTTGTTTGCAGATGACCTCCTCCTCTACATATCCCAACCGAGGATCTCAATCCCATCTATCTTGAAGGAACTCAAAGCATTCGGCTCCCTAAGCAACTTCAAGATCAACTTCACTACGTCAGAGGTGCTGAATATATCCCTCCCCCAAAAGAGGCCTCCTCCCTGAAAAAAACTTCCCCTTCAAATGGAAAACGGACTCCATCAAATACATGGGAATACATATTCCCTCCGACTTATCGAAACTCTACTCACTAAACTACCAGCCTCTATTGTCCCAACTAGACACGCAGCTATCCTCCTATAGACTGCTCAAACTATCCTGGATGGGAAGGATAAATGTAGTTAGGATGGACATCCTCCCTCGAACCCTTTACATCTTCCAAACCGTCCCCATCAAACCCCATAGAGTCTTTTTCTCCAAGCTTCGCTCCCGCATAGGGAAGTTCGTATGGGGATCAATGAAACCCAGGATAAACTTGAAGACCCTGTCAGCCCCCGCCCAACTCGGAGGAGTGGGCCTACCTGACTTCCAAAGCTATTTCGTGACCGCATCGTTGGCCAGGTTAATAGATTGGGGACATAGACACCACACCAAAAGATGGGTAGCGCTGGAACAAGAAGGATTGCAGATTCCCCTACACTACCTCCCCTGGATACACCCCTTACACCTATAACGAATTGGCCCTATGTCCGACCTCACTGCAGAGACCCTAAAAATCTGGCAGTCCTACATAACCCACTCTCCTACGAGAGGGACAATGAGCCCACTTACCCCCCTTTTCTCAAACCCCGCCTTCCTACCAGGGTTACACAGGACGACTTTCTTGGGCTGGACGGGGCAAATTTTCCACAATGGCGAATTCCCCTCCTTCGACTCACTACAAAGAATCTCACCAACAACACTCCTAAAATGGTACGAATACCTTCAATTGCGCTCGTTCCACTCTTCGGCAGTCCAATCGGGGAAGATCAGATCTACCCCCTCCCCCTAGAGGAACTAAAATCAAAAGCTTCTGGAGGGAGTATTTCAGAACTACAACCTCATCACAGGCAAACAAATAACTAGCAGCCCCGAGATGGCACTACTATCTATATACCCCGGATCGATTAAAGCCACCAAACGGGACATCCTCCTCTTCTGCCTCTCGGCAGCCAGGTCCGTCATCCCAAGGTACTGGAAATCTACAGAGCAACCTCCTATAGCTGAATGGTACGAGGAGATGGTAGACATTTTCCGGATGGAGGAACTGGCGGCCGAGAATGCGGGATCCATGGGTAAATTCAACGTCATATGGACAGAATGGATCATGTTCCGGGACTCCCCGACTTCCCAAAATTATTCTCTCAGCCACCCTAAAGCCGAGAGGCAAAAGCCCAGAAACAGACCTCAGGGAAACTCCAACACCCCTCTCCCTTCCCCCCACCCTTCCCTTGCTCCTAGTTCCCCCCTCTATACCGCATACCCCGCCGTTCCTCTCGTTGACCCTTTGCCTACCTTTCTTTCGCTCTTACTCCCTTCCCATATCTTACCCCCCTTCTCTTAGAAAGATTTGTGTTGGTTTGATTATAGTATTACCTTTATATTCAGAAACAAGTTCAGTTTACGGTAATCTAATTCCACTCAAAGTGATTTACTACTTGTACAATTCTGGCCACAGTCAGGCCTTGATGTTTGATTTGTCCCCTATATTCATGTAATATCTTGACCGAGATAGGGCTCGACACCCACTGTCAAGTGCCTTCGCCTCCCAGTCATCTATAGAAGAATTGTTTGTACCCATCCGATTATGAGGCCTGCGTTGCCTACAAATAACACTCCGTAATGTACTGTAACTGTTTCGTTTTTGCTAAATAAAAACAGATTTAACCAAAAACCCAAGGAAGGAAGACATGGGAAGGAAAAGGGAAAGGAAAAGGGAACAGATTTTAATATCCAAATACCGTATATACTCGCGTATAAGCCGAGTTTTTCAGCCCAAAAATTGGGCTGAAAAGTACCCCCCTCGGCTTATACGCGAGTCAGTGCTGTATACCGATGTATACATCGGTACATACCGATGTATACATCGGTATACAGCAGCCCCCGCATCCCCAGTAATCCAGGGCCCCCCCAGCGTCTGTCCGGTCACCTGAAAAGCAAACTATACTTATCAGTGTCCGCTGTCCGCGCCCGCTCGTCTCTGCCCGGTCTGCCGTCTGCGATCCTCCATCTTCATGCGGCGTCTTCCGGGTTCCTGTGCTCGTCGCAGGGAATGACGTCATTCCCTGCGACGAGCACAGGAAACCGGAAGACGCCGCATGAAGAAGGAGGATCGCAGACGGCACTGTCACGGCAGAGGCGAGCGGGCGCGCGACAGCGGACACTGATAAGTATAGTTTGCTTTTCAGGTGACCGGACAGACGCTGGGGGGGCCCTGGATTACTGGGGCCCTGTATACTACCGCTGGGGCTCCAATCTACTACCACTGGGGCTGTATATACTACCACTGGGGCTGTATATACTACCACTGGGGCTGTATATACTACCACTGGGGCTGTATATACTACCACTGGGGCTGTATATACTGCTGGGGCCCTGTATACTACCACTGGGGCTGTATATACTACCACTGGGGCTGTATATACTACCACTGGGGCTGAATATACCTGTGGGGCTGCTGTATACTACACTGGGGCTGTATATACCTGTGGGGGCTGCTGTATACTACCACTGGGGCTGTATATACCTGTGGGGGCTGCTGTATACTACCACTGGGGCTGTATATACCTGTGGGGCTGCTGTATACTACCACTGGGGCTGTATATACCTGTGGGGCTGCTGTATACTACCACTGGGGCTGTATATACCTGTGGGGCTGCTGTATACTACACTGGGGCTGTATATACCTCTGGGGCTGCTGTATACTACCACTGGGGCTGTATATACCTGTGGGGCTGCTGTATACTACCACTGGGGCTGTATATACCTCTGGGGCTGCTGGATGCTACCACTGGGGCTGTATATACCTGTGGGGCTGCTGTATACTACCACTGGGGCTGTATATACCTCTGGGGCTGCTGTATACTACCACTGGGGCTGTATATACTTCTGGGGCTGCTGTATACTACCACTGGGGCTGTATATACCTCTGGGGCTGCTGGATACTACCACTGGGGCTGTATATACCTCTGGGGCTGCTGGATGCTACCACTGGGGCTATATATACCTCTGGGGCTGCTGTATACTACCAATGGGGCTGTATATACCTCTGAGGCTGCTGTATACTACCTCTGGGGCTGCTGTATACTACCACTGGGGCTGCTGTATACTACCACTGGGGCTGCTATATACTACCACTGGGGCTGCTGTATACTACCACTGGGGCTGCTGTATATACCTTTGGGGCTGCTGTATACTACCTCTGGGGATGCTGTATACTACCACTGGGGCTGTATATACCTCTGGGGATGCTGTATACTACCACTGGGGCTGTATATACCTCTGGGGATGCTGTATACTAACTACTGGAGCTGCTGCTGTATACTACCACTGGGGAGGCTGCTGTATACTACCATTGGGGGGCCTGTATACCACACTGCTGGGGGCTGTATACCTGTGCTGGAGTCCACCCTCGGCTTATACACGAGTCAATAGGTTTTCCCAGGTTTTGGGGGCAAAAGTAGGGGGGTCGGCTTATACACGGGTCGGCTTATACACGAGTATATACGGTAGGTTTCCAAAACCCAAAATACTGTCACAATTCATCATGAAAAATCAGGAAGGAATATATACCGTATATACTCGTGTATAAGCCGACCCATGTATAAGCCGACCCCCCTACTTTTGCCCCAAAACCTGGGAAAACCTATTGACTCGCGTATAAGCCGAGGGTGGAAAATGCAGCAGCTACCGGTACTGAAAAATTTAAAAATGAAAATAGATACGAATAAAATGTTGAACTTTTATTTTAAATAGAAACAGTAAGCTACCAATGCAGCAGACCACCGTCCTGTTATAAAGCCCCCTATCACTGGTATATAGCCCACCATCCCTGTATATAGCAGCCATAACTAGTATACAGTTGCCGCCAGCAGGGGTAATACAGGCCCCCCAGCAGGGGTAATACAGGCCCCCCAGCAGGGGTAATAGAGGCCCCCCAGGAGGGGTAATACAGGCCCCCCAGCAGGGGTAATACAGGCCCCCCAGCAGGGGTAATACAGGCCCCCCAGGATGGGTAATACAGGCCCCCCAGCAGGAGTAATACAGGCCCCCCAGCAGGGGTAATACAGCCCCAGCAGGGGTAATCTCACCCCCTCGGTCTGCAGGCACCCGAGATCTCCAGCTGCTCCGTCTGCGTGCGCGGCTTCTAATACCGGCGTCCTTCCCGCACTTCCTGTTTGATTGCGATCATGCATTCAAACAGGAAGAGCGGGGAGGACGCCGGTATTAGAAGCCGCGGGGCACGCAGACGGAGCAGCTGGAGGACCCGGGTGCCTGGAGACCGAAGGGTGGGATGGATCACTGCTGCGGGGGGCCTCTGTATACATAGGGGGGGCGGGGGAGCCTATACTTTGCAGGGGAGCAGCGATGCACTATGCGGTGCTCCCCATGCATAATTAATGAGCGGCACCATGTGACGTGCCGCTCATTCTGCAGCCTCCCCCCGCCTCCTCCTGCCTCCTGCAGTGCCCGGACACAGCCCCCACCACACCACACTGTATAGGACTCGTGTATAAGCCGAGGGGGGACTTTTCAGCCCAATTTTTGGGCTGAAAAAGTCGGCTTATACACGAGTATATACGGTATATATACATGACAGCTAAAAAATGCACAAATTTATATTAGCAAGAAAATGTAATAAAGAAATAGAGATCTGTTTTATAGTTTATTCCCATAGGATACCTGGCGTCCAGCGCCAGTATCCAATATGCTTCCTTGTTTCGGAGGGCTCGCTCCCAATCCCCACCACTAAGTGGTCTTTACCCTGAGACTATGCATTTTACCTGCATGACATTCTTTGAAGTGGCTTGATAAACCAGGTATAGATCCACTTATAAAAGACTGAGAATATGGACCAGAAATATGTTCAGCCATGCGTTTTTTCAAAGTGTGGGTCGTGCAACCTATGTCATATGTTTTGCATATTATATATATATCATATTATGCCTATGAGTAAGACTACGGTCGAAACATGTCAGGCTCTGCCAACATGGTTTATATTGCATTCTGTAATGTTTTAATGGGAACTGAATAAAGAAACCTTTGATGTTGTGAAGATCTGTGTCTGGAGTCCGGAACTTCCTTCATTTCTATGTACCAGGTAGGAGCCAGACACTTTCCGCGATCCCAAGGATCCCAGCGGAGAGAAGAAGTGTCGCCCTCTCCTTACCCTGTTATCCTATTTTTTTGTATTACCTGAAATAGATCACGCTGTGTGTAATGATTCTATATATGTGTTTCACTTTTTGTATTGAAAAAAATTACCTTTTTGATGATATTCTAATTCATTGAGATGTACCCGTATGTGTTTGTCCAGTGGTATAACTTGAAACTCATGGACCCTGGTGCGAAAGTTCTAATAGGGTCACCAATTATTATAAATCTTTAACAGCAATAGTCTTTTTCTATAGGCCATAAAGACCTTTGGGGCCCCTAGGCTCCAGGGCCCGGGTGCGATTGCAAACCCTGCACCTATCGTAGTTAGGGCCCTGCGTTTGTCCCTAAACGGGAATTTCTCCAGAATTTGTCTTATTTTAGCAGCTGCTAAGAGTTTTCCGTACCCCAAAAGAATGTCTGTAATGTGGCTTGTTTTCATCTAATGTATTAAGTCATCATAGAAAATGGAAAAAGAAAAAAAGTTATGGCGGATGCCACCGAGCTTCTCTCACGCTGCTCCAAATGGTGCCGTTTAGCTCCTATGTTATTACACGCACCACATCAAAACGCTGCTTTGTGTGTTATTCACATTAGAGTCCCCAAAAACATTATGGTTACCGCGCTGCCTCGTTGCCAGCTCGAAAAATATCACTAATAGAATCTTAACATATGCCGTAAGCTAAACAATCGCATAAGTGAAGGCCGATACTGAGACCACAGAAATTTGTACCAAACACACAGAATTCTTGAGTTCCCGTCAAGAATTGCATTCAGCAAATGACACAAACTGATGTAAACTATAAAATGTTTATTTGGGGAACTGATGATGCCATTCTTGGCTTCGAGGGGATATTTAAAGTGAATTTTGCAGATGCTGACATTTTAGGGGATCAGAAGATATCTGTCAAAAATTCAAAATGAGTTCTTCCTCCCAGGTGGTGGTTGGTGGAGGTCTGTGTACTTACCCCGTCTATGGTAGAAGGGGGCGCAACATGTACTTCCATGTCGCCAGTTTGTAACAGAGAAGGGTGACATCACCATTGGGCCAGTCTACTATTCCTTGTAGCTTTGTCTTTGCCAGTGGGAAAGCTGGAGCCATGTCTTTATGAACCGCTCTTTGTGGGGTGATGAGTCCAAACCAAATAATTTTCAGCAATTACACACATTGCTATCCCTGGAGAAAATTTGGAATTTATGGTTGAGAAAGGGGTTGTTCAGTTCATTAAAGACATGCCTGGGACTAGGATCTACCATGTGCCATTTCTTACACCGAGGGACAAGAGGCTATAGACTCCTTTAGGCACCAGGTCCCGTCTGTACCTATTGCTTTTGAACCATACTTTCTAACTTTCTCGGAACATATGTGAGGCTCTACCTACAAAATTACTGGTTAGAACTCCTAGATATTGATGAGCGATTACTACCATACGCAAGTGCTTGGTACTCATTAAGAGCAGATAGAAGCTCAGATGGGCGCGGCTCGAGTACGCGAGTGTGATGGAAACCAATGGGGAACTCAAGCATCTTTCCAGGAAGTCTTCCAAAAAAATGCTTGAGTCTCCCATTGACTTCAATTATACTTTGGTACTCAAGTCGTGTTTATCTCAGCACTCAACTGCTCTCAACGAGTACCGAGCACTGGAGCATGGTAGTGCTCGCTCATCACTACTCCCAGACTGTTGGAAAAATCTGCAATTTAAGCCTAAAAACTCACACGGAGAAAAGGGTCCTTCTGCAACTTCTGCCTTTTGAACAATACTAACCAACCCTCCTGGAAAAAAAAGGAGGTCCCCAGAATAAGGGGAGATCTCCCAGACTCTGCAAATCTCTTGGACCCAGCCGAACCATCCTGAAGACTTTTGGACATCAGGGCCAGTCTGCAAAGTTTGCCTCTGAACCATACTTGCCAATATTTCTGGAAAAGTAGAAAACTCCTAGAATAAGGGTTAGAATTCCTTGACTCTTGGAAAAACGCCAAGTCTCCTAGGCCCAAGTGAACCTTCTGAAATATTCTCCCAGACACTATGGTCTATCTGCAACTTCAACCTCTCTGAAAAATTCTACATATCTCCTAGGCTAGCTAAATCATTCCAAAGACTCCCTTGGGCACCAGGTCTTGTCTGCAATTTTTGTTTTTGAACCATACTAGCAACGTTCACAAAACAAAGGAAGGCTCTCAGAAGACATCCAATGAGACATCCTGGACTCTCAGAAATGTCAGATAGGCTCCCAAGCCCTGACAAACCATTTGAAAGATCCACTTGGACACCAGGGTCCAACCTCTCTCTTTTCATCCATACTTGTTAAAGGGAACCTGTCATCGACCTAAAGCCTCCCAGGCTATCACTACCTGTCCCTGCACTTTCCTATTACTACTCTACCTATCCCTCTCTGTCTTAAATGTGACCTGTGACTGTGTTAGAAAATATTTTTAATACTAGTATAATAATGAACGGGGGGGCTACCGTTGCTAGCCCCCTTGGGCGTCCTCTGTATGTCCCCTTCGCCGCCCCCTTTCTGGTTTATTACGCCCCGATGGGCGTGATATTAACTTCCCAATGCGCGCTTGCCCCCTGGCTCGCAGCCATCTGCAGAGTGCCGAGTATGATGCTGAAGGCGTCATTTCCGGTACTCCGCAGGCCGACTTCAGGCTGGACAATACGTAGCATGCTCTGTGGAGCACAGTATGTCAGCTCATCTGTGATGGGCAGAAAGGGATAGTTAGAGTAGTAATAGGTAGATGCAGGGATAGGTAGTGATAGCCCGGGAGGCTTTAGGTAGGTGACAGAATACCTTTAACTTTCCTGGAAGAAGGGAGGAGCCTATAATAAGGAACTATCTCATGGACTCTCAGAAAAAAATCAGCAAATCTCTTGGACCACGCTGAATCCTCACAAAGACTCTCTTGGACACAAGCCTTTGAGCCATACTTGCCAACTCTCCTAGAGTGGCCCCTAGAGAAAATGTGAGGTCCCCAGACTCCCAGAAGCAAATCTGAAAATATTTTGTGACTATTCAAAGACTCCATTGGATACCAGGGTCCGTCTGCAACTTATACCTTTGAGCCAAAGTTGCCAAATCTCCTGGAACAGACGGAGGCTCTCAGAAGAGGGTGAGTCTTCCCGGACTCTCGGAAAAGTCAGAAAATCTCTTGGGCCTAAGTGAGTCCTCCCAAAAGCAGGTTATTTCATGAAGAGAGTAGTGACATCTGTCCGAGGCTAACAGCACAAGAAGGCTATCTCTGACAGACTAGGAACAAATCGCTCCGTTAGACAGAATCCTGAGAAAGCCTGACACCCTTTAACCCTTATTCAGGAATCTGAATTTACAACAGGGTTCAGGAGATTGCTTCCTATGGAAGGGCAGCATTCCAGAGACAGGAAAGTCGCCAAGCAGGCACAAAGCCGGGAGGTCAGGAAAGGATGAAATCAGGATCCGATAGCGTTCTCAGGGAGACGGATCAAAACCAAGATGGAAGGAAGCAAAGTAGAAAATTGTAAGGAAGGAGAAGCATCCAAAAACAATCCAAGATAAAACAGGAGAACTTTCACCAAAACAGGAGAATATCCAAGGTGAACCAAAAAGTATTTCTGGCAGCTTGCAGCAGAAAGTTGAAGGTATTAGCAGGGTGTGGTGCTTTCCAATAGGCTGATGCTTAGGAGTTAATGACTTCAGCTTGACAGCCCACTCAGACCCATTTCTTCTGTCAGACTGTGAAGTACTGCAGGTCCCAGCCACTGTAACTTTAGTGGATGTTCGGAGCCTATGCTCAACATAGATCCTGGTTCTGACTTCTTTAAGACTTCTTTATCACTAGCACAACTTGCAGGGTGCATACGGCGGTGCCTGTTGACAGAAACAGATATCAATGGGGCAGACTCTGGCGGGGATGTACTAATAATTAAGGAATGACTGGCATCACCTTGTGTGTAGGTGCTATCAAGAAAAACCATGAACATTAAAGTGAAAATCTGCTGCAAATACTACACACTATGAGTATGTGAAATAGCATAATAATAAATGGCAGAGCTCTATGCACAGCTAATACAGGTATGAGGAAAAGGACATGGCAGTAACTGCTTGAGAATATAAAGAGACTTGAGAAAACTTAGCTTTAGCAGTGGCCACTGCAAAAGTGCCCGATAACCGCACACAGGTGTTTCTCATCTTATCAGGTCCAAACCATGTGGCTCTCTAGTGGCATAATGCTGCATGTGTGGGTTTTTAAGCTTCTGTATGAGAAAAAAAACTGGCATTGAGAGGTTGTCCTGGACCTGGCTACAATACGATGGACAAGGTGATGCCAGTCATTCCTTAATTATTAGTATGACTATTTTTTTTACTCTGCTCCCTTCCCCCGCCCTGTAGCTATGCTGGGTTGTCCATCTTTTTGTAGCCAGGTCCAGGACAACCCTTCAATGCCAGTTTTTTTATTTTGCATACAGAGGCATAAAAACCCACACATGCAGCATTATTCCACTAGAGAGGAACATGGTTAGGACCCAAAAACATGAGAAACACCTTGGCGCGGTTATCGGGTACTTTCGCAGTGGCCACTGCTAAAGCTAATTTTTCTCAAGTTTCTTTATATTCTCAAGCAGTTACTGCCATGTCCTTTTCCTTATACCTGTATTAGCTGTGCATAGAGCCTTGCCATTCATTATTAGCCATTCTATTTCACATACTCATAGTGTTTAGTGTTGCAGCAGATTTTCACTTTAATTTTCTGGCGGGGATGTGACAAGAGGTAATGGGGTTTGCATAATGGTTGTGGCTTCTTAAAAGAGTATGACTATAACTAGTGATGAGCAAGCACTACCATGCTCAGGTGCTTGGTACTCGTAACAAGCATTTTGATGCTTGGATGGGTTCGATTTGTTTATTGAGTGTAAACGAACTCAATAGGGAATTGAAGCATTAATCTGGAGACTCTTTCAGATAAATGCTCGAGTTCCCCATTTACTTCCTTTACTCTCGGTACACGAGTTGAGCCCGTCCAAACATCAAACTGCTTTTTACAAGTACCGATCACCCGATCATGGTAGTACTCGCTCATCTCTAACTATAACCAAAAACTAACCTTGTGAAGAGTAATCCTTTGGAAAGTATGCATTCATCCCTCTATACCCATGACCACGCATTTGATTCTTTGTTGACACCGAGATGCAGAGCTATCATCATGGTAAACAATGGGGGCAACGCAACACCCATTGAAATAGAGTTCGTACCAGCCTGAATTTAAAAAGGCACAGTGTCCATTTTTTATCACAACATGCCGTACAGCAACTCTTTCCAATTATGGTTAACCCTTTAAATGCATTCACACTGTATGTAGATGGTTTAGCCTCCTCAGCCCCAGCATCCCATCAGTGGCAGTGATGACATCGGTAGCTGTGGGCAAATCTATCCGTGACAGCCAGCCCACAGCTGATAGTGCCCTGAGCCTGTGGCAACTATCATCTCTCCGGCACTTCTGACATCCCGCTTGTCACGCTGTTATCTACCCTGTCTGATTAAAGGTATTTTCTTCCCCACAATATTTTGAAAGGGCACAAAATTCCATGGATCTCGTCTGCAATTGTTTTGACTACAAAAGCAGTGACAGGAGAGCTACTTAAAGAGCTCGCCCAATAAAAATGTCAGCAATTTCAGTTGTTGAGGTGTTGGGAGGGTTAACCATTTCACTCCCTGGACTGTCTGCTAGACATAGAACGGGTGGTAAATGCATGGACCTAATATTCCTATGAGGGAAACTACGTGCAAGTATTGCAAAATATGTACACTGATGAGCAAAAAGGTAATAATTAGTGATGAGCGAGTAGTAAGATAATCGGATTTGGATAGCTCTGACCGAATAGTTTTAACTGTTTCAGTATTCATCACGCGTAACAAATCCAATGCAAGTCAATGGGGGTACTCACTCGGATCCGAATACTGAAACTGCTCTCTCTCCCCAGTCCCCCAAGCCAAGTGCCTCGGGGTTATCCTTGACTCTTCCCTCTCCTTCAAGCCCCACATCCAGGCCCTCGCCACCTCCTGCTGACTCCAGCTCAAAAACATCTATAGGATCCACACTTTCCTTGACCACAACACTGGTGAAACCCTTATTCACGCTCTCATCACCTCCCGCCTCGACTACTGCAACCTCCTTCTCACCAGCCTCCCCAATACCTCCTTTGCACCTCTCCAATCTATCCTGAACTCCGCTGCCTGCCTAATCCATCTGTCTCCCCGCTACTCCCCTGTCTCCCCCCTCTGCCAAGCCCTTCACTGGCTCCCTACTTTCCAGAGATCCCGGTTTAAAACATTAACCATGACATACAAAGCCATCCACAACCTGTGCCCTCCATACATCTCTGACATGGTCTCCTGATACCTACCCTCACACAACCTGCAATCCTCCCAAGAGCTCCTCCTCTAGTCCCTCCTCATCTCCTCTTCGCACAACCGCATACAGGATTTCTCCCGTGCTTCACCCACACTCTGGAACTCTCTGCCCCAACACATCAGACATTCTCCTACCCTGGGAGCCTTCAAGAGAAGCCTGAAGACCCACCTCTTCCACCAAGCCTACCATCTGCAATGAGACCCGGTCCACCACACCGCCTCACGACTGGAACATCCCCCTCCCACTGTATCCCCACCCACCCCTCGTAGACTGTGAGCCCTTGCGGACAGGATTTTCTCTCCTCTGGTATCTGTACGACCGAATTGTCCACATTTATTGTTACTTGTATTGTTACTATGTTACTTGTCCTAGTCTGCCCCTTTTAGCATGTAAAGCGCCATGGAATATAATGGCGCTATATAAATAAATAATAATAATAATGTCACTGTTGTTATTGTTTTTTTTCTGGTGCTTGAAGAATCTTTTTCTTCCTGTATACTACAAATTACAACCTTTTCTCACATTCCCTGATAGCTCAGTTTGTTATTAGGTTAATTCCCAAGTGAAAGGTCACTGGTTCACATTGAGGAGCAGTCATGAAGATTTCCAAAGAAAAGAGAAACAGCATCATCTGGCTCATCAATACCAATCTCTTGGCCAAGAAAATTGCTATACTGCATCATGTAAGGCCATGATAGTTGGAAGAATATGGAGTGCAGTACGTCAATCCTTTCAGAAGCCAAGAGGTGACGTCCCGGCAAAATATCATGGTCAACAAGTCGCCTCATCACAAGGTCTATTAGATCTGATGACAAACATGGCAGTGGAGGTGAGTCATATGTTTCGTAATACAGACATCAATGCAAGCACCATGAGATGCACGTCACACAAGTCTAGAATGGTGACCCAAAAAGATGTGAGGAAGCCATGATTTCAATATTGGCATAAGAAGCGTTGGATCGAGTTGGCAAAACAGTACAAAAAGTGGACAGTAGAAGATTGGAAAGGGGAGTGATTTGGAGTGATGAGATGAAAGTCAATGGATGGGTGCAAATTGGTCTGAAAGAAACGATGTAAAAAGGGCTAACGCATCAAGAAATTGAAAGAACTGTCAAGTTTGGCAGAGGAAGCCTCATTGTATGGGGTTGTTTCACAGCCAAAGGTGTTGGATACTTGACCAAGATCGATGATGGTATCAATGCTGACCTATATGTGAGGATCCTATAAGACAAGTTACTTTATACACTCAAGTACTATGGGTATGAAAAGGACCACATAGTGTTCCAGAGGAACAACAACCCAAAGCATATATCAAGATTGGAGAAGAAATGGCTCAATGACAATGAAGTAGAGGTGCTGGGTTGTCCCACAGACCCTAGACCTCAACTCAATCCAACACTTGTGGGTAGAGCTGAAGCTGTAAACATACCCAAGTGAGGGCACCAGTATGCACCAACATTGGGAATGTGTAATGGTACAATTACACGCGGCCACAGGAAGGTAGGAACAGGCAGGCATCGGACACAATTGTGCCTGTTGCCTTGAAAAGACCATGATGTGGCTGTGTGTAATTCAGGACTTTCCTTCCTGTGTCTTCCCTGAAGGAAAGTCCTGATTTACACACAGCCACATCGAGGTCTTTTCAAGGCAACAGGCACAATTGTGTCCGATGCCTGCCTGTTCCTACCTTCCTGTGGCCGCGTGTAAAGGGACCATTAGAGAGACCTGGGATCAGATTTCAGTGAAGACATGTTTGAATCTGATCAAGATCAAGCCCAGAAGGATTCAGGCAGTGCTGAAAGCCCAAGGTTGATTTACAAAATACTAAAAAAAAACTAATAAAAATTTTGATTTTTAGAGAAAAATAGTAACAATGCAGCGACATGACAAGAATCTGCAGAACTAATGATATGCCAAATAGATGCAAGTCAAATTTATGAATGAGATAGCCAAGATGATGGTCTATAAAATGTAGGTAGTGTCACATTCACAGCTGTAGTGAATGGTGAGATATGGAGGCTGAAAATCAAAGTTCAAAACATTGTTACCCCTTTTGCTTGTCAGTGTATAACTGATTCACTCATGTTTTGTTCATTATCAAAAATTGTCCTGAAGCCTTATCCTACATCCTCCAATTCTGCAGCAGCAATCTGCCTCTACTTGTAGCATCAGAGAGTGCACAGTTTGGACCAGTGGCACAAGCTGCCAATCATCAGACGTGCACTGCCCCGCTGTCAGTATGCTCAGAGTGCTCCTGCAGATAAGACTCACCCTGTAAACGAGGCTGAGCTGCAATACCACACCTAACGTCAGGACCTGTTTGGCACTGCCTTTAGAAGAAATCAGACATTTTATTTCCAATTTTGTACAGCGTCTTTAATCTTCATTTAAGGACAGGCAGATGATTGTCAATACCCCCAGTGTGTACATTGGGTATAGAAAGTATTCAGACCACTTTACATTCTTCTCTCTTTCATTGCAGCCATTTGGTAAATTCAAAAAAGTTCATTTTTCCTCATTAATGTACACTCTGCACCTAATCTTGGCTGAAAAAAAAACAAAAATATAGATATTTGTGCAAATTTATTAAAAAAGAAATCTGAAATATCACATGGTCATAAGTATTCAGCCCCTTTGCTCAGTATTGAGTATTTGCACCTTTTGAGCTAGTACAGCCATGAGTCTTCTTGGGAATGGTGCAACAAGTTTTTCACCCCTGGATTTGGGGATGCTATGCCATTCTTCCTTGCAGAACGTTGGTGGACAGCCATTTTCAGGTCTCTCCAGAGACGCTCTATTGGGTTTAGGTCAGGGCTCTGGCTGGGCCAGTCAGGAATGGGCATAGAGTTGTTCTGAAGCCGCTCCTTTGTTATTTTAGCTGTGTGCTTAGGGTCATTGTCTTGTTGGAAGGTGAACCTGCGGCCAAGTCTGCATTCAAACAACTGAATGGACATCCTCCGAGCCAGGTGATTCCAGAATTTTTGCCAGGGGTTGTATAACCATGTGATATTTCAGTTATTCTTTTTTAATAAATTTGCACAAATGTCTACATTTCAGTTTTTTTCAGTCAAGATGGGGTGCAGAGTGCACATTAATGAGAAAAAAATGAACTTTTTTGAATTTACCAAATAGCTGAAATGAAACAAAGTGTGAAATATTTCAAGGGGTCTGAATACTTTCTGTACCCCCTGTAGATATGGCTTATTTGCCTTCCCATTCATCGTGCTCCCATGGAAGTATAGATTAGGACTTCGTGAGACCATCACAGGTGAGTCTCAAATTCAAGTCCCATCAAGATCCAAGGTCCCACTTCTAGGTGCTTTCTCTTTACCCCATATTGCACAAGATGGGACTTATTTATACAAATACCTAAAAATTCAGTATTTTGTTGGAGGAATATGAGTACATTTGATGGCGCTCTTGACATGTAAAGCAAAATAAAGAACAAAAGTATAGAGCGTGTCTTTCTTGATGACTCAAAGGACATGCCCCACTTTTTAGAGTCTGGGGTAATAGCTATTCTCTTTGTGGAGAGTATTCTGCCTGCCTGCAGTGAGGAGACTTACAGCCGCCATGCTCCTCTGGGAAATTGCATATGCAAATTGTCACCTCTGTGAGGACGTAGACAAACTCTAATGCTACCAATTAAAGGTAGCAATCCTAAAAGTCATAATTGACTCTTTAACAAACCTTTTAATATGACTTAGGATTTGTGCCAGATCAGAATCCCAAACGGCAGATGTTGCATTTCGGGGTGATTGCCCCTCATCAGTGTAGTCTGTGGGAATTCTGATCTGGTTGTATGAGAGGCTAAGACGAGGTCTGGGGGAACAGCTATTCTCCTTGTGGAGAGTGAGGAGATCTGGCACAAATCCTAAGTCATATTAAAAGGCTTGTTAAAGAGTTAATTATGACCTTTAGGATTTCTACCTTTATTAGGTGCATTAGAGTTTGTCTACTTCCTCACTGAAGTGACAATTTGCACATGCAATTTCCCAGAGGAGCATGGCAGCTTTAAGTCTCTTCACTGCTAGCAGGCAGAATTCTCTCCACAAGGAGAATAGCTGTTCCCCCAGACCTCGTCTTAGCCTCTCATTCAGCCAGATCAGATCCCACACACTGCACTGATGAGGATCAATCACCCCGAAACACTGCATCTGCAGTTTGGGGTTCTGATCTGCCACAAATTCTAAGTCATCTTAAAGGCTTGTTAAAGAGACAATTATGACTTTTAGGATTTCTACCTTTATTAGGTGCATTAGAGTTTGACCACTCCCTCACAGAAATGACAATTTGCATATCTAACTTTTTAAAACATTTTAAATGCTTTTTCTGCATCTCAGGTGCGTAACCTATAACTGCATCTTCTCGACCATAGGGGGCAGTATTGTAGTAGTCAAGTATGAGTGAAGATAGTTTGAGCTTGAGAAATGGCAATAACTACCTGCTCATAAACTGGGACTTCTTTTCTGCCACTTACCTTGGCGTCACTTAAAATGATTTCACTACAAGAGAAAAAGAGTATATTTTGCCATATATTAGGATACACTCAGTTATGGAATCTAAAGCCCCACCATACGCAACAGAGCTATTGGCTGACAACTATCTCTCCCAACAACTCTATATTCAGGAGCACTTGAGCGCTCTTGTGTTCTCTATGAGAGAATGCTCACCAGACTCCTCTGATGACTTCTCGGAGAATAAAAGGATGCCCCACCACCACCAGATCTGCTGCACCCCCAACCTACTGTCCCCTCCCCAATATCCTGTAGAATGTAAGCCCACAAGGGCAAATTTGCATGTAAGCCCTCTCATGTACAGCCCCATGGAATTAATGGTGCTATATAAATAATATAATATAAATAAATAATAATAATAATCTGTAGTCTGAAATTGGACAAAATAGATCCCTCTATTTCCTGACAGGTAATGTCATGAAGCTCCCATACACCTTAGACTTTTGGCTGATCCTACCGATATTGGCCTGTTCATTCTATGGTAGTATAATAATAAGTACGGGTGAGACATACATTGGGCCTAATTTGATACAGATTAGATTGGGATATCATAAAAGATAAACTGAATGAGAGACAGAGGCCTACATAATCAACTGGGGGCCCATTAGGCAAGGGCATTCCATTGCCACAGTTCGTTTGGCAGTGACCTAATTGGAATCACAAAGGGATCCTTCATCTACTCACTTAAGGCTCCCATACAGAATAGATCAATGTCCGCCTAACTCACCAATATAGACAGGCTCGGCTGACATTATAATGTGTATGGGAGCACTGGCCAATTTATCGCTGGGGAAGATGTCAGTCGGGCATGTCCATTTTCAGACTGCTGATCACTTTGTTCTCCTGGAGATAAGCTGCCATCAGAGATATCTGTTGACAGCTTTCCCAAAGACAACACAGGAGCACTTGACTGAACTAGTGTATGGGAGAGATGGCTGTCGATCAGCCAAAGGGAGTAGAAGTTGATGCGAATTGTGCTGGGTTTCTCCCCCTCAGCTCACAAACTTCATGTCAGGTGTACTGCTCGCCTCCATTGGCAGTGCATTCCTGACAATAATAATATGTAAATATGCAAATGTAGTCCATGGAGCCTCGATTAGGAGTCTCAAACATGGGACTAGCCAGATATCCCTCCAGGGAAGGACCTAGTCCTGGGGTGGAATCCTTGCGGAGACCACCATAACCACCATATTAAGTGGCCCTTTTAGTCAATATCCCACTCAGTTACAAGTTAAGGATATGACAAGGGAATTAACAGATCCAGGTATCCATCCACAGACAGCTGTTTCGGGGTATTGCCCCTCATCAGTGTGGAGTAGGATTCTGGCTAGGTGGGAGCAATGCCTGGTAGACAGACATCACAAAGCACCCATTGACCTTGTGGAGACCAGTGGAAGATAACACTGCGGGCACCAGTTAAAGCACAAAGCACTCACTGATCTCAGAGTGACCATTCAAGGAAAACACTGCGGGCAGCTGGCTAAAGCGCTCAAACAGAGTGAGATCCATGATGCATTGCCCCCTGGAAATTTGAATATGCAAATGGAGTCCATGGAGCCTCGATTAAGAGTCTCAAACACGGGACTAGCCAGATATCCCTCCAGGGAAGGACCTAGCTCTAGGGTGGAATCCTTGCGGAGATAATAATATTTATTCATTATATAGGACTTTACATCCATTTCAATAGTAGTCATGGCTCGTGTCGAGAGGAGTTATCCAAAGGCACAGACACCCAGTAAAACTAGAATTAGGACTGTAGTACATGAAATTATCCAATATAGCAGTACATCAATTGTACCATCAGGGTAGGTTCCATGCTTATGTAAACCTTTGTGGGATAAGGACCCAGTGAACCTCATATCCAATTCCACTTTAGCATCTTTATCTCAGTTGCCATTGCCCTAAGCCAGTACATCCTGATATGATGCCAGGGTCCTTTTCTAATTGAGAAGAGGCCTAAAGATGGCTCAGAAGCTAGGAGTAGTGATTGAATGTTTTAGAAGCTCCTGGGTCCAAATTGAAAATGTGTCATTGGCCCTATAACACTGGTCCCTAATACAATGACCATAGTATAACTTCTACCTCTACACCCTCTATAGCTACAACTTTGGGAAATTCTACCTGCTGATGTCATCATGAGGTGTTTGGAGTGGGATAGATAGCCCAAATCATTAAGTTTACCAGTATTGTTGAGTATGAATGGAGTCGCTCTTTAAGGACATGACCTCTGTATTCTAAATGGGAAAATCCCTCAGTTTTATCACAAATTCCAGAATGAACATGAAAAAACCTGAAAGATTTCCTACCTCACCCCAGACATATATGATTGTTGTGTCTTTGGTTATATCACGTAGATGGTTCAATATTCCATGCCAGGAACTTCCTGCTGTATATCTTGTCATCTGCCCGTATCACTATATATCAGTTAGATAATGTCGTAGGTGCAGACATAATATCTGCTTGACTTGCAGGCTGCGATGTAACCGCTTCTCGTTTTAATGAAAGCATTTCGAAAAAGCATTTCAAGCGTAAACCAAGAAGTTCAATGATTAATAGACATCTGTCGCCATTATATAATCACATGTGGTTGAAAATATGACATTTTTGTAGTTTTATGACTTGTCCAGTCCCAGCCAAGTTTTCCTAGTAGTTGTGATGACTGTGAGTGATCAAAGACCAAGACATGGGTTGTTGGCCTTAGGCGTTTGTGCCTGTGTGGTCACACAAGAGACCTCAGCCACAATTACTAAAGAAGCTGTTTTAGATGGCCAAGCCAAGCTTTAAGCAGTTGTTCACATCACAGTAAAGGGTTGTCAACTCCTGTTTCGAGCCAAGAATGTTGAAAGTCCTCTCTTCTTCCAGTGCTGACTGGATCGTCTTCCAGTCTCTGTTTCCTTTTCAGGTTTGACAAGCTATTGACTTTCTGTATTGGGGACACAAAAAGAAACAACTTGCACCATCCATATAATCATCGCAAAGGAGACCCAGGGGTGGACCTACTGTGGTGCAGCTGGTGCAGCTGCACCAGGGCCTCTACGGGCTAGGGGGCCCCTCAAGCCTACAGGGGGGCCCCCAGCAGACCCCATGACCCTGTGCCAGTGTGCCAGAGGAGAGGGGGTTAACCGAGGGAAGCTTCCTGCTTCCCCTGGCTGAGCCCGCCCCTCCTCTCCTCTAGTGCCCCAGCTCCCAGGACTGTGCGGCTCGCTCGATGCAGGTAGGAGCAGCAGCACATATGGTAAATGCCACCCCCTCCGCTCATCGCCGTCGCCTGCTATCAAGCACCCCCCCAGGTCCTCGCCGATGTCCGATAGCACCTAAACCCCAACACCCCCCACGCAGTCCCCCCCACGCTCCTCACCATCGGCAGCTGCACCAGGGCCCCCTGGTCGCAAGGTCCGCCACTGAGGAGACCTGCACCAATCTTATTAAGGAAAAGGCTAATCTGCCACTTTAAAGCTTAGATGGTCATCATAGTCCTCTCTGGTAGAGTTGGAGCTGGAATCATCTGGTGGCATGGGCATTTACAAGCACCTCAGTAAGAGAATATATCGCATGGTAGATGTGTACGATTTTGGAAACCCGGAAGAGCGTACTCTTTATTTACACTTTCCAAACAGTGAACGATGAACAATCTACAGCAGAAGTCCTCAATTTTCTGAGTGGCCTAGCGATATGACTATTAACCGAGTACATATTAGTACATGCTCCTTCTAACATCTTGGAAGGTTTCTTGAAGGCTGTAGGTGGCTCCACGTCAACAGTTTGGGGTACGTGGAATGGAAATAAGAGCTCAAATCAGTGAAATATGGAAGTTTCCAAAGTAAATGGGTTTGAGTGCATTATAAGGTACAGTGGCCACTTGGAAATCAATAAAAGTCCAAGCTCCAAAACCTCCACCAACTTCATCTTCGAATAGGTCAAAAAATGGTTCTCCAGCATAGATCAATAAACATCATTTTAAGCTTCTTTGTTAAGGCATTAAATTTACAAAAAGACAATGTTTTGACCTCAACTGAGGACTTTATCAAACAGAAAAGCTTCAGTAGGGGCTGAATCTCGTTTTAAGCCCGAGTGGTGAGGCTAAAAGTAAAGGTGGCACCTCTTGGGTTTACTGTGGAAGAGTGAGGTCTGTTTTTCAACTGAAAATTAACTTGAAGTGAACAAGACTTTATCAGTCCATCCATTCCATATATTCAAGTAATTCCCAACACAATTCGCAAATAACCATAGTTGAACCTACACTTTGGGGACAAGAATCGAAACATCTAAAAAACATTCTTGAAACAGTTGCTTTGTCTAGAGTCATTTGAACTAATATCTACCAGCTGGGTTACTTAAAAGAAATCCTTTAAAAGAACCCTTATATCTCATGTTATCTGTTCTGGGATCTGTACAGGAGATGTTCACCACATTAAAGTCACGATTAGATCTTTAGATTTTCCTGCTTTATAGAATCTATCCCGAGAAGCATCAAAGAGGAGGAAAACTTTCTAAAGAGGAAAAGCCAACGAGCACCAGTCACCAGGTGTGAATTACATAGGGGCAGGCTGTTAATATTCCAAAACATGACTATTGTAGTGCATCTTTAAGAGACTTTTCTCAAGGAGGATGCTCAGGTTAGAATATTGTCTTGTGCCTTGATGTCTCAATTGAATCATTTGAAAAAAAAAACAAAACATTAGATATGAAGGGAAGTAAAGGATGTGAATCCAACAAAGTTGTGTTCTAATATCTGGGATCCTTCTGAAAGGTGGTTCAGAGTAAGAAAAACGGCTGATTTTTCTATACACAGTGACCCTTTCCCTTGAACAAAGATGAGCTGCAATACAACATAGAACCTGTGGTCAGATGTGGAGCTGTGTTATGAAAGAATGGTGCCATGATTTTTCTAATTCTGTACATTCCCTTTAAACGGATTGGCTCATTTATACAGGGTGGGCCATTTATATGGCTGGTTGGTGATATCAACTGCCTGTTTGTGGCACATTAGTATATGGGAGAGAGAAAACTTTTCCAGATGGGTGGTGCCATGGCGGCCATTTTGAAGTCGGCAATTTTGGATCCAACTTTATTTTTTTCAATGGGAAGAGGGTCATGTGACATCAAACGTATTGAGAATTTCATAAGAAAAACAATGGTGTGCTTGGTTTTAACATAAATGTATTCTTTCATGAGTTATTTGCAAGTTTATGACCACTTATAAAATGTGTTCAAAGTGCTGCCCATTGTGTTGGATTGTCAATGCAATCCTCTTCTCCCACTCTTGACACACTGATAGCAACACCCAGAAGAAATGCTGAACAGGCTTCCAGGATCCGGTGTTTCAGATGCTGCACATCTCGTATCTTCACAGCATAGACAATTGCCTTCAGATGAGGGATGAGGCAAACTTTTTGTGAATGGTGAAGTTAGCAAACAAACCACCCGCTTTTAGTCTGAAACTAACCCACAGTGGATAGATCCCTCCAAGACTGTTAGAACACAAAAACTGATGGTATGGTGTGGTATATGGGGTACAAAGATAGCGGGGCCATTCTTCATCAATGGAAACCTCAATGCCACTGGATATATGAAATTGCTACATGATTCTGATATGTAGCATCTGCAACACCGGATCCTGGAAGCCTGTGCTAGCATTTCTTCTGTGGTGTTGCTATCAGTCAAGAGTGAGAAAAGAAGGTTGCATTGATAATCCAGCACAATGGGCAGCACTTTGAACACATTTTATAAGTGGTCATAAACTTGTAAATAACTCATGAAAGAATAAAGTTACGTTAAAACCAATCACACCATTGTTTTTCTTATGAAATTCTCAATACGTTTGATGTGTCACATGACCCTCTTCCCATTGAAAAAAATAAGGTTGGATCCAAAATGGCTGACTTCAAAATGGCCGCCATGGTTATCATCCATCTGGAAATCTTTTGCCCCTACCATATACTAATGTGCCACAAACAAGAAGTTGATATTACCAACCATTCCTATTTTATTTAGGTGCATCCATATAAATGGCCCATCCTGTATATTGTTTCCCTTCCAGGTGTCGCCAGCGGCAGACCTGGCAACTTTCCAAGAAGCTTCTATAGGCAGAGATGTCTGAATTCGGCATTGAGTCTGGCGGTCAGGTAGTCCTTCGAGTGATGGCTGTGTATCACTTTGCTGATGTCATGTGGTAGAGCACCTTCAAAGTGGTATCTTGTCAAAGGGATGACTGCACAGACGTGGCTCCCCCTTTTTTTAGATTGGCACTCATGTTTAATACTCCTTTTGGGAGGAAGACAGGAGAACAAGAACTGAGTGCTGGACGGGACAACATAGCGTTAGGCATCGGAGGACACTCCCCTTTGCGGCTGTGATGTGAAAAAAAGGGGCAGGAATAATGAGACCACAAATTCTGGACACTAAGTATAGGCAGCGTCAGACTGGGGTGGCATGAGTTCACCAGTAACATTGACTCTGGGGGCCCACTAGTCAACTACATGCAAAAATTACATTCACAAATTTACTTTTGCATCTATACAATAATATACTGGGTAGTTTGTAAAATGAATGATGAGATGTTTCCTTTATCTCTACATAGTGAAACAAGTGTAGTGTGCCAATGACTCACCGTGGCCGGGGACTCCGGTTTAGACAGGCTGTAGCTCCTTTCTCCTTGTCACGGGTGGGCCGTGCCTGCCGGTAGTGAGGCCCAGTTGAGTGCAGATCAAAAGTCGAAGACGTCTTGTAGGAACAGATTAAAGGGGTTAATTTATTCGTGACGCCACCTATGAGTAGTTCGGTAATTCCTACCGACGCTGCGAGACCTCCGGGGGATGGATAGCAGCAAGATGGAACGCTCCCCACAGGCTGAGCGGTGATCCCCGGAGGTTGGAGCTGCTTAAGATGTTGTGCGGCAGCTGCGGTTACCTTGTGTGCGGACGGATGCAATCATAAGGAAGCACGGACACTGAAAGTCTCTGTAACGGGTCTTTACTGTAACCAGCAGGCAGTACATGGCATACAGTTAACGGGTAGTAGACCGGGTGGACTCAGCAGTGATAGGTGTCCCTCAGAGATCCGTAGTGTTCCTCCATTCTAGCTAAGTATTTGCCATTGTCGCCCAGGAATGCCAGGTCGGGTACGGGGAGGCTGCTTCAATCCCTATCCAAGATGTACGTTATGGATGTTTTGGGGAGCCTTGGATCCCTCGGTGGGTACACCGCTGGTTAGACGACTGGAATTTGGCGGGTGGTGGGGTGCTCCTGTGAAGCTGCTCCTCCACGCTTCTGGTTCGCGTAGCAGAGGTGAACTGCTGCCAGCTTCGGTACCAGTGAACCGGCTGTGAGTTGGGCACGGGGGGTCTTTTGGAACCCGTGGTTGGTGATGCCCGATCCCGGTTGTTCAGGCCTCAGGTGCTAACACCTGACCGGTGACGGCCCAGGGGCTGCACAGCGGTGCAGAGCCCCCGCTCCTACTTCAAGTTCAAGTCTCTCTCTAGACTCTCTCAGACCAACTAACTAAAGTCTGTACTTCTCCTACACACTACCCTTGCACTCCGCCCACCAGGACCTTGGATTGGCCCTCTATGTTAAGTGATGCATGCAGGGTTTGGATCTCCAAGTTAACCAGATAACTGCTGGGTCGGAGAATATTGCTGCTGCATTTATGGCTGCAATACCCTCCTGTGACGCACTCGTTGCGGGGCGTCACACCAACTACTGATTATGTTGAGTGACATAGTACTACAAAAGGGCCCACCAGAGGTTTCTACGGTTCTTCCGTGGGCCAGTCCAAGCCTGGATATAATATCTAGCAGTCGGAGGGTAATTGACCTGCAATGCGGAACAACTTGAGAGTTAATAAGGGGGAAAAAGTACAACCCCTTTGTCCATAAACAGTATATATTCTTGATGGATCTTTTTTGGCTACAAGGGCTGAAAGACTTCTATCGATAAGCAAGGTTGCATCTTAAGAGTTTGTTGTTTCCATCAAGTTTACCACCATCGATGGTGTTTAGGAACCAAAATTAAAGACATTTTGCAGAATTGGAAAACCCCTTCTATTTTGCAGACACATCGACACAGATCTGAATGGGGCTAAATTGATCATTTTAAACCCAACCCATTAATATGGCTTTTTTTCTAGAAACTGTGCTAAACCTATCTTTCTAATCCTGGGCATCCCCTTTAACATTGTAGTGTGTATGTACAGGTGCATCTAAATAAATTAGAATACCATCAAACAGATCATTTGTTTCAGTAATTCAATACATAAAGCGAAAAACATATATTATATAGAGTCATTACACACAGAGTGGTCTATTTCAAGTGCTTATTTCTGTTAATGTTGATAATTATGGCTTACAGCCAATGAAAACCCAACATGTATTATCTCAAACAATTAGAATATTATAGAAGACCAACTGAAAAAATGATGTTTAACTCATAAATGTTGGCCTACTGAAAAGTATATTCATTAAATGCACTCAATACTTGGTCAGGTTCCTTTTGCATGAATTACTGCATCGATGCGGCATGGCAAGGAGGAGATTAACCTGTGGCTGCTGAGGTGTTATGGAAGCCCAGGTTGCTTTGATAGCAGCCTTCAGCTCATCTGCATTGTTGGGTCTGGTGTCTCTCATAGATTCACTATGTGGTTTATGACAGGCGAGTTTGCTGCCAATCAACCACAGTGATACTGTGGTTAGTAATCCAGCCATTGGTACTTTTGGCAGTGTGGACAGGTGCCAAGACCTGCAGGAAAATTAAATCTTATATCCAAAAAGCTTGTTGGCAGAGGGAAGCAGGAAGTGTTGTTAAATGTCCTGGTAGACGGCAGCGCTGACTTTGTTCTTGATGAAACACAATGGACCTACACCAGCAGATGACATGGCTCCCCAAACCATCATCGATTGTGGAAACTTCACACTAGACCTCAAGCAGCTTGGATGGTGACCTCTGCACTCTTCCTCCAGGCTCTTGGATGGTGGCCTCTCCACTCCTCCCCCAGGCTCTTGGATGGTGGCCCCTCCACTCCTCCTCCAGGCTCTTGGATGGTGACCTCTGCACTCTTCCTCCAGGCTCTTGGATGGTGGCCTCTCCACTCTTCCTCCAGACTCTTGGATGGTGGCCTCTCCACTCTTCCTCCAGGCTCTTGGATGGTGACCTCTCCACTCTCCTTCCAGACACTTGGATGGTGGCCTCTCCACTCTTCCTCCAGGCTCTTGGATTGTGACCTCTCCACTCTTCCCCCAGACTCTTGGATGGTGGCCTCTCCACTCTTCCTCCAGGCTCTTGGATGGTGACCTCTCCACTCTTCCTCCAGACTCTTGGATGGTGGCCTCTCCACTCTTCCTCCAGACTCTTGGATGGTGGCCTCTCCACTCTTCCTCCAGACTCTTGGATGGTGGCCTCTCCACTCTTCCTCCAGGCTCTTGGATTGTGACCTCTCCACTCCTCCTCCAGGCTCTTGGATGGTGGCCTCTCCACTCCTCCTCCAGACTCTTTGATTGTGACCTCTCCACTCTTCCCCCAGACTCTTGGATTGTGACCTCTCCACTCTTCCTCCAGACTCTTGGATGGTGGCCTCTCCACTCTTCCTCCAGGCTCTTGGATGGTGACCTCTCCACTATTCTTCCAGACTCTTGCATTGTAGCCTCTCCACTCCTCCTCCAGGCTCTTGGATTATTATTGTTATTATTTATATAGCGCCATTAGGTTACATGGCGCTTTACAAGTGAGAGGGTAGGCAAAGACAAATAGTAAAACGATGACAAATCAGTCATACGGGTACAATGGGGCAGAGGATCCTGTCCACGAGGGCTCACAGTCTAGAGGGGGTGGGGAGGGAGACCGTAGGAGGGGGAGAGGTGAGATGGTGCAGTGGATTAGGTCTGGGTGTGGATTATAGGATTTTAAGAAGAGGTGGGTCTTCAGGTTTTTCTTGAAGGTTCCCAGGGTAGGGGAGTGTCTGATGTGGTGGGGGAGGGAGTTCCAGAGTATGGCAGAAGCACAAGAGAAAAGTCTTGTATGCGGTTGTGGGAGGTGGAAATGCGGGGGGTTGAGAGAAGGAGTTCTTGAGAGGAGCGCAGGTTGCGCGAGGGGAGGTAACAGGAGACCAGGTCAGAGATGTAGTGAGGGGACAGGTTATGTATGGTCTTGTATGTCAGGGTTAGGGTTTTGAAGTGGGATCGCTGGGGAAGGGGGAGCCAGTGGAGGGCTCGGCAGAGAGGGGAGGCGGGTGAGTAACGGGGAGATAGGTGGATGAGTCAAGCAGCAGAGTTGAGGATGGTGCGGAGAGGTGCAAGCGAGGAGGCAGGGAGGCCAGTGAACAGGAGGTTGCAGTAGTCCAGGCGGGAGATGATGAGGCCATGGACAAGTGTTTTAGCCGTGCTGTAGTCAAGGAAGGAGCAGATACAGGCAATGTTTTTTAGTTGGAGTCGACAGGCGGTGGCGAGGGCTTGGATGTGGGGCTTGAAGGAGAAGGAGGAGTCGAGGATTACCCTGAGGCACTTGGTGTGGGGGACGGGTGAGAGTGTGCAGTCATTGACGGTGATGGATAGGTCAGGAAGAGGGGGAGGGTTGTTTGGGGGAAAGACGATGAATTCGAACTTGTCCATGTTGCGTTTGAGGAAGCGGGTAGAAAAGAAGGATGCGATGGTGGATAGGCAGTGAGGAATTTTGGATAAAAGGGAGGAGATATCATAGCCAGACAGATAGAGCTGGGTGTCGTCAACGTAGAGGTGGTATTGGAGGCCATGTGACTCAATGAGTTTGCCTAGGCCAAGGGTGTAAATGGAGAAGAGTAGTGGTCCCAGGACCGAGCCTTGGGGAACTGCTACAGAAAGGGGGTGGGGAGAGGGAGAAGGTGAGACCTTTCCACTCTTCCTCCAAACTCTTGGATTGTGGCCTCTCCACTCTTCCTCCAGACTTTTGGATTGTGGCCTCTCCACTCTTCCTCCAGACTTTTGGATTGTGCCTCTCCACTCTTCCTCCAAACTCTTGGATTGTCTCTTCACTCTTCCTCCAGACTCTTGGATTGTGTCTCTTCACTCTTCCTCCAGACTCTGGGACCTTGATTTCCAATTACCTTTTGTGGCTTACCCTCCTTGTGTAGTGTGTCAATGACTGCCTTCTGGACATCTATCAAGTCAGAAGTCTTCCCCATGATTGTGTAACCTGCTGAATCCAACTAAGACACTATTATTAAACACTTACTAAGCATTTGCAGGTGTTTTGTTTTAATCATTCAAGATAATGACCTTTTGGGTTGTCATTGGCTGTAAACCATAATCATCAACATTAACGGAAATAAACACTCAAAATAGATCACTTTGTGTGTAATGACTCTATATAATATATACATGTCGCTTTATGTATTGAATTACTGAAATAAACTATCTTTGTGATGATATTCTAATTCATTGAGATGCACCTCTACTTGTTGTCTGAGACACATTTTAATATTTTTTAGGATATTTATGGAGAAAAAATTGACAGGAGGAGTCACTTGGGGAGTAGGATGGGAGGGGGTAAGAATATGCATGTATATGACACATGGACTATGTGATAGCTGTTTATGTACCAAGTTGGCAGCTGGAAAGTGGGTACGTTATGGATTATAAGGAGAAGAGGACAGGACTAAGAAGAGTCCAGCTTTCCCCCCATCATAAGAGTGCTCAAATGCCAAAGAAATTCCGTATTTTGTAGAACACCTTGCAGACTGCTAAGTGTCCCTGTAAATTACTCTCACAATTTGGCAACTATGTCTAAAGTGAGATAAATAGTAGAACCGGTGGTTGTAAAATGCTGAGCTTCTAGCTGGAAGTCGGCTCTGCACTCGTGGAAGAAGGCAAGTCCTGACCTGAAGACTAAAGAAATGTTTTGACAGATTCGCAGACCAGAAATATTTTTACGCTGGAAACGGCAGACGGCATCTAACATTTCCTTCTGTATTTTGTATCAATGTTGCTGTACAAAATTTAAAATCAAGCGTAAGAAAGTAAAATATAAAAAAACAAGCAAAAATATATGCCGTATATGATATACAGTGCCTACAAGTAGTATTCAACCCCCTGCAGATTTAGCTGGTTTGATAAGATGCAAATTAGTTAGAGCCTTCAAACTGCAAACGAGAGTAGGAATTATTAACAGAAGCATAAATCTTACAAACCAAAAAGTTATGTTGCTCAGTTGAATTTTTATAAATTTTAAACATAAAAGTGTGGGTCAATTATTATTCAACCCCTAGGTTTAATATTTAGTGGAATAACCCTTGTTTGCAATTACAGCTAATAATCGTCTTTTATAAGACCTGATCAGGCCGGCACAGGTCTCTGGAGTTATCTTGGCCCACTCCTCCATGCAGATCTTCTCCAAGTTATCTAGGTTCTTTGGGTGTCTCATGTGGACTTTAATCTTGAGCTCCTTCCACAAGTTTTCAATTGGGTTAAGGTCAGGAGACTGACTAGGCCACTCCAACACCTTGATTTTTTCCCTCTTGAACCAGGCCTTGGTTTTCTTGGCTGTGTGCTTTGGGTCGTTGTCTTGTTGGAAGATGAAATTACGACCCATCTTAAGATCCTTGATGGAGGAGCGGAGGTTCTTGGCTAAAATCTCCAGGTAGGCTGTGCTATCCATCTTCCAATGGATGCGGACCAGATGGCCAGGCCCCTTGGCTGAGAAACAGCCCCACAGCATGATGCTGCCACCACCATGCTTGACTGTAGGGATGGTATTCTTGGGGTCGTATGCAGTGCCATCCAGTCTCCAAACGTCACGTGTGTGGTTGGCACCAAAGATCTCGATCTTGGTCTCATCAGACCATAGAACCTTGAACCTGTCTGTCTCAGAGTCCTCCAAGTGATCATGAGCAAACTGTAGACGAGCCTTGACATGACGCTTTGAAAGTAAAGGTACCTTACGGGCTCGTCTGGAACGTAGACCATTGCGGTGGAGTACGTTACTTATGGTATTGACTGAAACCAATGTCCCCACTGCCATGAGATCTTCCCGGAGCTCCTTCCTTGTTGTCCTTGGGTTAGCCTTGACTCTTCGGACAAGCCTGGCCTCGGCACGGGAGGAAACTTTCAAAGGCTGTCCAGGCCGTGGAAGGCTAACAGTAGTTCCATAAGCCTTCCACTTCCGGATGATGCTCCCAACAGTGGAGACAGGTAGGCCCAACTCCTTGGAAATTGTGTTTTGTACCCCTTGCCAGCCTTGTGACCCTCCACGATCTTGTCTCTGATGGCCTTGGAATGCTCCTTTGTCTTTCCCATGTTGACCATGTATGAGTGCTGTTCACAAGTTTGGGGAGGGTCTTAAATAGTCAGAAAAGGCTGGCAAAAGAGATAATTAATCCACACATGTGAAGCTCATTGTTATTTGTGCCTGAACTACTTCTTAATACTTTAGGGGGACCAAACAGAATGCTGGTGGTTTGAGGGGTTGAATAATAAATGACCCTCTGAATTCACTTTTAACGCTGTGAAAAAAAAAAAAAAAATAAAAATAATAATAAAAAATTAAATCTTTTTGGCTGCAGTGCATTTCCCACTTCCAGGCTGATCTACAGTCCAAATGTCACAATGCCAAGTTAATTCCGCATGTGTCAACCAGCTAAATCTGCAGGGGGTTGAATACTACTTGTAGGCACTGTACAATATATTGCCTACCATTAAATCCTCCAGACTGACCCATGGGGGTGTCGAACATCTTATAGTCTGAGGAATATAGTAGCTTTCAAGGAAAATTCTACTTTTGGACAATTTATATCACATCACATTGTATTTCCATAAAACTGATTTTTGTAAAAATGTGTTTTGGGTTTTTTTTGTACTTTTTTTTTTCCATTTGTTTATATATCTAAAATAGATATCGGAATCCTGGCAGTAGGGAGTAATGCATTGGGTGAGCTAGTATGAAAATGACATGGAGCTTTAAAGAGGTTTTCCGCTACTAATTTGACCCCCTTAAATTTGTCCTAACACCCAGTATACTTCTTTTACCTACCCTTGCTCACAGACGTGCTGTAGTGGATGAGGGAAGCAGGATGGAATAAATAAATAAATCACCAGTAGGCAATGAGGGTGCAAATTGCAGAAATGGAGCCAGCCACTCCACACGATACAAAAGAGAAAAAACTGCTCAGCACTCACAGACAATGTGAACTGGTGCCAGCAGGGACGCTGGGTCAAACTACTAGAAAAAAACTCTCTGCAGCACTCAGTTACTACCAGTGATGTACATATGCTAACAAGCTATATATTTTTTTTTCTAGTAGTTTGACCCAGCGTCCCTGCTGGCACTAGTTCACATTGTCTGTGAGTGCTGTGCAGTTTTTTCTCTTTTGTATCGTGTGGAGTGGCTGGCTCCATTTCTGCAATTTGCACCCTCATTGCCTACAGGTGATCTAGGGTCTAGATGGTGTCCGCCCACTTAGTAGTGGAGGGTGGACAAGGAGGACTTGGGTGTCAGCGTTAGGACTCATCGGACCTGAAGTCACTTTGTCGCAGTCGATGAGCAAGCAGACATTGGCCAATGTGTGTACTAAGAACTTCAGATTTAAAAAAAAATAAGAATTTTGAGTTTTTTGAAAAAAAACGTAAGTTTTAAATTTTTTGTCATATATATACAGCTTGTCAGCATATGTACATCATTGGTAGTAGCTGAGTGCTGCAGAGAGTTTTTTTCTAGTAGTTTGACCCAGCGTCCCTGCTGGCACCAGTTCACATTGTCTGTGAGTGCTGTGCAGGTTTTTTCTCTTTTTTTCTCTCTGATATATATATATATATATATATATATATATATACACCAGAATTGTGACCATAAATACCAAGATGAGGGCTATATACACCAGGATGAGGGGGACCATATATATCGGACTGGTGACCATGTAAACCAGGATGGGCATCAATGTGGACCATACTTACCAAGATGGGGGCCATATATTCCAGGATTGGGACATATATACCAAGATATGGACATATATACCAAGATGGAGACCATATATACCAGTATGCCCCCATGTATGCCAGATTGGGGACCATGTATACCATAATGGGGACATATATACCAGGAGGGGGAACATATATACCACGAGGAGGACCTATATACCAGGATGGGGACATTTATATGTGGAAGGGGTCATATATATCAGGATGGGGACATTAATACATAATGAAGGAGGAGGGGGGCAATTCTTTATAACATTTAGAATGCTACAAGGGCCCATACATCTGACCAATGTGCGGGGGGATGGAGAGGAGCCCAGGTCCACATTTTGCACCAGGGCCCATTGGACTCTAGTTACACCACTGCTTCCTACATTAAAATCAGGGACCTTTGTGGGGAAAAAACCCCATAAACATTGTGACCATATTGGTTGGTGGCATGAACAGGTATCACTAAATGCAGATGGAAAGGATTTTACACAACTTGACCAAACAACAGGTATTTACTGGTGAGTTTATTTCAAAAACGAGATTTTAAAGAACGATTCTAGGTTTAAAATTTAACAGTGAGTTTTTTTCTTTGTATTTTTTCAGTAATTTGATTAAAACAGACAATGCTTAATCTGATATTTATTATTGAGTTGTTTTTTTCTGTTGTTTGTTTTTCTAAACTTGACCAAAAAGGAGGATTCAAGGTTCAAAACTGGTGAGGTTTTTTTTCAAAGTTGATAAAAAAGGATAAAAGGATAACATTTATTGGTGAGTTTTTTTTTTTTTTTTCAACTTGACCAAAAAGTTTATTTCAAAGTCTGATATTTTCTGGTAAGTTTTTTTTTTTTTTAATTTTGATTTAAGATCTGACATTTACTGGGGAATTTTTTATTGCAATAAAAATGACCAAAAAGGTTGATTCAAGGTGTTTTATTTACAGGCGAGGTTTTTTATGCTTTTTTTTTTTTTTTTTTTTAAAAGGTTGAGTTAAATCTTGATATTCACTAGGAAGGTTTTTATTTAAAAAAAAAGACCAAAAAGGACGATTCAAGGTCTGATATTTACTGGTATTTTTTTGTTTTAAGTTAAAGGTTAGATTTTATCTCATATGATATGACCCGTCTATAGATGATCTGTCTCCCGATTCCTCACCCGCAGGACTGCGGACCCACCTGCACTGCGTCTCTCAGCACCTCTACCTGGCCAGCTATTTCTTAGTTACACACAACAGAGTAGAGGCCGGCTTTTAGCCCCGTGTATCTGTGTGTGTCTCACAGAGCCTAAAGCCATAAAGGAGGGGGCTAAGAAAGAGGAACCGTTCAAGAAAAATCTGCTCCTTAAATTAGGTCTTTGTAGCCCGGAGCTTTGAAAACTCTAGAACTTGTGCCAGGATTTGTCTTTCTTGACTCAAAGCCAAATGAAGACTGATAGATTTATGAAGGTTGCAATAATGTTGAGGCATGTTTTTTTTTTTGTACAGGAGAGGCTGCATTCAATTCATAATGCTACATACGACTATTTTATTTTTTATTTTATCAATGTAAGTTTATTTTTACGATAAGACCAATGGTGACCCTTCAAATTCCTCGCACTAGTGATTCGTCAATAGTGATGAGCGGGCACTATCATGCTTGGGTGCTCAGTTCTCAAAACAGATGGGTGCATCTCAAGTACCCAAGTATAATGGGAGTCAATGGAGAACTCGATTTCCGTAAGATCTTCCGAAAAATGTTCGAACTCCCCAATGACTTCCATTATGCTTGGGTACTTAAGTCGCACCCATCTGCTCGTTTCGAGTACCAAGCATCCTAGCATGTTAGTGCTCACTCATCACCAGTCGTCAATTTAGGACTTGGTTGAAGTATTATTTGGACAGAACTATATGACATTCTCTAATAGGCAATTTATGGAGTTATTAGTTAGGCATCGTGTAGTACTATTATATGGTATGTCATGGCAGTATTATTTACATACACTATGCCACTATTGGGTACTGGCCATTATTGGCATATGTGGTGTTAAAGCTTCAGGTCCATTTGGAGAAAATATTCACGGGGCCTAGTGATGAGTGAGCACTACCATGCTAGGGTTCGCAGTACTCGTAATGAGCATTTTGACGCTTGGACAGGCCGACTTGTTTATGGCTCTGCTTCTTTCGGATCTTTGGAAAAATGATCAAGTTCCCCATTGTCTTTTATTATGCTCGGTAAATGAGTCAAGCCGTCGGAGCGTCAAAATGCTCATTACGAGCACCCGCGCATGGTAGTGCTTGCTTATCCCTAATAGGGCCCAACGACTCTAGTATGTGCCAAAAAGAGGACCTTTTGGTGTGTGTCAGGCCAGTAGTCTGCTACAGTGCACTAAGGATACTTTCGTAAAATATATTGTTTAGAGGAAATTGTTTTATGTATGCCTAAACAGTGGCATCCATTGCAGCTCTTCAATGGAGATTTACATCCATGGTAGTTCTCCGATTGTAGGACTAGAGTAGAGGATAAAAAAGACACAGTTGGACTTCTCTTAGCCTGTGTGCACAGTAGGGTAGAATACTTTCGATATATTTGCACTCACAGATGTTTTGTGTGACCCTGCATGTTTTTGAGGAAAAGTACCTAATTTTTGAATTCACAAGACGCAGAATCGCTGTTCATTTTTCTGCCAATATACAGTTAGGGCCAGAAATATTTGGACAGTGACACAATTTTTGTGAGTTGGGCTCTGCATGCCACCACATTGGATTTGAAATGAAACCTCTACAACAGAATTCAAGTGCAGATTGTAACGTTTAATTTGAAGGGTTGAACAAAAATATCTGATAGAAAATGTAGGAATTGTACACATTTCTTTACAAACACTCCACATTTTAGGAGGTCAAAAGTAATTGGACAAATAAACATAACCCAAACAAAATATTTTTATTTTCAATATTTTGTTGCGAATCCTTTGGAGGCAATCACTGCCTTAAGTCTGGAACCCATGGACATCACCAAACGCTGGGTTTCCTCCTTCTTAATGCTTTGCCAGGCCTTTACAGCCGCAGCCTTCAGGTCTTGCTTGTTTGTGGTCTTTCCGTCTTAAGTCTGGATTTGAGCAAGTGAAATGCATGCTCAATTGGGTTTAGATCTGGTGATTGACTTGGTCATTGCAGAATGTTCCACTTTATTGCACTCATGAACTCCTGGGTAGCTTTGGCTGTATGCTTGGGGTCATTGTCCATCTATACTATGAAGCGCCGTCCAATCAACTTTGCAGCATTTGGCTGAATCTGGGCTGAAAGTATATCCCGGTACACTTCAGAATTCATCCGGCTACTCTTGTCTGCTGTTATGTCATCAATAAACACAAGTGACCCAGTGCCATTGAAAGCCATGCATGCCCATGCCATCACGTTGCCTCCACCATGTTTTACAGAGGATGTGGTGTGCCTTGGATCATGTGCCGTTCCCTTTCTTCTCCAAACTTTTTTCTTTCCATCATTCTGGTACAGGTTGATCTTTGTCTCATCTGTCCATAGAATACTTTTCCAGAACTGAGCTGGCTTCTTGAGGTGTTTTTCAGCAAATTTAACTCTGGTCTGTCTATTTTTGGCATTGATGAATGGTTTGCATCTAGATTTTAACCCTTTGTATTTACTGTCATGGAGTCTTCTCTTTACTGTTGATTTAGAGACAGATACACCTACTTCACTGAGAGTGTTCTGGACTTCAGTTGATGTTGTGAACGGGTTCTTCTTCACCAAATAAAGTATGCGGCGATCATCCACCACGGTTGTCATCCGTGGACGCCCAGGCCTTTTACAGTTCCCAAGCTCACCAGTCAATTCCTTTTTTCTCAGAATGTACCCAACTGTTGATTTTGCTACTCCAAGCATGTCTGCTATCTCTCTGATGGATTTTTTCTTTTTTTTCAGCCTCAGGATGTTCTGCTTCACCTCAATTGAGAGTTCCTTTGACCGCATGTTGTCTGGTCACAGCAACAGCTTCCAAATGCAAAACCACACACCTGGAATCCACCCCTGACCTTTTAACTACTTCATTGATTACAGGTTAACGAGGGAGACGCTTTCAGAGTTAATTGCAGCCCTTAGAGTCCATTGTCCAATTACTTTTGGTCCATTGACAAAGAGGAGGCTATGCATTACAGAGCTATGATTCCTAAACCCTTTCTCCGATTTGAATGTGGAAACTCTCATATTGCAGCTGGGAGTGTGCACTTTCAGCCCATATTATATATATAATTGTATTTCTGAACATGTTTTTGTAAACAGCTAAAATAACAAAACTTGTGTCACTGTCCAAATATTTCTGGCCCTAACTGTAGATGCCACTTTTGGGCTATCTGTGGGAATTTTGTGGCTGCCACATTTTTATGGATGTGCGAGAACTAATCTAAAAGAACTTCTAAGATAATGTTGTTATACCGGTATTGGGGTAAAGGAAACCACTAGTGATGAGCGAGCTCTACTATGCTCGGGTGCTCGGTAATTGAAACAAAAATGCTCAAGTTTCCCATTGACTTCCATTATATTTGGTACACGAGTCAAGCCTATCCCAGCATCCGACTGCTTGTTTCGAGTACCGTGGACCCGAGCATTGTAGTGCTTGCTCCTCACTAGAAACCATGTGTCAAAAACTTCTCATGGGGCAAGAAAACAAAACCACTAAGGCTGGCTTCACACCACGTTTATTTTGATCCGGATGTAAACCAGACAGCCCTGGACTGGTTTTCGGCCCCATAGCAGCCTATGGGGCCGGATGGAGCCGGATGGCAGCTCTCTGCCATCCGGTTTCATCACTCTGGGACAATCCAGGAGACTACGTATTATTCTCTCCGGACACAAAAATGATGCTTGCATCATTTTTTTGTCTGGGGAGAAAAATCTCCCCAATTTGCCGGATCCTGGATTTGGCCAGATTCTCCCAGAGGCATGTTAGGGAGCGCCGGATTGCCCCGGACCGGAAGGATCCGGGAACTGGACACTGGCGGCTGTCCACCGCTGTTGTTTCTTGAAAAATCAGCAGCTGTGGCTGCAATTACAGCCATCCGGCTGCATACAGGACCGGAGGGCACATTTGGCCCTCCGGTTCTTTGTGCTGATCCGGTCCGGGGCTGTCAGGGTCATCCTGGACAGCCCCGGACTGGATCACACCGTGGTGTGAAGCCAGCCTAAGACCAAGACAAACCCAAGAGGTAGAACAAAACAAAGTGCCGAGAAGATCCAGAAATTTATGGTCAAAAAGTCATTCAGTCAACGACATCAACAAAAGGGTACGATGGCCAAATTAGTTTTTGACTGCGGTCATCTTTTTAGGTTTTGAACTAACCTGACAAATATTAAGCTTTTTTTTATAAAATATTGTGGCAATATCTTCTTGCAAATAGTTTCCAGAAAATATTGGATTTTTATATTATGTCCGAGATGGAATTTTTGTCTGAACTGTCCTTCGGCTGCAGTTGATCAGCGATAGCGATGTCTGGCTTAAGTGCCCGGCATTAAAAGGTTTAATTTGAAAGTGGTGAACATTCCTAAGGCATCTAGAAACCACGTGCCCGCATTAGCACATACTCTCTGTGCTTCCTCCTGCCAATTTGGACGCACTACAACCGGGAACAGATGCTCTGAATTCTAGGTTTCCAATTACAAAGCTGTCTTATCTGTGTTTTGTGTTTCAACACCATTTGTTCAATTACCTGCAGTTAATATTTTACATCAAATAAGTCTGTGAGGTCCGACCGGCGCTGATAATGCACCAACAATTAGACTAAGTGCACATGTGAGAGCGTCGTGCAAAATGTCAGTGCTGCAATGTGGACCGCACCCGACAGCTGAAACCGCTATTTGTGCTTGGTCCTTGTGTGAGAAATCGCCAAAATATAATGGGTTGCTCACAGATTATACCAAAGACCGGGATCTAAGAGGTTAAGGTTTCTCCTTGTGGAGAGTGACATGCCAGTATAAGGAGACTTAAACGCCTTGCAATGCTCCTCTGGGAAATTAAATATGCAAATCGCCTCTTTAGAGAGGAAGACGATTTGAACTCTAGTTCTATGTATTGGATGTATTAGGCTGGAATCAGACTGTCCGAGTGACATGCGAGTCACTAGGACGAGTCTCGGATGACTAACTGAGAATGGCCTCCCCCCCTCTCTGGATGGGAGTGTCAGCTGCTTGTGTTTCTAAGCAGCTCCACACTCCCATCCTGACAGGGGGAGGCCGTACCAAGTTAGTCATCTGAGACTCGTCCGAGTGACTCGCATGTCACTCGGACAGTGTGATTCCAGCCCTAGAGAATCAATATTGACTTTTAGTATTGCTACTTCCAATAGATGGCGCTAGAGTTCAAGTCTTCTTCCTCTCTAAAGAGTCCATTTGTATATACCGTATATACAAATCCCTTGATATTTGGATTGCTATTTCCAATAGTTGGCACTAGAGTTCAAATCGTCTTCCAATTTGCATACACCAAAGACTTAAACCCAAAAAAACGTAAGCTGGTCATACACATCAGCCAACAGCCACCTCAGCTGTTTCTTCCATACACAGGAGCATTCATTTGGACAAGCTTTCATGATTTCACTATAAAAAAGACGCTATCTGACATGTCAGCCATCAGTTTATCACCAGAACAATGTGATCAGCAGTCCAAAATAAGACTTGATCGATTAACATGTCCCCGACGTTCAGATTGTTGGACCCCCCATACAAATGACAGAATCAGCCGGACTCATCGATATTTGTGTATTGGTGCCTTAATATACAAGATCTACAAACCACTGGACACTACTGTGGTACTTATCAAACTGGACTTCTGAATCACTGAACACTATACTGGAACACTCAACAGGCAGTAAAGTTTGTGTATATATTGTAAGGTATAGTGGCAATACTGTACATGACAGGTAATGTATTGCCTCTAGCTCCTCCCTCTCCATAGAATATTGTCTGGTGGTTCTGCCTCTAGCTCCTCCCCACCATAGATTGTTGTCTAGTTCTTCCTCTAGCTCCTCCCTCTCCATAGAATGTTGTCTGGTTCTGCCTCTAGCTCCTCCCTCCATAGAATGTTGTCTGGTTCTGCCTCTAGCTCCTCCTTCTCCATAGAATGTTGTCTGGTTCTGTGTATAGCTCCACCCCCTCCATAGAATGTTGTCTGGTTCTGTGTATAGCTCCGCCCTCTCCATAGAATGTTGTCTGGTTCTGTGTATAGCTCCTCCCCTCCATAGAATGTTGTCTGGTTCTGCCTCTAGCTCCTTCCCCTCCATAGAATGTTGTCTGGTTGTGCCTCTAGCTCCTTCCCCTCCATAGAATGTTGTCTGGTTCTGCCTCTAGCTCCTCCTTCTCCATAGAATGTTGTCTGGTTCTGTGTATAGCTCTGCCCCCTCCATAGAATGTTGTCTGGTTCTGTGTATAGCTCCGCCCTCTCCATAGAATGTTGTCTGGTTCTGCCTATAGCTCCTCCCTCTCCATAGAATGTTATCTGGTGGTTCTGCCTATAGCTCCTCCCTCTCCATAGAATGTTGTCTGGTTCTGCCTCTAGCTCCTCCCCTCCATAGAATGTTGTCTGGTTCTGCCTCTAGCTCCTCCTTCTCCATAGAATGTTGTCTGGTTCTGTGTATAGCTCCACCCCCTCCATAGAATGTTGTCTGGTTCTGTGTATAGCTCCGCCCTCTCCATAGAATGTTGTCTGGTTCTGTGTATAGCTCCTCCCCTCCATAGAATGTTGTCTGGTTCTGCCTCTAGCTCCTTCCCCTCCATAGAATGTTGTCTGGTTGTGCCTCTAGCTCCTTCCCCTCCATAGAATGTTGTCTGGTTCTGCCTCTAGCTCCTCCTTCTCCATAGAATGTTGTCTGGTTCTGTGTATAGCTCCGTCCCCTCCATAGAATGTTGTCTGGTTCTGTGTATAGCTCCGCCCTCTCCATAGAATGTTGTCTGGTTCTGCCTATAGCTCCTCCCTCTCCATAGAATGTTATCTGGTGGTTCTGCCTATAGCTCCTCCCTCTCCATAGAATGTTGTCTGGTTCTGCCTCTAGCTCCTCCTTCTCCATAGAATGTTGTCTGGTTCTGTGTATAGCTCCTCCCTCTCCATAGAATGTTGTCTGGTTCTGTGTATAGCTCCGCCCTCTCCATAGAATGTTGTCTGGTTCTGCCTATAGCTCCTCCCTCTCCATAGAATGTTGTCTGGTGGTTCTGCCTATAGCTCCTCCCTCTCCATAGAATGTTGTCTGGTTTTGCCTCTAGCTCCTCCTTCTCCATAGAATGTTGTCTGGTTGTGTGTATAGCTCCTCCCCTCCATAGAATGTTGTCTGGTTCTGCCTCTAGATCTTCCCTCTCCATAGAATGTTGTCTGGTTCTGCCTCTAGCTCTCCCCCTCCATAGAATGTTGTCTGGTTCTTCCTCTAGCTTCCCCTCCATATAATGTCTGGTTCTGCCTCTAGCTCCTCTGCCTACATAGAATGTTGTTTGGTGGCTCTGCCTCTAACTCCCCCTCCATAGAATATTGTCTGGTTCTGACTATAGCTCCTCCCTCTCCATAGAATGTTGTCTGTTTCTTCCTCTAGCTTCCCCTCCATATAATGTCTGGTTCTGCCTATAGCTCCTCCCTATCCATAGAATGTTGTCTGGTGGTTCTGCTTCTAGCTCCCCTCCTCCTCCTCCATAGAATGTTGTCTGGTTCTGACTATAGCTCCTCCCTCTCCATAGAATGTTGTCTGGTTCTGCCTATTGCTCCTACCTCTCCATAGAATGTTGTCTGGTTCTTCCTCTAGCTTCCCCTCCATATAATGTCTGGTTCTGCCTATAGCTCCTCCCTATGCATAGAATGTTGTCTGGTGGTTCTGCTTCTAGCTCCCCCTCCTCCTCCTCCATAGAATATTGTCTGGTTCTGACTATAGCTCCTCCCTCTCCATAGAATGTTGTCTGCTCCTGACTATAGCTCCTCCCTCTCCATAGAGTGTTGTCTGGTTCTGCCTATAGCTCCTTCCCTCAATAGAATGTTATCTGGTTCTGCCTCCAGCTCTTCCCCCTCCTTAGAATGTTGTCTGGTTCTTTGAGGAGGAGGGCATGGCTAGGTAGAGTGGGTGTGGCTATGTGGAGTGGGCGGTGCTTGATACATACATACACACAAACCTACATATACTCAGCTTTATAGATTACACTGGGGAATTATTATTTATTTATAGAGCACCATTGATTCCATGGTGCTGTACATGAGAAAGGGTTACATACAAACAAGTTAAAAATACAATGAACAAACAGTGACAGACTGATACAAAGGGGAGAGAGGACCCTGCCTTTGCAGGCTTACATTCTACAGGGCAATGGGGAGGGAGACAGTAGGTTGGGTCTACTCTGGTGGTGGTGAAGCGCCAGGTCCAGTGGTGGTAGAGCACCGGATCCAGTGGTGGTGAGGTGGCACTGTGGTCATTGCAGGCTGTAGGATGTTCTAAAAAGCTGGGTTTTCAGTTTCTGCTTGAAGGTTCCGCGTGTGGGGGACAATCGGACATTTTGGGGTACAGAATTCCAGAGAATGGGGGATGCTCGGGCGAAGTCTTGCAGGCAGTTAGATGAGGAACATACAAGTGTGGAGGAAAGGAGGGGAGGTCTTGGGAGGATCGAAGATTACGAGTTGGATGATATCGGGAGATTAGTTCCCAGATATATGGGGGGACAGATTGTGGATGGCTTAGTAAGTCAGTGTTAGTAGTTTGAATTGGATTCGTTGGTGAATTGGGAGCCAGTGGAGGGATTTGTAGAGGGGAGAAGTGGAGGAATAGCAAGGAGAGAAGTGGATTAGTCGAGCAGCAGAGTTAAAGAGGACCTGTCACCAAACCAGGCATGGTGATCTAATTACAGCACTGGATGCAGCATGTCTGCAGCATCCAGACAAGGGGTCACCCAGCACTTGAGCAGCCCTGTACCCCGAGATAATACACTTAGAAAACTTACATGCTCCAGCGAAATAGGAGGTGGCTAGGGGCAGGAGCCAAGGGCAGATTCACACCCCCTGCATGTGTAATCTGCCCACCGCTGCCAATCATTCTCTCCCTCTTCAGCAGCATTTAAACAGAGGTTTTTTTTTTTCAGAACTTGCCGTTTGGCCCCACCCCTCAAGGGCCGGGGCTAAACTGACATTTCTGGGAGAGAAAAAAAAACCTCTGTTTAAATGCTGCTGAAGAGGGAGAGAATGATTGGCAGCTGTGGGCAGATTACACATGCAGGGGGTGTGAATCTGCCCTTGGCTCCTGCCCCTAGCCACCTCCTATTTCGCTGGAGCATGTAAGTTTCCTAAGTGTATTATCTCGGGGTACAGGGCTGCTCAAGTGCTGGGTGACCCTTGTCTGGATGCTGTAGACATGCTGCATCCAGTGCTGTAATTAGATCACCATGCCTGGTTTGGTGACAGGTTCTCTTTAAGGACAGATTGGAGAGGTGCGAGAGTGTCAGCAGGGAGGCTGCAGAGGAGGAGGTTGCAGTAGTAGAGACGGGAGATGATGAGGGCATGAACTAGTGGTTTAGTAGATTGAGGGTTGAAGGAGGGACGGAAATATTTTTGAGTTGGAGGCGGCAGGAGGTGGCAAGGGCTTGGATGTGCGGTTTGAAGGACAGAGCAGAGTCAAGGTTTACGCTGAGGCAGCGTACTTCAGGTACAGGGCAAAGTGTGATGTAATTTATTTGATTGATCTGGTAAAGAAGGTGTGTGAAATGGAGGGAAGATGGAGTTCGGTTTTGTCTACATTAAGTTTTAGGAAGCGAGAGGAGAAGGAGGATATGGCTGATATACACTCCAGGATTTTGGACAGGAGAGACATGACATCTGGGCCAGACAGATTGATCTGAAAGTCATCAGTATACAGATGATCCTGGAAGCCATGAGACTTTGAGTTGTCCCAGACGAAGGGTATGAATTGAAAAAAGGAGGGGCCCCAGGACAGAGCCTTGAGGGACCTCAACAGAGAGGTGATGGGGCGAGGAGGACATGTGGGAGTGGGAGACACTAAATGTGTGGTTGAAAAGGTAGGAGGAGATCCGGGAGAGGGCAAGGTCAGTGATACCAATGATAGAAAGGATCTGTAATAGGAGACAGTGGTCGACTGTGTCAAATGCAGAGGACAGGTCAAAAAGGAGGAGGATGGAGAAATGTCTGTTAGCTTTGGCCGTGAGTACGTTGTTAGTAATTTTGGTCAGGGCAGTTTCAGTGGAGTGGTGGGGGCGAAAGCCAGATTGAAGGCTGTCAAAGAGAGAGTTGGATGAGAGGTGGGATGAGATTACAGTGTGGACATGCTTTTTGAGAAGTTTGGAAGCAAACGAGAGCAGGGATATGGACCGGGAAGCTGGATGTAGAAGTGGGGTCGAGGGATGGCTTCTTTAAGATAGGTGGAATTGTTGCATGTTTGAAAGCCGAAGGAAAGGTACCAGAAGTTAGTGATAGGTTGAAGAGGTGGGTTAGGGCTGGGATAAGTGTTGTGGTGAGGTTGGGAAGGAGGTGGGATGGGATGAGGTCCAGTGCATAAGTGGTGAGGTGCGATCTGGAGAGGAGGTGTGCAAGTTCTCCTTCAGTGATGGAGGAGAGGAGGGTTAGTGGGGGAGGGGAGTGGTCTGCTATACATGGGGGTTGTGGTGGTTGGGCAGCAAAGATTTGTCTGATCTGATCAATCTTGCTGGTGAAGTGTGTTGCAAAGTCTTCTGCAGAGGTATGAAAAGTAGGGGGGGGCAGTGGGGGCAGAGGAGGGAGTTAAATGTGTTGAATAACTGCCTGGGGTTCTGGGACAAAGAGGATATGAGGTTAATGAAGTAATTCTGTTTAGTGGTGGTAAGTGCTGACTTGAATTTGAGAAGTGCTTGTTTGAATGCTGTGTAGTCTTCATGTGAATGTGTTTTCTTCCAGTGCCGCTAGTAACCCTAGATGCTCGCCGCAGCTTTTTAGTGGTGTCTGTGTGCCAGGGTTGTCTGTTGATTTGTCGTGTTCTGTCATGAACGATAGGGGCAGCTGCATAAATCACTGATGTGTTGAGCTGTAGAAAGCTGTGGCATTATCTGTGTCGAGCTGTGAGGATATGGATTATAGCGGTAAAATGGCGTTAGAGGGTGTGTGAGCGTCAAGATGTGTGAGGTTTCGGCAAGGGTGTGCGAATTGATGGACATGGGTGGCAGATGAGGAGGACAAGGATGAGAAAGTGAGTAGATGGTGGTCAGAGAGGGGGAGAGGAGGTTGTGGATTTAGTTAGGGAGCAGAGGCGGGTAAAGATGAGGTCTAGCATGTGTCCGTCTGTCTGGGTGGCTGTGGAGGACCATTGAGAGAGGCCAAAGGATGAGGCAAGTGACAGGAGTTTGGAGGCTGTTGACCGGTGGGTGTCAATGGGGATGTTGAAATCACCCATTATAATGGTGGGAATGTCAGCAGAGAGGAAGTATAGAAGCCAGATGGAGAATTGGTCAAAGAAGGCAGTGGTCGGGCATGGGGGTTGATAAATAACTGCCATTTGGATGTTGGAAGGAGAGTAGATACGGACAGAGTGCGCTTCAAAAGATGAGAGGATAAGGGAGGAAGGAGGGCGAATTGGGTTGAAGGTACAGTTGCTAGAAAGGAGAAGACCCACTCGTCCACCATGTTTGTTGCCAGTGCGAGGTGTGTGGGTGAAGTGAGGGCTGCCATAGTACAGCGCAGCAGAGGAGGTCTATATAGATATAGATATACTGCTCAAAAAAATAATGGGAACACTTGAACAACACAATGTAACTCCAGGTCAATCACTTCGGTGAAATAACTGACAAATTGATCAAGCAACACTGATTGTGAATCAATTTCTCCTGATGTATAATTGGAACAGACAAGAGGTAGAGATGATTGGAGCAGGGCTCCCCTTTAAATGAGCAGTTCTCAGGTGGTGACCACAGACTATTTCTCTGTTCTCATCCTTTTTGGCTGTTGTTTTTGTCACTTTTGGATTTTGTCATTGCTCTCACCCCTGGAGGTAGCATGAGGAAGTGTCTGCAACCCACAGGAATTGTTTAGGTAGTGCAGCTCATCCAGGATGGCACATCAATGTGAGCTGTGGGGAGATGGGTAGATGTGTCTGTCAGCACAGTGTCCAGATCATGGAGCAGATAACAGGAGACAGGCTAGTACACCAGGAGATGTGGAGGGGCAACAACCCAGCAGCAGGAGGAGCAGTGCCAGAACCCTGTAAAATGACCTGCAGAAGCTACTAATATTCATGTGTCTGCTCAAACTGTCAGAAACAGACTCCATGAGGGGGGGGTATGAGGCCTGATGTACACAAGTGGGTGTAGTGCTTGTAGCCGAACACTATGGAGGGCAATTGGCATTTGCCAGAGAACAGCAAGATTGGCAGATTCCACACTGGCACCCTGTGCTCTTCACAGATGAGGGCAGGTTCACACTGAGCACATGTGACAGTCTGGAGATGCCATAGAGAATGTTCTGCTGCTTGTAACATCCTCCAGCTTGACCGGTTTGGTAGTGGGTCACTATGGTGTGGGGAGGCATTTCTTTGGAGGACTATACAGTCCTCCATGTGCTGCCAGAGGTACCCAAACTACTATTAGGTACCGGAATGAGATCCTCAGACCCATTGTGAGACCATATGCAGGTGCAATGGGCCCTGGGTTCCTTCTGGACACTGTTTTTTCTGTTCCTCCTTGCACAAAAGAGGAGGTGGCGGTCCTGCTGCTGGGTTGTCGCCCTCCTACGGCCCCTCCACGTCTCCTGGTATCTGATCCATGCTCTGGACACTGTGCTGACAGACACTTCTACCTTTCTTACCACAGCTCACATTGATGTGCCATCCTGGATGAGCTGCACTACCTGAGCGACGTCTGTGGGCTGTAGACACCGCTCCATGCTACTTCTAGAGCTGAGAGCAATAACATCATGCAAAAGTGACCAAAAGAACAGCCAAAAAGGATGAGAACAGACAAATCATCTGTGGTCCCCACCTGCAGAATCACTGTACTCCAGCCTGTGTTCTATTGCTGTCCAACCTGTGTTCCAATACCTGTCCGGTCCGTGCACTCATACCTGTCTAGTCAGCCATCCTGTCTAAACAAGCCGTCCAGTCTGAACCGGCAATCTTGTGTGAATCAGCCATCCTTTTGATACCACAACTTGATCCATTCCTGCCTGTCAGCGACAAACCCGAAACTATAAAGCCTGTCACTCTGGCTCCACCTTGCCTGGCTCCTGCATGTGGCTCTGAATCTGCTGCTAGTCCAGGTCCCCACCTGGGGATCCTACTCCATCTCACCTGTTGTCAGTCCATGCTCCAGCCTGTGCTGCTGACTCCGTCCTGTCTGCTGCTACTGCGGACCTGGGGACTGCCTGGAATGGTACCTTGTGTCTACCAGCAGCCAAGTCCAACATCACCATCAGAGGCTCTGGTGAATACCTGGTAGGCACTTAGTCACGCCCCTCCAGGGTAAGCCCGGGCGTTATGGTCTTGTGGGTCCACATCCCTGTGTCGGCTGTTGCACTCTTCTGCTCCAGCCATAACTCCATGAGATTTAAAAAATTAGAGATTGACACCACTAGACACCAGGGACTGGGAACTAAAGCTATAGGCCATTGGGGACTAGATAAGTAGGTCATTAGAATAAAAAAAGTGAGAAGAAAAACCAGCAGATGTGAGGAATTTAAAAAAGACACTGTGTATTAGAGAACAACTGAAAGAGACACTACGAATTGCAAAATGAAACCTCTTGACACCAGGGACTAGGGAATGAAGCCAGTAGATACCAGAGAGTGGAGGTTACTGCCTAAAGGTACCGTCACACACGGCAATTTTGCTAGCAATTTCAATGGCAATTTGCTGGTTGCAGTGAAATCATGGACACATTGTTACATTTGTGCACGGCAATGTGTCCATGATTTCACTGCAACCAGCAAATTGCCAGTGAAATTGCTAGCAAAATTGCCGTGTGTGACGGTACCTCAAGGATGTTAGGCTGGCTTCACATTTGCGTTTGTGTCTGCATGCTGATGGCATGCAGACACAAACGCAGTCAAAAGCAGTGTCATTTTGATGTGTCCGCAGCGGAGAATGTCAGCCTGCGGAAACATCACTGTGGAGCCCGGGCAGCCAATCGGCGTTGTCCAGGGGCGGGCCCGTAGGCGGAGATCAGTGGCGGAGATCTCCTCCTCCCCGCCGCCGGTAAGCTCCGGGACGTGTCAGCGGGGAGAAACAGCTGATGTGACAGCTGTTTGAATCTCCTGCGCCGACACCGAGAGGAGATTACCAGCAGTGGGGAGGAGGAGATCATCAGGGGCTCCAGCTGATCTCCCGGTGGCCGTTGGTGATCTCCTGTGACATCACCGACGGCCACCGGGAGAGATTTCAATGGGTCCGCAGCGTTCTCCTGCGCTGTCAAGCGCTGAACACTGCGGACCCATTGACGCCAATGCATTGTTTGTGCGCTTGCGGGCGCTTGCAGATAAAACAAGCGCCCGTGAACGCACAAAAAATGCAACATAATGCGTTCGGGGTGCACAAATTATGCGCATCTGAACGCAAACGCAGCCAAACGCAGGCACATGCGTTCCCATGTTAAACATAGGAACGCATGTGCGCAAGCGTTTGGCTGCGTTCGGTGCGCTGCGCTGCGCTCTGAACGCCAGTGTGAAGCCAGCCTTAGGGAGTAGAGAATAAAGCCCTGAGATATGAATTGGGGAGTAAAACCACAAGGGACTAGTTTATAAAGGCAATAGACATCTGGGACTTATGAAAAAACAGACATTGTGATTGGGAAATGAAAAAAAAAATTGATATTGGAGAATAAAGCTTTGAAACCTAAAGAAGACAACCCTTAAGCTATTAGCGACTTGGAAATTGAAGCCACAAGACACCATATACAAGAAAAGGAAGCCAGAAGACAACAGGGACTAGAGAAGGAAGCCAGGAGATACCAGGGACTTGAGAAGAAAGCCAGGAGATACCATATACTAGAGAAGGAAGCCAGTAGACACCAAGGATAGTGAAGGAAGTCAGGTAACACCAGTGACTAGAGACATGTCATTGGGTGGTTATGACGGATGAGGGTAATGTAGCAGGATGAAAGTGACAGACAAAGGTAATCAGGGTACCTAGTCTGACCCTCAGACTGGGGTCCCTAGCTGACCCTGTTCCCAGAATTACCTCTGAAGATTAGGACATATGGGCCGCCACCATTACCTGCTCCTGACTAGACCTAGGCTGACACCCCCTTACCTCTACCCAGGGATCAGTATAGGAACACACACCCTCACACAATGCCAATGTCCAAGGAGAAGGCAGCTTCAGGAAGGCTTCAGCAAGAACTGCACTCAGCATCCACACAGGTCAAAGAGAGAATTAACTCTATCAGTGACATCAAGTGATGGGTCATGAGACTATTCAAAGGCTGGAGGAGTGGTCATCAACCACGTCACTGATAAGACAGCAGCAGCAATGGACATTAACCCTTAATGTCCAATAGGAAATTCACTCCTATTTAAACTATTCACACTGGTTAGCAATTTACAGAGATCTACATGTGACAAGAAGAAAGCCAGAAGACACCAGGCCCTATAGAAGGAAGCCAGGAGACACCAGGGACTAGAAAAGGAAGCCAGGAGACACCAGGGACTAGAAAAGGAAGCCAGGAGACACCAGGGACTAGGGAAGGAAGTCAGGAGACACCAGGGACTAGAGAGAAAGTAGAGACCAGTAAACAACCAGGGACTAGCAAAGTAAGCCGGAGACAACGGTGACAATTGAAAGGAACCAGGAGACACTAAGGACTAGAGAAGGAAAGGCCAGGAGGACAACACAGGGACTAGACAAGAAAGCCGGGAGACACCAGGTACTAGAGAAGGAAGTCAGGAGACATCAGAGACTAGGAAAAGAAGCCAGTAGACACCAGGGACTAGAAAAGTAAGCCAGGAGACAACAGGGACAATGGAAAGGAACCAGAAGACACCAAGGACTAGAGAAGGAAGCCAGGGACTAGAGAAGGAAGCAAGGAGACACCAGGAAACTAGACAAGGAAGCCGGGAGACACCAGGTACTAGAGAAGGAAAGTCCGGAAATATCAGGGACTAGGAAAAGAAACCAGGAGACACCAGGAACTAGAAAAGTAAGCCAGGAGACAGACAGGAGACTCAGGGACAGGTGAAATCAAGAGACACCAGGGATTAAAAAAGGAAGCCAGGAGGTACAAGGGACTAGAGGAAGAAACCAAGGGACACCAGGAACTAGGGAAGGGAATCAGGAGACACCAGGGACTAGAAGAAGGTGAAGTGTCAGGAAACACCAGTGACTAGAGAAGGAATCCAGGAGACACCAGGGAATATAGAAGGAAGCCAGGAGACTGCAGGGATTATAGGAGGAAGCTGGGAATCCCAGGGACTATAGAAGGCAGCTGGGAGATACCAGTGGACTATAGAAGGAAGCCGGGAGACACGACACCAGGTGAATTAGAGACAGAGAAGCCGGGAGCCCGACCCCAAAGAACTAGACAAGAAGAAAAAGCCAGGAGACACAAGGAGCTAGAGAAGGAAGGCAAGAGACACCTGGGACTAGAAAAAGAAGCCAGGAGACACAAGGGACTAAAAACACTCGGACTGACACAGGACATTTCCATGCCTGTTCAATCTCTCCCTCTTTATCAGTATATTTCAAGTTCGGTCTATACCCCAAAACTGCAAGTCTATTACTACAGTCATATTATACAAAATTACTCCATGGATCGGTGCACGCCTCCACTCCTTCCATCTCTTATGTAACCTCTCCGGTAGAACGTCTGCCAACTTTTGATTCAACCACTAGTGACAGAGAAGTGAAAGGTATTAGAAAATTATTATGGGATTAAGACCGAGAATATTAATTTGATCTCAGGAAACATGTCGGTTCGTTGTCCTGGGCGGATAGTTGAAGAAACGCAGCTGCGAGGAACGTGCTGAACAATAATGAGAAATGTTACAAACTGACTCTGACCCTCGGCCGTATTACTGTCACTAATGAGGAGATTATCCAGTGATGAACGTTATAAACTGAAAAATCAGGACAATTGTAGAAAAATTATCCAATGTGATAACAAGCCCTGAACATGTTTCTCATGACGTGCATTGTTTCCATACTACTATAACTATATTATTTGAGCCACGTATAACACCTATATACTATTTTATTTGAGCCACATATAACACTATTATTTGAAGACTCTTTGGCAGTAATATTAGAGCTGTGTATGACACTATTATATGAGGACTCTTTAGTGGTATTATTGGAGCGGTGTATGACATTATTATATGAGGACTCTTGGCGGTATTATTAGAGCTGTGTATGGTGCTATTATTTGAGGACTCTTTGGCAGTATATTAGAGATTTGACACTACTATTTGGGAACTCCATGGTACTATTATTAAAGATGTGTATAACACTATTATTTAAGGACCCTATGGCAGTATTATTAGAGCTGTGTATAACACTATTATTTGGGAACCCTATGGCAGTATTATCAGCTGTGGAATGACATTATTATTTGAGGAAAACTGACAGTATTATTACAACTCTGGCAGTATTGTTAGAGTTATGTATAATGGCATTATTATGGAATATATTATTTGAGCCATATATAACATAATTACAGTATTTGCAGCTTCTGGCAGTATCATTACAGCTGCGTAACACAATATTATTTGGGGACTATTGCAATATTATTGGAGTTGTGTAAGACACTTATTTGGGGACTGTATATGGTATTATGAGAGCTCTGGTATGACACTATTTTGGGAACTCTGCAATATTGTTAGAGTTGTGAATGACCCTTTTATTTGGGGACTGTATGACAGTATTATTAGAGTTGTGTATGATACCATTATTTTAGGATCCTATGGAGGTATTATTAGAGTTGTGTATGACACTATTATTTAGTGACCCTATGGCAGTATTATAAAGGTACCTTTACACGCCGCAACTATCACCGGCGATCGGAGGCAACCGAATGTGCGCATGCACGTTTTTGACGGTTGATACCGATCGACGATGCCGCATTTAGACGCCGCAATTGCGTCGTCAACCTAAGGGAACGTGGCTCCCCGGAAGTTGCCACAGAACCTGCGGGAAACATCCGGTTGCCTCCCAAAGCCGCTTCACACGCCACAATCCCCAAAGGTATGTGGGCGTACATGTTTAGCGCCACCAAAACATAGGCGTGACAGACTTGTGTATTCCGTGACCCAAACACACTGATTAGACAATGCATTAGCGTCATGATTGGCTAGCCTGCACAGGAAGGCTGGCTAATACATGACGCCATTGCAATCGTGTACTGTGAATGGACAGCTCTTCAAATATGGCGCCCTGTTGAGGGACAGCCAATAGAAACACCCCCTCCAATAATCGCTGATGGGGCGTGGTATCCAGCACTGTTATTTGGGGATCCTATGGCGGTATTATTAGTGTTGTGCCTTACACTTTTATTTATTAGTATTGTGTATGACACTGTTATTTGGGGATCCTGTGGCGGTATTATTAGTATTGTGTATGACACTTATTTGGGGATCCTGTGGCGGTATTATTAGAGTTGTGTATGACAGTTTTATGTGTGGATTGTATGATATTGGTTTTTAGTTACATTTGATCATTCTTTGTTCTCACATTGTTACTATTTTTTTATTTGAGATTAATCAGGTTTTAGGGTTTAATTTAAGGTAAGGGAAAAAAAATGTGGGGCAAAGTACCACCAAATTCTCCTGGACCACATGTGATAATGTTTACTGGCCATAGACGGGGGCCCCGGGTCTAATCTTTCCTATGGGCCCCTCACCTCTATGTACACAGGAGAACTCAACATCAAGTGTTCTTGAGAAGTTTATTATTCAATAATGTTTAACAGGTGATTTTTTCTCTCATTCCTCTGATGACCCCGGAAGTGGGAATCGCACAAAGAGTTTTATTCATGACATCAAAATGATCTCCAGGGAGACTGGATGTGATGGCAAAATACAGCGCGGAAAGGTCAGAGGAGGCAGACAGGCGGACAGAAAGATGACAGACAGCAAGGATTGACATCAATAACCATCATCCCACATGATTAATGTCCTCCAGATTAAAGGGTTATCACATTCTTGGACTTCCTTTAGTTTCTTATAGTAGGTAGCAAACTCTACCTGAAATGCTGAAATGGAGCTTGAAGTATAACTCAAAGTTATACTCTGTAATACTGCCCCCTATGTACAAGAATATAACTACTATAATACTGCCCCTATGTACAAGACTATAGCTACTATAATACTGCTCCTATGTACAAGAATATAACTGCTATAGTACTGACCCTATGTACAAGAATATAACTACTATAATACTGCCCCCTATGTACAAGAATATAACTACTATAATACTGCCCCCTATGTACAAGAATATAACTACTATAATACTGCCTCTATGTACAAGAATATAACTACTATAATACTGCCCCCTATATACAAGAATATAACTACTATAATACTGTCCCTATGTACAAGAATATAACTATTATAATACTGCTCCTATATACAAGAATATAACTACTATAATACTGCCCCTATGTACAAGAATATAACTACTATAATACAGCCCCTATGTACAAGAATATAACTACTATAATACTGCCCCTATGTACAAGAATATAACTACTATAATACTGCCACTATGTACAAGAATATAACTACTATAATACTGCTCCTATGTACAAGAAAATAACTACTATAATACTGCCCCCTATGTACAAGACTATAACTACTATAATACTGCCCCTATGTACAAGAATATAACTGCTATAGTACTGACCCTATGTACAAGAATATAACTACTAAAATACTGCCCCCTATGTAAAAGACTATGACTACTATAATACTGCCCCTATGTACAAGACTATAACTACTATAATACTGACCCTATGTACAAGAATATAACTACTATAATACTGCCCCTATGTACAAGAATATAGCTACTATAATACTGCCCCCTATGTACAAGAATATAACTACTATAATACTGCCCTATGTACAATAATACAATTACTATAATACTGCCCCTATGTACAAGAGTATAAATACTATAATACTGCCCCTATGTACAAGAATATAACTACTATAATACTGCTCCTATGTACAAGAATATAACTACTATAATACTGTTCCTATGTACAAGAATATAACGACTATAATACTGTACCTATGTACAAGAACATAACTACTATAATACTGCCCCCTATGTACAAGAATATAACTACTATAATACTGCTCCTATGTACAAGAATATAACTACTATAATACTGTTCCTATGTACAAGAATATAACGACTATAATACTGTACCTATGTACAAGAATATAACGACTATAATCATGTACCTATGTACAAGAATATAACGACTATAATACTGCTCCTATGTACAAGAATATAACGACTATAATCATGTACCTATGTACAAGAATATAACGACTATAATACTGCTCCTATGTACAAGAATATATCTACTATAATACTGCCCCTATGTACAAGAATATAACTACTATAATACTGCTCCCATGTACAAGAATATAACTGCTATAATACTGTCCCTATGTACAAGAATATAACTACTATAATACTGCTCCTATGTACAAGAATATAACTTCTATAATACTGTTCCTATGTACAAGAATATAACGACTATAATACTGTCCCATATGTACAAGAACATAACTACTATAATACTGCCCCCTATGTACAAGAATATAACTACTATAATACTGCTCCTATGTACAAGAATATAACTACTATAATACTGTTCCTATGTACAAGAATATAACGACTATAATACTGTACCTATGTACAAGAATATAACGACTATAATCATGTACCTATGTACAAGAATATAACGACTATAATACTGCTCCTATGTACAAGAGTATATCTACTATAATACTGCTCCTATGTACAAGAATATAACTACTATAATACTGCCCCTATATACAAGAATATAACTACTATAATACTGCCCCTATATACAAGAATATAACTACTATAATACTGCCCCTATGTGCAAGAGTATAACTGCTATAATACTGACCCTATGTACATGAATATAACTACTATAATACTGTTCCTATGTACAGGAATATATCTACTATAATACTGCCTCTATGTACTAGAATATAACTACTATAATATTGCCCCCTATGTACGAGAATGTAACTACTATAATACTGCTCCCTATATACAAGAATATAACTACTATAATACTGCCCCTGTCTACAAGAATATAACTACTATAATACTGCCCCTATGTGCAAGAATATAACTACTATAATACTGCCCCCTATGTACAAGAATATAACTACTATAATACTGCTCCTATGTGCAAGAATATAACTACTATAATACTGCCCCCTATGTACAAGAATATAACTACTATAATACTGCCCCCTATGTACAAGAATATAACTACTATAATACTGCCCCTATATACAAGAATATAGCTACTATAATACTGCCCCTATGTGCAAGAATATAACTACTATAATACTGTTCCTATGTACAAGAATATAACTGCTATAATACTGCCCCTATGTGCAAGAATATAACTACTATAATACTGCCCCCTATGTACTAGAATATAACTACTATAATACTACCCCTATGTACAAGAATATAACTACTATAATACTGCCCCTATGTACAAGAATATAACTACTATAATACTGCCCCTATGTACAAGAATATAACTACTATAATACTGCCCCTATGTACAAGAATATAGCTACTATAATACTGCCCCCTATGTACAAGAATATAACTACTATAATACTGCCCCTATGTACTAGAATAAAACTACTATAATACTGCCCTATGTACAATAATACAATTACTATAATACTGCCCCTATGTACAAGAGTATAAATACTATAATACTGCCCCTATGTACAAGAATATAACTACTATAATACTGCTCCCATGTACAAGAATATAACTGCTATAATACTGTCCCTATGTACAAGAATATAACTACTATAATACTGCTCCTATGTACAAGAATATAACTACTATAATACTGTTCCTATGTACAAGAATATAACGACTATAATACTGTACCTATGTACAAGAATATAACTACTATAATACTGCCCCCTATGTACAAGAATATAACTACTATAATACTGCTCCTATGTACAAGAATATAACTACTATAATACTGTTCCTATGTACAAGAATATAACGACTATAATACTGTACCTATGTACAAGAATATAACGACTATAATCATGTACCTATGTACAAGAATATAACGACTATAATAATGCTCCTATGTACAAGAATATATCTACTATAATACTGCTCCTATGTACAAGAATATAACTACTATAATACTGCCCTTATATACAAGAATATAACTACTATAATACTGCCCCTGTCTACAAGAATATAACTACTATAATACTGCCCCTATGTGCAAGAATATAACTACTATAATACTGCCCCCTATGTACAAGAATATAACTACTATAATACTGCTCCTATGTGCAAGAATATAACTACTATAATACTGCCCCCTATGTACAAGAATATAACTACTATAATACTGCCCCCTATGTACAAGAATATAACTACTATAATACTGCCCCTATGTGCAAGAATATAACTACTATAATACTGTTCCTATGTACAAGAATATAACTGCTATAATACTGCCCCTATGTGCAAGAATATAACTACTATAATACTGCCCCCTATGTACTAGAATATAACTACTATAATACTACCCCTATGTACAAGAATATAACTACTATAATACTGCTCCTATGTACAAGAATATAACTACTATAATACTGACCCATGTACAAAAATATAACTACTATAACACTGCTGAATATGTACAAGAATATAGCTACTATAATACTGCTCCTATGTACAAGAATATAACTACTATAATACTGCTCCTATGTACAAGAATATAACTACTATAATACTGCCTCTATGTACAAGAATATACGGTAACTACTATAATACTGCTCATATGTACAAGAATATAACTACTATAATACTGCCCATATGTACTAGAATATCACTGCTGTAATACTACCCCTATATACAAGAATATAACTGCTGTAATACTGCCTCACAATGTAATGCTGAAGTGTTCCCTTTATTTTTTTGAACAGCATATATACTATAATACTGCCTCCTATGTACCCTATGTACAATAATATAACTACTATAATACTGATCCTATGTACAAGACTATAACTACTACAATACTACCTCATATGTACAAGAATATACCTACTATCACACTGCTCCTATGTACAAGAATATACCTACTATCATACTGCTCCTATGTACAAGAATATAACTACTATCATACTGCTCCTATGTACAAGAATATATGAGGGACCCCAGGGCCGTGGGGCACTCGGAACTGGGCGATAATGTCTCTGGGAAGTCACAGGAGCTGAAGCCTGGGCTTCCGTGACCCTGGGTTCAGCTTGAAAAAAGGGAGTTTCTAGCTTGGTAAGGGAACGGGATTATGGAAGGGAGAGTTTTGTGATGCCACCCATGGTGTGTGGCTATAGTGGGCCACCGCTGCTGCAGAACCTCTGGGGTGATAGTCGGGCAGCTGGGATGGAGGGGCTCTCCATGGGCAGAACAGTTCCCCAGGACAGTGATGGTAGTTTAGGGTGTAGAGTGTAGGACAACGGACACAAGCACTAGGCATACTCACTATTTTGTTGTTCAAGCAGTCCTTTACTGAGGATGATGATACTGGTTAGGAGCAGTTGTCCGCGGAGTCTTAGCTGAGAGCAACTTGGAGTCTTTCTCACCCAGCCAGGTCTTTGGCTCCCTTTCTGTGCTCTATTTGTTGGCTCCTGCAACTGCATCAGCTGAGCTGCCTGCCCAGTCTCTTCCTATAAGGTGTCGGTAGGACAGGCAACTCGAGTCCTTTCTAACCCTGATCTCGGGTGTTGGTTCCTGAACTCTTTCCATTGCTGTGTCTCCAGGCACGGTGTGGCTGGGGGACCTGGAATTCCCCACCTTCCTGTATTGATTGCTGGGACGTTGGACCCTGCACAGTCTCGGGCTCCGGTGTCCGTTCTCTGCACCTTCCTCTGGGGTGAGCACAGTGCCGCTTGGCTCTCCAGGTGTGTTTCTGCGACTCTCCTTAGACCCTAGCCTTAGGCCTGGCACCGTGTCAGCGATCCTGGGACAAACTCAAGCAGCCTCAAGTTCACCGGGATGTCTTCCTCAGTCCTCCTAGGAACTGAACTAACTGGCTCTGCCCCAGACCAGAATTTAAAGGGGAGCTCACTTTGAACCCGAACTTGGTCTGCCCCTTCTGGCCTGGAGGCAGGAGGTGTTGTGTGTGGTTTGCCTGATGAGAAGACCCGTTGTTACCAGGCGTGACACCACCACCCGGGGCAGTGATGACTCAGTGGCACTTAGACCCTGGGGTGCCACATATAACTAATGCAATACTGCCTCTATGTACAAGAATATAACTACTATAATACTGCCTCTATATACAAGAATATAACTACTGTAATACTGCTCCTGTGTACAAGAATATAACTACTATAATCAGGCCCAGCGTCAGCACCACCCGGGCAAGTGCTGAGGCCCGACTGCTTGGAGGGGGCCCACCGGGCCCCTGAGGGCTAGGGTCACACTTGCATTGTGACCCTAGCCTGACGCAAGTATTGTCTGCTGCAGCGCAGAGCGTTTAATGCTATGCGCTGCCTGCAACGGAGCCCATAGAAACCCGATGTTTACATTGCCAACCAGTGGTTGGCAAGGTAAACATCGGGTTTCTATGGGCTCCAGCGCATACCATTAAACACTGTGCGCTGCAGCCAAAAATACTTGCATCAGGCTAGGGTCACAACGCAAGTGTGACCCTAGCCCTCAGGGGCCCCTGACTGAGCACTGCCCCCACAGCCAGGGCCATATCCAGGGGGCAGCTGGGGGGTCATTTTCAGCCTCCTGCAGCACCGGAGGTCTCCCTCCTCACCCCTCCATGGGAGCCAACAGAGCCGCACACTCTGTACTGACAGGACCTGTGATGATGTCAATGGAGGGTGGAGTCAGGGGTCACATGATCAGCTCCTCAGTGTATGCAGGACTCTGCTGTGCTGCCCATCATGATGCTCAATTAGGTCAAGTTTGTGTGGAGTCATGAGGGATTTACAGTGTGAATGTAGCAGAGGCGAGTGTGTACTAGGTGTATGGAACGGAGCCGAGTGGGTACTAGGTGTATGGAGCGGAGCCGTGTGTGTACGAGTTGTATGGAGCGGAGCCGAGTGGGTACTAGGTGTATGGAGCGGAGCCGTGTGTGTACGAGGGGTATGGAGCGGAGCCCTGTGTGTACGAGGTGTACAGAGCGGAGCCATGTGGGTACTAGGTGTACAGAGCGGAGCCGTGTGTGTACGAGGGGTATGGAGCGGAGCCATGTGGGTACTAGGTGTACAGAGCGGAGCCGTGTGTGTACGAGGGGTATAGAGCGGAGCCATGTGGGTACTAGGTGTATGGAGCAGAGCCGCGTGCGTACGAGGGGTATGGAGCAGAGCCGAGTGTGTACGAGGTGTATGGAGCAGAGCCGCGTTCGTGCTAGGTGTATGGAGCAGAGCCGAGTGTGTACGAGGTGTATGGATCAGAGCGGCGTGCGTACTAGGTGTATGGAGCAGAGCCGTGTGCGTACGAGGTGTATGGAGCAGAGCCGCGTGCGTACAAGGTGTATGGAGCAGAGCCGCGTGCGTACGAGGTGTATGGAGCAGAGCCGCGTGCGTACGAGGTGTATGGAGCAGAGCCGCGTGCGTACGAGGTGTATGGAGCAGAGCCGCGTGCGTACGAGGTGTATGGAGCAGAGCCGCGTGTGTATGAGGTGTACGGAGCAGAGCCGCGTGTGTACGAGGTATGTGTACCAGTGGAGCCCCCCGCAGATTCCACTCCTATAGTCCCAGCCATCTTTGCCAGCAGCATTCTTCTCTATAGTCTCTTCTGCCGCTGTCTGCATTCTGCAGCTCAGCATGGAGGGGCACGATGTTGTCATCACTGTGCTGATATGTGCAGAGCGACCGGAGGAGACCGGAGCAGCGGGAAGAAAGGGAGGAGAAAGAGAGATCCAGACGACCAAACACACCGCTTGGCTGCGGTGCCACCCATATGGCAGTGTGGCTCCATTGAGCTGCTTGCATTATTTGTGTGCTTGAGGATGCTTGTGTATATACCAAGCATCCTCAGACCCACAAAAATGCAACATTTTGAAGGGTATTTTTAAAAAGCGCAAGGGAATGCAAACGCATTTTAGCCCGCTCCTATCAACGTGTAATATACTCACTGTCAGAAACAGCTCTTGCTGGTTTCAGCAGTCACTGTTCCTGTAAGGCTGCCTTCACATAGGCGTTTTTTTTTTAAATGTGGCAGTTGCGGTAAAAAAAACCTGCATCTGCTGCATTTTCCGTCCAGCGGCTGCACTTGCTGCGCATTTGCGGCAAGCCCAATGCATCGTCTATGGGGCTTGTGGTAAGTGTGTGGCAATATATATATCACTTCTACCAGTGAAGGTAACGGAGACTTCAACCCTTGTGTCTATTAGTTATTCAGTGCTCTCATTCCTGCACCTCCAATGGCCTACCACCGCCATAGACTATACCGGTTGCCATGGGAAGCCGCTCCACCCGTGAGAAGCGAAACCATCATATCTGCCATCCCATCATCCCCAGAGGTCCCGCACCGCAGCTGCGGCCCTTAATAGCCGAATACCACAGTTAAGTCGACACCCAGGGCCACGGATCTGGGTCTAAGCCCCTGTGACTCCCCCGGAAGCATCGGAGCCCCTGGTTCCGAGTACCCCATGGCCCTGGGGCACATCAGTACATAGGGGCAGTATTATAGTAGTTATATTCTTGTATATAGTTGTATTATATTAGTTATATTCTTGTACATAAGGGGCAGTATTATAGTCAGGGCCGGCTCCAGGTTTCTGTGGGCCCCGGGCGAAAAAGTCTCAGTGGGCCCCCTTTAGTACGTATCGTGGACTATACGTATCGTGGACTATAATGTATATATATACGTACTAAATGGGGCCCACTGAGACTTTTTCGCCCGGGGCCCACAGAAACCTGGAGCCGGCCCTGACTATAATACTGCCCCTTATGTACAAGAATATAACTAATATAATACAACTATGTACAAGAATATAACTACTATAATACTGCCCCTATGTACTGATGTTCCCCAGGGCCATGGGGTACTCGGAACCAGGGGCTTCGATGCTTCCGGGGAGTCACAGGGGCTTAGACCCAGATCCGTGGCCCTGGGTGTCGACTTAACCGTGGTATTCGGCTATTAAGGGCCGCAGCTGCGGTGCGGGACCTCTGGGGATGATGGGATGGCAGATATGATGGTTTCGCTTCTCACGGGTGGAGCGGGTTCCCATGGCAACCGGTATAGTCTATGGCGGTGGTAGGCCATTGGAGGTGCAGGAATGAGAGCACTAAATAACTGATAGACACAAGGGTTGAAGTCTCCGTTACCTTCACTGGTAGAAGTGATCTGCCCACCGGGACCGTGGGGTACTCGGAACCAGGCCCTCTCGTCATCGTCTGGGGGCTGTGGGAGATCACAGTGTTGTAACCCGGCTCCATGGTCCAGGGTGGTCAATAAAAAGGGGAAACAGTTTATGGATTGTACGTGACGCCACTGTCACGCTGGGAGCGGGAGAGGCACCCAGCGTAGGACCACGACGGGGGGGGGGAATAAGGAGTCCCTAAAGCTATGGGCACAAGAGGGAGAGGGTGACCCCTAGTCTTACTAGGGCTGACCCTGTCTGCCCTAACGTCCCTATACAGTTTCCTCAACTGTCGCCGACCACGAACCTCGTCCCTCTCTGATCCTAGCACTACCTTATCTAAGGATCAGATGGAGAGGTTCACTAGACCCCTCCACTAACAACTAAAGACAACACAAGGAAAAACAGACAATGGGGAAAGAAAACACTTATCTTGCAGCAGAGCACAGCAACCTCCACAACCTCAGCTTCTGCTTGGAGCAAGGATAATGAGTCCACAAGGAAATATCACCTGCACCGAGGGAGGGCAATGAAACTCCTTATAAAGGAGGGAAGAACCTGCTGGGTCCTAGAGACCCAGAATACTGGTGTAGAAACCAGACCGAGCACAAGACCTTCCCAGCCGTCTCCCCATGATAGGGAGATCTTATCATACCTTCTCTTTATCTACACAGAAGGTAAATGCCCCTGAAAGACGGACCGTCCTCAAACCTTATGGCTGATTGGCCAAACGCTGGGACCGTCTGCGCGTGGCCTCTACCCTGTCATCCGTGCCACCCGTGACAGCCACCCATGGTGTGCGGCTATGGGTAGCCGCCGCTGCAGTCGGGACCTCTAGGGATGATGGGGGTAGCAGCAAGGATGTTGAGCCCTTCACGGGTAGGGCTGATCCCCAGGGCAACCGTGAAGTCTGTGGGTTCGGCGGGGTGCAGCATTCACAGTTACAGGCAGCCTCCTGCTGCCGGATTACAGCGTCAATGTATCTCCTCTCGGATGCAAGAAACACAGTCACAAACAGTGTCAAGCCTTAACCGGGTTTTACTTTCCTTTCTCGCAGATGGTACAGCTTTTAACAGTTCAGCAGCAGCTCGGGTGTTGTTCAGGCACCTGGGATGGTTTGTCTTTGACTCCCCCTTTTGTGTCTCGTTCGGACCTTTTTGGTCTGTTCCGCATGCTAGCTACAGTCCAGCAGTCACGGTCTTTCATTGGGTCTCCTAGCCCTAATTCGACGGGCTTCCTTTCACTGTACCAGAGGTTGGGTCTCGGGACATGAAGATCCCGCACCCCACCGGAGTTCGTGGTTGTGGCATAAAGCTTCCCTGCACTTCAGCAGAGCCGGCACTCTGGTTCCGGCTCGGTCAACCAGTGTCCCTGCTAACTCGGGCACACCTGAACCCCTTCAGTCTTTCACCAAGGTCTCCAGCCTTGGACTCGGGCTAGCCTCATAGTGGCACAGGCTGCTGAGTCCGTGTTCTCTCAGTCCCGTCTGATGGTCTTGCCTCTCCTTCCGATTGGTCTGGCTTTTTCTGGGTTGGTCTGCTTCTACTCCACCACTCTACTAAATTACTCTCCTCCCTGGACTTGGTGTTGTGTGTCCTTTTTGTTGTATCGGTACCTCGCCTTACCGTTTCCTTCTCTAACTTTCCACCCTCCACCTGGCTCCTCCCATTATCCCATTGCTGGACATAGAGTACCTAGACTTGGGATCGGGAGTGTGTTGGGTTTTTGTATGGAGAGACTGATATACCAATCCCGGCTGCTGCACCATCTCGTGGCGACCGGTCTGCAGGGGCGCCACAGAAGCAGCAGGTGTAGTCCAGGGTACCATCCACAAGAGAGGTTGGGAGTCTGGGTGGCCTGAAAGGAAGTTGGGATTCTCCTCACCCGGCGAGTTCTGAGGCCTCCCTCTTGCACTTCTCTTGGTGGGCCCTGGCTGCCTGTAGCTAAGCTGTGACCCTCTCCTCCTATGTACAGTCTCTCACCCGTATTGCAGGCAGCTCGAGCGTTTCCTGTGTAACACTCCTTTTCCTGTCGTCCCTGAGCTCTCTGGTGCTGATGTGCCTCCTGGGCTTCGTTGTGCCGGGAGACTTGGAATCTCCTGCCCTCCGGTGTTGGCTCCTGGCCTGGAATTCCTCACAGCCTCGGACTCCGGTGTCTGCTTCTGGCACTCTGCACTTGCGTGACCCGGTGACTGGCTCCACTCCCCAGACCTGCTTCTCCATTTCCTCAGACCCTCTCATATGGGTCCCTCACGCTGGCTAGTCTTTGTTCTGAGATGAGCCCTACTCTGCTCCAGTCCACGGGACCCCTTCACAGTCCTCTTAGGAACTGAACTGCTTAACCCCACCCTCGGACCAGAATTTATAGGGGACCTCCCCTGAACTCGGGTTTCAGAGCTCCCCCTTCTAGTCTGGAGTTGGGAAGGTGTTGTGTATTACCTGGTGTGGATACCTCCCCTTGCTTACAAGCACGGCATGACCCTCCGGGGGAGGCAATGTGATTGTGGCAACCAGACTCTGGGATGCCACAGTACAACAATATAACTACTATAATACTGCCCTTTATGTACAAGAGTATGACTGCTATAATATTGCTCCTAAGTACAAGAATATAACTACTATAATACTGTTCCTATGTGCAAGAATATATCTACTATCATACTGCTCCCTATATACAGGAATATAACTACTATAATACTGCACCTATGTACAAGAATATAACTACTATAATACTGCTCCTATGTGCAAGAATATAACTACTATAATACTGCCCCTATGTACAAGAATATAACTACTATAATACTGCTCCTATGTGCAAGAATATAACTACTATAATACTGCCCCTATGTACAAGAATATAACTACTATAATACTGCTCCTATGTGCAAGAATATAACTACTATAATACTGCCCCTATGTACAAGAATATAACTACTATAATACTGCTCCTATGTGCAAGAATATAACTACTATAATACTGCCCCAATATACAAGAATATAACTACTATAATAGTGCTCCTATGTACAAGAATATAACTACTATAATACTGCCCCTATATACAAGAATATAACTACTATAATAGTGCTCCTATGTACAAGAATATAACTACTATAATACTGCCCCTATATACAAGAATATAACTACTATAATACTGCTCCTATGTACAAGGATATAACTACTATAATACTGCCCCTATGTACAAGAATATAACTACTATAATACTGCTCCTATGTACAAGAATATAACTACTATAATATTGCTCCTTTGTAGAAGAATATAGCTACAATACCACCCTCTGAAATTAGGACATCTCCTTTCCCTCATATAGTTCAGTATGAGCCTCTTGCATTCTTTATCAGTGTGCAGGATATCAGGTAACTAGTGGAGCACAAGTAATATGGGTTTTGTTATCTGTCTGAGGTCCAGGGTCCCGGAACTCCATAAGCCGCCATATTATACTCCGGATTGACGAGAATAAGTCCATTTTGTTTCCTACAAACTTTCATCCAGTTAAGTATAAGAGATAAAAATAACAGAGCTGGTCGCGTACAAAGCCGGTATTGTGGACGTGTCAAAATCATTAGCTCAGCGGCACATATTCTGCAAGCTCATGCTCCTCTCTAATGCCTTCCGGGACAGCTTGTCTGCCGGACCCATAGATACCAGACTGGAGAAGGTGGAAAAATCTCCAGGTCTGCACTGCTAGGAATGCACATGGCTGATATCCCCCTCCTTTGTGCATCCTCTGTTACATATACGCAGCCTTCATGTCCAACATGTGATGTCCCTCATCACCGGTGGATGGTACCTTTCCCCAACTTCCGGGAATTATCTATGCACAGTATTGGGATCTCCCCTTAGCTTAAGCCCCCGTCACACCAGGCGACGGGGCTGGGGATGACGTCGGCGACTGGCAGGTGCGCGCACGTTTTTGGTGCCCCGCCAGCGTCACTGTCCCCTGTTTACACGGGGCGACATCTCCAGCCCCGCGCTGGCGAGCTGTCAGGCAGCATTGCCGCCGGGGTGTCTGGAAACCCCAGCTGCGATGCAGGACAATGGGAGCCTATGGCTCCCATCACCTGACAGCTCACCGGCGCCCGGTTACATGGGTCGATGTGTGCACATCGCCCCATGATGGTCACCTGGTTTCAGAGCAGTGCTCTGAAACCAGGCGACCGGTCGGCACCGCCGACATCGCCCCTTTACATGAGGCGACTTAGGGATGATGACGCCGGTGATAGGCCACGCCCCCACGTCGCCTCTGTAATGGGTGTCGATGTCGCCCCGTGTGACGGGGACTTTACAGGAGTTTGGGATTTTTAAAGGATAAGTAACAGTCTGAATGGAGCACGGAGACACGGCTTGGTTCAAAGTAGAGCGAGGCATCAGACAAGGTGGCATCCTGTTGCTATTTTCAGGAAGGCTGGACTTGCCGAAAAAGAAGAAGGTATCAAAACTGGTGGAAGAGTCGTCAACAGTCTAAAATATGCAGATCATATAACACCGATAGTAACAAGTGTAGATGGAATGAAGGACTTATTACAGACTGTCAAGATGAAACATGTACATACTTGAACATGGGTCTGCTACTCAACACAAAGAAGACAAAGATACTGACTACTGCCAGGTACGACCGGGACACATGTGACATAAATGGCGGCAAACTGTAAGTTAAAAAGGACTTCATCCTACTCGAATCAATGCAACGACACCGGAAGTCAATAGGGGAATAAGTATGGGCAAATCAATAATGAAGTCGCTGAACAAGGTTTTCACATTAAGGAACATTTCACCGGTGATGAAGACACGGCTCATACGTAGTCTGGTCTTTTCTGTAGTAACATATGGATGTGAAACATGGACCATAAAGGAACAAGACAGAAGAAGAATCAATGGCTCCGAAATGTGGTGCTGGAGAAGGATGATATCAATACCATGGATGGCAAGAAGAACAAACAAAACCATTTTGGAATAAATCAAACCAGACATGTCACTGGAAGGAAAGATCACCAAGGTATGACTTGTCTACACATCATACGAAGAGAGCAATCACTGGAGAAGGACATCATGGTCGGACGAATAGAAGGGATAAAGCAAAGAGGACATCAGCAATCCAATGGCTTGATAATATCAAGATAACGGATGATAAGACCCTGGTGGATCTATCTAGGCTTGCACAAGATTGATCTTCCTACAAAACATTCATCCATCAAGTTGCCATGGCTTGGGATCGAGCTGAAGGCCGGTAAATAATAATAGTTAATGTCACATCATAACCATCTCTGCGTAAGAAAAAAGTGGTCTTTCTCATGTGTTGCTGACAATCGGCCAGCTGATGCAACATTATTGAAGAATAATGGGTTCTATTCGATCAACGCGTTTTGAAGTCCACTGACTTATAAGTATGGGCAATGAACAGCAGCTTAAATAGAAATATCAAAAATGTATCTCCTTGTCTTGGTAGGGCACTGGGGTGCACAAAATTTTGTGGGTTTATTGTTATCTTTTTTTTTTTTTGTAGAAGAGACATTTTTGTCATAAAAATTCCAAAAGTTCTAAGAAGCTGAGATATGATGAACTGTTTGTTCAGCCCTTTACGTTGGTCACTAGAGGGGTTTTTAATATGACCAACCTAAAAAATGTCCGTCATAAACTGTAGTTTTCTATATTATGCCCTAAAAATGTTAAAATTACCATGATGGCATATCACTGTGTGCAGAATTATTAGGCACGTGAGTATTTTGACTATATCATCATTTTATGCAGATTTTCCACCTATGGGCTGTATAAACTGGAATGCTTATTGATTAAAGCAGATCACGTGATGGGTATTTATGCAATGAGGAGGGTGCAGCCTAAGGATACTCAGACTTTATGAAGGTGTGCAGAATTATTAGGCAAAATGGGTGAAAAAAAGAAATTTAATTGACTGGTGTTACAGAGGGATGGAACACTCTTTAAACTGCTAAGATGCCATCAACATTTTTGTTGCAAATTTATCAACAGGGTCAGAAAAAAACATGTTGAGCAGTGATGAGCAAGCCCTACCATGCTTGGGTGCTCGGTTCTCGAAACGAGTAGGTCGGACACTTTGATGGGTTCTACTCTTGCACTAAATATAATGGAGATCAATGGGAAACTCTAGCATCTTTATGAAAGATCTTTCATTATACTCGGTACACGAGTTGAGCCTGCCCAAGTGTCCAACCTGCTCATTTCGAATATCGAGCATCCGAGCATTGTAGTGCCCACACATTACTAGTGTTGAGGAAAAAACCCACACAGTTACATATAATTAATTACCAAAGATGTGAGAAGAATCAAATGTGAAGGGACCAGTGCTGTCCTATTCCAGAACTGCAACCTCCCTGGAGGCCAGAGGTACAAGATGTTCAATGCTCAGTGACACGGCCAAAATGAGGGAGGCTGAGCCCAACCACCACTGAGCAAGACACAGAAGAACAAGGTGTTCAGTGCTCAGAGACACGTCTGAGGTGAGGAGACTGAGCCCAACCATCTCTAAGCAACATACAGAAAGAACAAGGTGTTCATTGCTCAGAGACACGACTGTAGTGAGGAGGCTGAACCTGACCATCTCTAAGCAACATACAGAAAGAACAAGGTGTTCAGTGCTCAGAGAGACGTCTGAGGTGAGGAGACTGAACCCAACCATCTCTGAGTGACATACAGAAAGAACAAGGTGTTCATTGCTCAGAGACACGACTGTAGTGAGGAGGCTGAACCTGACCACTACTGAGCAAGACACAAAAGAACAAGGAATTCATTGCTCAGAGACATGGCAGAGGTTGAGGAGACTGAGCATAACCACCACAGAGCAAGACACAGAAGAACAAGTTGATCAGTGCTCAGAGACACGGCCGAGGTAAGGAGGCTGAGCCCGACCACCACTGAGCAAGACACAAGTACAAGGTGTTTTGTGCCCAGGGACACGTCTGAGGTGAAAAGGCTGAGCCTGAGCACCACTGAGCAAGACACAGAAGAACAAGGTGTTCAATGCTCAGAGACACAGCCGAGGTGAGGAGGCTGAACCTGACCACCACTGAGCAAGACCCAGAAAGACAAAGTATTCAGTGCTCAGAGACACAGCCAAGGTGAGAAGGCTGAGCCCAAGTACCACTGAGCAAAACACATAAATACAAGGTGTTTAGTGCTCAGAGACACGGCTGTGGTGAGGAGGCTGGACCCGACCACCACTGAGCAAGACCCAGAAAGACAAAGTATTCAGTGCTCAGAGACACAGCCAAGGTGAGAAGGCTGAGCCCAAGTACCACTGAGCAAAACACAAATACAAGGTGTTTAGTGCTCAGAGACACGGCTGTGGTGAGGAGGCTGGACCCGACCACTACTGAGAAAGACAGAAGTACAAGATGTTCAGTGCTCAGAGACACAGCTGTGGTGAGGAGGCTGAGCCTGTCCACCATTGAGCAAGGCACAGAAGAACAAAGTGTTCAGTGCCCAGAGACACGGCCGAGGTAAGAAAGGCGGAAACCGATTACCACTGAAAAATACACAGAAGGAGAAACGTCAAGAGTGGGCCAAGGAAAGTCTGAAGACCAAATGCTTACAGATTTTATGGACGGATGAGGGGAGAATGAGTCCTGATGGATCAGATGGATGGGTGTGTGGCTGGATTAGTAATGATACCAGCAGGATGGAGATGAGGTTCTGCTATAGACTGGTATTATATTATTAGACTGCTTGACTGCCAGTAAAAGTCTTAAAGTTGTGAGAATAATGATCCGGCACCTTTCTCACTGGACCTAAACCCTACTGAGAACTTGTGGTCCTTCTTAATAAGGAGAATCATGGTGAAGGAAAACAGTCACCTTTCTAATCAGTGTGTGGGAGGCCATGGTTGTTGCTGCCCAGAAAGTGAACTGTCAGCATATGAGGAAACTCAAAGACTCCATGGACGGAAGACATATAACTGTTATTGAAACAATGAGCAGCTATATTGGTCACTGAAATATTTTTTTTAAATGTCAGAAATATATTTTTATACATATAGGTGGCAAGAAAATGTGCAAAGTTCGTAGGATCCCGTTTTGCATGATTTGTAGAACTGGTAAAAGGGTTCAAATGTGAAAAAGACCCAAGTGATGTTTTGGGGTTGTGAGACGCCATAAGTAATGATGTTGCATGAGGCCACCTAATGACACCAAAGAGTGAAGGCAGAGAGAAGACTTGAGCCGATGGGTGAAAAGATGTAAGCAGAGGGCTGAAGTGGGGAGCTGTGGTGCCATGACAAGTGAGGGGGGAGATGAGTATAATCTTTATTATTATTATTTAACACCTTCATTGATTATGATCTTCAGTCTGGAGAATGCTTAATAAATGGTTTCTACCAGCAATTCGTTTCAAATCAAATAAATTAGACATGAATCAAATTTCTTGGCTAAATTTGAGCAAATTTGGCAAGCCAAATTTCGACAGATTCATTAATCTTTATCATAAATGACCCTACTATTTTGAGCGGCAAAGGTTGGAACCCAGAATGGGGTCAAAGTTAACCTATAACCAGTAAGGCATAAGAAAATAGTCAGTCAAATGATAAGGCTTCGGGGCACTAAGTGGCGGTATCAACCGTCATGCTCCGGGCGGATTGCCCTGTATGCAGATTCTTCCCCTGGTGGTGCTAATCCACAGCACAAGCAATAATGAAAATATAAAGAAAGAGGCAGCACTCACCAGTATTGTGCAGCAAGGGTCTCTTTAATCCGGTATATTCACGGATTCATGACAGGGTGCAGGAAGGTGACCACGGAGGGCGGATGACGACGCCGTTTCGCAAAAAGATTTGCTTCTACGGGTCCGGTTTCTTGGCTAAATTTGAGCAAATTTGGCAAGCCAAATTTCGTCATTCATTAATCTTTATCATAAATGACCCTACTATTTTGAGCGGCAAAGGTTGGACCCCAGAATGGGGTCAAAGTTGACCTATAACCGGTAAGGCATAAGAAAATAGTCCCTTGACAGATAGAGAGTGGCGATGACCGAGCACTTAATGCTCAAGTACTTGGTACTCGAAACAAGCAGTTTGGATGCTTGGACAGGCTCGATTTCTGTACCAAGTATGATAGAATTCAATGGGAAACTTGAGCATTGTACTTGGTACGCGAAACAAACAGTTCGGATGCTTGGACAGGCTCGATTACTGAATATAATGGAAGTCAATGGGAAACTCGAGCATTTTTCTTTAAGATCTTCCGGAAAAATGCTTGATTTTCCATTAAAGGGAACCAACCACCTCAGATCACCCTAATACACAGTTAATACGTGTCCCTGCACCCTAAGGATACATTTCCAGCACTGTTTTTGTGTAAAATCTTGCATTAGTATAACCGATATAAAGACTTCATAAAGTTACTAGCCTGAAGACTTCTGGGCGTATCCCTCCTTCTGTTATACTTCAGGGCTGTGCATTGCATGGCTGCGCTCCCCCTCCCTCCGTGCCTGCTGCCCTGCCCTGATGGGCGTGATCGTTATCTCCTCTGCACAGAGGGAGGGGGAGCGCAGCCATGCAATGCACAGCCCTGAAGTATAACAGAAGGAGGGATACGCCCAGAAGTCTTCAGGCTAGTAACTTTATATAGTCTTTATATCGGTTATACTAATGCAAGATTTTACACAAAAACAGTGCTGGATACGTATCCTTAGGGTGCAGGGATATGTATTAACTGTGTATTAGGGTGATCTGAGGTGGTTGGTTCCCTTTAACTTCCATTATACTTGGTACATAAGTTGAGCCTGTCCAAGTGTCCGAAATGCTCGTATTGAGTACCAAGTACTCAAGCATTTAAGTGCTGGCTCATCACTTCATGCATCCTGTGTCACCAAGGAGCAAGACTAGGACCCTTCCATATCTGCTTAAATCTGCATTTTAAGGATGCGGATACAATTTAGGCTGCTTTCAAATCTACGGCAAGGTGTAGTTCCCGGCAGATCTGACAGATGTCGTCGCATCTGTTGGATCTGCCACGTAACGGCCGACTTGCGTCACCGATCCGGCAAGCCCCATTCATTCTTGGTCGGGGTTCACGGTCAGGTTCGGCAAGTGCAGTATTGCCGAATCCGGCAAATCCGGCGCTTGTGGCACCGCAAAAAAACGCTGCTTGCCGTATTCGGCAATACCGCACTTGCCGCACCCGGCCGTGATCGCCATAGAGAATGATTCAAAGTAAAAAATAGGGGGGGCGGAACAAGAGGCGCAATAGTGCCCTATCACTAGTGACACTAATGTATGTGGTGGGTATGAATTCACTCACCTAGCACAGTTGTGAGACCCACAACTGGTGTAAAAGCATTTAGCATTAAATGCAGCTGCTGCAGGACTTTTACCTTCCACATGCACATGGGAACCATCCAGAAGTTACTTCAGGGGAAATGGTGTATCAGTGTCCGCGCTGGTGAAATCCCAAGAAAACGATCTGGAAACCATATGTAGGTTGCATCAATCATCCATTTATTCCTTTCCTACGCGTTTCGGCACTGTCCTAGTGCCTTCCTCAGGGATATATCAGATATCAGAGATATCCCTGAGGAAGGCACTAGGACAGTGCCGAAACGCGTAGGAAAGGAATAAATGGATGATTGATGCAACCTACATATGGTTTCCGGATCGTTTTCTTGGGATTTCAGCAGCGCGGACACTGATACACCATTTCCCCTGAAGTAAGTTATAGAGAATGATTGGGGCTTACTGGATCGGTGCCACAAGTCTGTTACGCAGCAGATCCAGGGAATTACACTTTACCGCAGATGTGAAAGCACCCTATGAAAAAAGAGTTTGTGGGGCATTCTCTCCTAAAAGTCTCAAGGAGAGTAGGCATCTTTCTATAAGCACAAACATTTTAAACCCCCTAGTTAAAAATTGTGAAAAATGTCATGACAGGGGCAAATTTTTGTTCAAATGTCTGTAGTATATACGGCGAATGGAGAGTGGTATGTGGCTCCTGTCCTTTCTGTGATACAGTTGCAGTCTACAGTAACCCACATGTAGGATTATGCGGCAGAGACCTCTTGGTCACCTGAAATAACTCAGCAGAAGGGAGCGAGTCTTTTCAAGAACTTCACAGAAGAATAAAAAAAACTATCGGTTCCTTAAAGGGTTAACAGTAAAAATAATAATCAGGGCAAGTTTGGTATTTTTTTGTGAACAAACAGTCTGTGATCCAGAGAAATTGAGCTGCAAGATTGACAAGCCCTCGATAAGGATCGCTGGGCCCACCTTAGAAGCAAATTTATGCCGTCTACTGCAAATCCCTTTAAGTCAGGGACTAAATATTTGTAGTTAGAGGAGCAGGTCAATATATATTTCACCAAAGATATAGCACATAGAATAATTCATGTTTTTGTTACCTACTTTTTATTGATCAGCCTTACAGTTAAGCGGGACAATGCCACCGGTCATCCAATATATTGTAGAAAAATAATACAGTTGTTGCAATATTAAAACGCATTTTTAAATTTGGTTAGTTTGCTAATCAAGGGATCATTTTCGATCTTTGGCCTGAAATCATTGCCATGTGTCCCACCATGATGAACCACCCCATCTAGAACTCACTGGTGGCTTTCTTCTGTGGGATCCCCTAAGACAAAAATTTTGTAACCCCCTCTATAACTTACTGCTTTCACCACAATAACAGGGTTGGATTACTTTAGATTTTTTATTTCTGCCCTGCCACATATTGTGTTGGGTTATATATGTTCACCGTTCACTGTTCTTCTTTGCTGGCTATACCTCTAGGAGGACTTGTGTTTAGAAGTTCCAGTCCTTCAGTTTACGGGTTTATATTGGACAGTACTTTGGCTCAGTGGTTATCACTGCAGTCTTGTAGCGCGAGAATCCTAGGAACAAATCTCAGCAAGGACAACATCTGCATGGGTTTCCTTCAGAGGAACTACGGTTTACTCCTGCACTCCAGAGCCATACTGATTGGGAATTTATATTGTCAGCCCCAATGGGGACAGTAATGATGAAGCCCTGTGGAATTAATGGAATTATAAGTGAATATATATTTCTGTGCTACCATATTCTGTGTTGGGTTTTATATGTTCACCGTTCACTGTTCTTCTTTGCTGGCTATACCTCCAGGTGAACTTGTGTTAAGAAGTTCCAGCCTTCAGTTTACAGGTTTATATTGGGCAGCACCTTGGCTTAGTGGTTATCACTGCAGCCTTGCAGTGTGGGAAACCTGGGAGCAAATTTGACCAAGGAGAACATCTGCATGGGTTTCCTTCGGGGGTACTATGGTTTTCGACTGCACTCCAGAGCTATACTGATAAGGAATTTATATTATCAGCCCCAATGGGGACAGTAATGAAGCGTTGTGGACTTAATGGAATTATATGTGAATAAATATTATTATTATCATGGATCTGAAATCAGTGTCCTATGAATCTTACCATGATGGGCCACCTCATCTCGAACTTGCTGGTGGCTCTTTTCTCTGGATCTCCTAAAAGAAAAATTGGGTAACCTCTTTATGACTTACAGGTACCTCTGCAATAAGAGGGTTGAACCTCTCTTTTCGACCCAATGGGCACAAAAAGATCCAAAAAATATACAGCGACTGCTCACAAAAAGTAGGAATATTTGAAGACTGAAAATTCCATCTATCAATCTGCTTCACAAGTGAGTTGTTACAGTCCCGAACACGTAGCGTTAGGAGGTAAAGGCTATCAGCTCTCAGCACCTTTCACTAAAGATGTCAATTGTCATCAGTCAACTTACACAGAGAATATGAAATATGTGACCCCCCTCCCCCACCGTACACAAATACCTCAGCGCTGAATCCGTGTCTGCTCAAATAACTCGGTCTTCAAAAAAATGTCAATATTTCTGGGAAATTTTCCCTTAATGATTTTATCTAAAATATCTATTGTTTGGTATGAACTTTGGCCCGAAGGCCAGTTTCACGCACCCTGGTTGCTTTACGGTTTTATGGCTGCTTTATTTTTTACTGCAACACCAATGTTGGACCTGCCAGATTGGCATAGTGGTGGTTTTATAAAACCTAGACTATTTATCCTATTTAAAAAGCTCCAAATAGATCTAATAATTATTTCATTGGTTCTTTGTGCTATGGTTTTGTCTCCACTCACACCTCTCGGTCATCAAAGATGTTGTGTAAGACATCAGTTGCCAATCCTGCCTATGGTTTGCCTGGAGCTGCAACACCACACACTGTTATGGGCAACAGTGGCACTGTTTTTAGAAAGAAACAACCTTTTTAAGACCACATTTTATCTAAATCCCCCTAAAATAAGAAGTGATTTGTCAGACTGTCAATGTGGCAAGAAACCTGACCATCGTGGAGTAACCAAGTATCTCCTGGAGGCTCCTGGAAAAGGAGGATCCTCATAAGCTCCGTGGGAGTTAGAAAATTACTCAGGTGGTTCCTAGACTTCCCAAAATTGTATGAAGAGCAGCTGCCGTGAAGCCCAAATGGACATTGACGGGGAGAGGACAAGGTTTAGAGGGGATAGGTCTAACAAAGGGTGTGTGGCTCTCAGATCGCAACCTCAAAAGGTTTTCAGGTCAGTCATGGTTGAACCTGCTGCTGGACAGATAACCTTTAGAACTACAAGTATTATTCCGGGGGATATTGTATAGCCCATAATTCAAGAGACTTCTTGCCTGATGGACCCTCAGTTGTTGATTTTACTGTATGGCCAAATACAGATTTTTTTGTTTTTCAAGCTGGTTGTCTTTGGCCAATAACCAAGTTGGCATTGCATTAAAATGAGGCTGTCTACTACAACACCTTTAAGAATGTCTTACCTTGATAAGCTGTAAGTACCACATTGGCCCTTCAAGAAATAATAAACTACAAAGCTCTCTTTGTGTTTTTGGAGGACAACTCTATCCTGACATTGATAACTTTAGATATGGACCTTGAAAATGATGCCAGAATTTTTCGGGAGATTGCTTTATACCAATGCAAGCTATTATTTCTTTCCTCCATTATCAACGGCCAAAGTTCCTCCACATTCCTAAAATGCTATCACAACAGTAGAAGATAATGGTCAAAAAGTTGAGAATGCAGTCATCTGAGCCGCTGTGAAATCTCTGACCCTGCCCCTGAGTGTCAAGGCATCCTTCTCCAAACCAATCTAGCTGCTTCTCTCATAACATCAGCGGCATTAAACTGAGGACTCGATAGGAAGAAGGAACTTTCTTTATAAACCTTGAAGTCTATTTTACCTTCCAACTAATTTCAAGCATCTAAAAAACAAACAACCGTCTACAGCTTCTGTGCAGATCCATACAGCTCACAGTGTAATCCTGTGTCGTGCACCCTTTTATCAGTTGCTTTATGTCATTTTGTATTTTCGATGCATGGATCGGCCTAATCTTTAGCCTTCCATAAAACCTCTAAAACCTGAGTCTATTGTCTTCTGACCAATGATCTCAAATTTCAGTTCTAGGTTAAAAGCGTACTCCAGTACAACCTAAGACTATGTTGGAATTTTTTTTATGTATGATGAAGAATACTAAAATGTGGACTGCTAGAGGTAACAATCTAAATATTTTTTACATGTGATGTGGATGGGCACTGCATGGTAGGCTCATATGGAAAAGATTGAACCTTATTATGAGATCTCAATTAAAGAAACATTCCATGCAAAATTGATCTAGCACAGATCCTCAGGGGCGGGGCATGGAGTCAAAGAACTCCTATGCCATGATCCTTCTCCTTAAACCCAAACCAGTTCCTCTAAACTTTCTTGAACGTTTTTCAGTATTTCACCTCTCTAGATGCTTCATAAACCCAGAAATTGTCTAATTTGTAAAAAGGCCTACTTAGTCAAACTGTCAACATTAGCAGCCACATCAACAAGAAACTAAGATCAACCAAAACTATAGACAGCTAAGCCCTAAAAGACTATGAAATCAGTGCTGACAGATGTATATAATCTATAACATATGTTGAGTTTAATTAGCTTCATTTGAGATTTTTTAAACTGAGACAAACAACTGATCTATTATCCTAATGTCCACTACATTTTTGGCATGGAGGTTCACTGTGCATTAGAACATTGATTTTTTTTTTACTCTTTTCCTTTTATGGTGGGTTTACACACACCAATCATTGTATCCAATATCTGAACAGATCTCTGGTTGCAGTGAAATCATGGACACATAGTTCCATTTTGTGGCTGTGTACAACATGGAGCAATCTGTCCATGATTTCACTGCAACAGAGATTGGTTCAGATATTGGATACAATGATTGGTGTGTGTAAACCCACCATCAAAGATACCTTTTGATTACTGTATTTTTTAGACTATAAGATGCAGTTTTTCCTCCAGAATTTTAGAGGACAGTTGAAGGAGCAAGTTATAGTCCAGAAGTACCTGGATGGGGGTGCAACGCGGGGTCACAGGAGGCAGCAACAAGGTCGCAGGAGGCAGAAGAAAGCGTTCGGGTGAACACAAGTACCCGAAGTTTAAGAAATTGCATATTAACTTCTCTCCATGTCCATAATCTCCTTCCAAACTCTCTGAACTGAAGCTGGCTCTGAGAGGTCGGTGGGAGTATTTGCGTGGGCACCAATAGGTGCTTTTGCGGTCCGACTGCCTTCAGTGAAATGGCGCCAGGGCACCGAATGCGCAGACTGCAATCTCTGGCACCATTATATTGAAGACAGTCTGTAGGGACCTCAGGTCTCTACCAAAATGGCGCTGGCAGCAAGAATGCATGGTCGCATCTTAAAGTCTAGTTTATTTAGCCAGGATGAGAATTATGCCAGGATGGGGACGTATATACCAGGATGGGGGACATATGTACCAGGATGAGGGACATATACACCAGGATTGGGGACATATGCCAGGATGAGCCCAGGATGAGGGCCATATATGTACCATTGTGGGGACCTATATACCAGGATGGGGATATATAACAGGAGGAGGACCATTTATACTGGAAGGGAATCATTTATACCAGGATGGGGAATATATTTACTTGGAAGGGCCTCAGGATGGGGGACATTAGTTCAGAATTCGGGGACAATACCCCATAACAGTGTCAGTAGCAGATCCCCCCCATTCTAGTGCATGACTACCACATTTTAGGCTTCAATGCTTTCTATTTTCTTGCTTTAAAACCTAAATGCATCTGATAATCCAAATAATACGGTCATTGTATTCATCTTGAGCCCATAATTAATTTTTTGCAAAAAAACAAAAATAAAAATGTCATTCACCCTTTAAATCCAAACTTCTAGAAAATAAACATTTATTGAACAAATACCGAACATCGTACAGTACGTAGGTAGTTGGTTTAATATACCATTCATGGTGTGCTTAAAAGTTCTGCATCAGCTGAGGTCTCATGTGGACAGACGAATGAGTAATGGCGGGGGACAAGGACATCGTCATGAATCTACGAGGATCAATCTACGGTACCAAGTTGCCGCAACAATTGTAGCTACTGTGCATTGATCGACACTTGCGCTGGTACAACGCAGTACTCTATTTTGTTCTGTAATGCAATTATATAAAAAAAAAAGACTAAAAAAATTAAAAAATAAAAATAATAAATTTAGGACCCCTCAGTAGCACATAATAGAAAAAAAAATAACATATACAAGATTCTTTGTAAGTCAGACAACTATTAAGTTTAACATTTAGTAGGGAATTAAGACACAAGCTACCCGTTAGTGCTCAGAATTTGTTCATACTATTAAAAACATAAATTAATAATTATAAAATTTTATGTTCATTAGAATAATTCCAGTGTGACTGGCAGGTGATACACATTGAACGCGTTTAGCTAATAGTGGAGATTTGTATTATAGTTTATTCCGTTTGGTCCTTCCTCCGCAGTCCTACAGTCCCGTAATATAATGTTGTAACATCTTGCTCATTTCCTTTAGACTTTTTTTTGTAAAATGTATAATTTAAAAAAAAATATATCTACAACAACCCCCTCCAGCTTGAAAAGGTGCAATGCTCCCGGTAGACTAGGAAATCAGCAATGAACGAAGCATTCCTTCCCTGCCTGTAACAAAAAGGGTTTAATTTTCTTAAAAAAAGAAAATTATGTGTGCAAAATGGCGCCATAGTGGTCCTGTAACGTAGGGTTGATGGGCACCGGCGTGCTCTACTTGCAGGTAAAAACTTCTGTCCTTTCGCTGCATGTGTTGCATTTGACGAAGCAGCACCAGTGAAATTTACAGTTGCACTGCCATACTTTGGTGTACTGGTGGGTGTTGTATCCACGACCGCAGCACATAAGGTCACAACCGTCCACATGCGGGGAGGTACGATTGCAGAGCCGGCCCTGAGTCCCCACACTCCCCGTCTTGCTGTCTTCCTCGCAGTAGTTTGGAGAACGGTCAATGTACACCAGATCCGTTTCCATAGGTTTCTGGTAATTCTTGACTTTTTTAACGGTGAGGAAAGTAGGTTGGCGTAGCCGGTGGGCCCTCACCACTTCTACGTGTATGGCATCGTTGTACTTCTCTTTTAGGAAAAATCCAATGTCTCGAAATTTTGGCAGAGTGTTCCAACAGGTTTTGGTGGTGCAGGATCCAGAGACTCCGTGACATTTACATTCCAGCTTCATCTGTTCTTCTAAAACCTGGTTGGGTGGAAAGAAAAAACATATATTATAGAAGATAACCATATAGTGCTGATAGAGTGCCCTATTCAATATCTAAACACCCCTTTCTACTTAAGGTGATTGATCGGAGTTACTTCGGGTGCTTTGACCATTTGACTATTTGAGAAAGGCTTGAGGAAGCAAACCGAAACTGGATTCTAGCACCATTTATACGAAGGATCCTACCCTGCATAACATGCCAGGATAGGTAACTTATTGATTGGTGGATATCCTATCAATGGGAATCCCACCAATCGGCAGAATGGGGAACTTATATTTCTGACAGAGAACATTTATGCCTATTCCAAAATGGATTGTCGGGTTAGACACCCAAATGCTGCTCTCTATGATTCTGCTTGAAACCACCCAATCGGGGATGGATGGAGTCAAGCATGAGCACTGCCGCTCTTTTTTAACAGATCTAAACGTCTCCAATTGGTGCAGGAACCAGCTGTAAGACTCCCTCTCATCAATAAGTTATCACCTATCCTATGAATAAGTGATAACTTGTTTTAGTCGGACAACCCATCCCTAACCATTTAACTAAGATTGTGGCATTTGCGGCAAGTAATATGAGGGATATTTGAACATACTTTCGAACTCTCCTGAATGGCTTGTAGAATAAGGGAAAGCTCCTGAAACATCAAACCTGCCTCAAAATTTCTGGAAATCGGTGATACTGGGAGATTTCTTCATTCGGGAAGGCAGGAAAATGGGCGCGGAGAGGAACGAAATACGATAGGTACAGAAGGAATATATTCATTAAAGGGATGGCTAAAATCTTCAAAAGTAGGACAAGTGTGCATTTGAGGAGCATGGTGGGAATCTGTTACTGTAACGTTAGGGCTCTAGGGGGCATCCAAATAGCAATTTATTCTCCTGGGGAAGGAAAACCTATCTACAAAACTCTTAGTTAAGAATTAGGGGGAAAAGGTGGTCCACTTTAGATATTTTAGAACTGAGCTCCACCAATGTGTTAAAATGGCTCAGCAGTGCCAAAGTAATACAGTTATACAACAACTACTGTAGGATCTAGGGTGCAATTTTTGGTTCTAAGGCCATCAATTTCAGTAATGATAGGGGTCACCCAACCCTAAGGACCAACTTTGTGGGTCCAAACTACGGCAATACAAATTAGAAAAATCAATTTGGTAGACCTGCCAGTACATGGCTCATAAATAGGAATGTGGGATGATCAGGTGAAACTCCTACATGTTACATCTTAGCGCAAATAAAAAAAAATGAGTGCCAAAGTAATACAATTATACAATCCCACTGTAGGATCTAGGGTTCATTTTTTGTTTCCCAGACCATCAGGTCCAGTAATGGTAGGGGGTCACCCAACTCTAAGGCCTAGTTTTGTGGGTCCAAACTGCACAACAAATCAAGTCCAGTATCGATAGGGGTCACCCAACCCTAAAGCCCAGCTTTGTGGGTCCAAACTGCGATAACACAAATTAGAAAAATGAATGTGGTATAGCTGCAGTACCATACATGGCCAAGTAACAGGAGTGGCGTGGGATGATCAGGCGAAACCCCAACACATTCCGTCTTAGTCAGATCCAATGAAAAAAAAGTTAGTGTTAAAAATAATTATTATACAGTGCCTACTCTAGGATGTAGGATGCAATTTTTGGTTCCCAAGCCATCAGGTCCAGTAATGATAGAGGTCACTCAACCCTAAGGTCCACGTTTATGAGTTCAAACTGCACAACACATCAAATCCAATATTAATAGGAGACACCCAACCGTAAGGTCCAACTTTGTGGGTTCAAATTGTGCAACACAAATTAGAAAAATGAATGTGGTACAGCTGTAGTACATACATGGCCCATTAGCAGGAGTTGCGTGAGATGATCAGGTGAAACACCTGCACATTACATTGTAGTCAGATTCTCCCCCAAAAAAGTGGTATCGGCCTGCAAATAATTAGGGCAATCATTTGTAACATCACTAGTGGAGGTGGTAATGGTCTATCACATGGTGTTGTATCTTCTTCTCCCTGTCATGCTACTGTTGAAAGGACGCTGGGAGATCTGGACGAATTGGTGGAGGGCAATTGGCAATAAACGTAGCTGCTTGACCCCCCTAATAAGTGAGGAGCCTAATCCTCTTCCTCTATGTTGTGTATACCCTTTTCTTTTGCTCAACATCATATACTTGCACCTTCGCCTCAGATTCAACCACAAAGCTGGTGCAGAATGATTTTTCTAAGCCGTAATCTAATATTTCCAAGGGTTTGGCAGCCTCATCATTTGGATTCCACAGAAAATGATGCCGGGTGAGGAAGATCAATGCCATGTTTGGCTCAAGAAGAAGAATTCGCACCTCTGGCCTACAGCCAAGGCCTATATAGCTCACCAGGTTCAGTGGCGGCTGCCAGGGAGCTCCTGATTACAGATGTAAAACCCATTAGCTATGGAGACCTCTTTTATGCAACAGATGTATTAATCACGTATCAAGCCCCCACATGCAGAAATACATACGTTGCTCCAGTGCTCAAGACACATTTCCATCCTTGCTGCCCTGCCTAAGGCTAATGTACTGCATTCCGGGTGCCCAAATACAGCACTGAAATACAAAGCAGGTGTGAAGACCTAGGAGTGAGCATGATGCAAGAGGGGGTGGTCCTGGTTTTGGAATTTGCATTGGGGCCCTAGAGTTTCGAGTTGTGTCACTTATCTGCACATCGAGTATTCCTATTGATTGAATTAATCTCTGCTTGCTGATAATAATAATGTTTCTGCCCCAATCTTGTTCACACTGCTTTCAGTGTAGGTTGCCTAAACCTATAAATTGGACGTAAGGACGCTTAATGGTAATACTGCAATGACGGTCAGTAATGATGCTGTGCGTTATTCAAAAAACTCAAAGCATTTCGAATATGCCTCAATTCATCATGAAAAAGAAAAGCCACAATACAGCAATACAATATCAACAATTATGGGTTTACTTTATCCTGATGAAGAAGTGCGGCAGCTTCAAAATGCGTTGAATTAATAAACCACATTTTTTGAATAATGCACAGCATCATTACTGACCGGCAGCACAGTACTACCACTAATCGTCCTTCTCTGCTACTTATCGGCTCCTGAACCTGTAGATCTGCAGCAGTCATTTCTATGCCTTATTTCATCCAATGAATGAACATATACAATCATCTATTTATCCTTTTTTCTTGGATAAAACCCATTGCGCTGTTTCTCCCTCTTAGGCTGGAAACACACTATCCTACTTACATGCGAGCTCTCGGAGGAGATTCGGATCAGTGACCCTGAACGGCCTCTCCCTTTCAGAATGGGAGCGTTAGCTGCTTGTGTTTTTGTGCAGCATCACGCTCCCGTCCAGAGAGTGAGAGGCAGTTCAGGGTCACTGATCCGAGTCTCCTCCGAGAGCTCGCATGTAAGTAGGATAGTGTGTTTCCAGCCTAAGCATCAACCTATAAATCCTAACAAATCATGTGTTGTGGGAAAGGCTGCGCCAGGATTTGACTTCTGCCTTCAAATGCAAGAGTTAATGTTACAGTCCTGTCAAAGCTGTCCGAATCTTGAACTTCCTAATTGTACAAAATTATATTCTTGAGCATATTTGGGAGTATTATGGAAGTTATGACCAATAAAGTAAAGATATTCTAAACTAAGAGCTGAATGAGTATAGATAGTGATGACTACTTTTCTGAGCCAATAAATTATTAAGAGAGGTTGTTACTTCCCTTCACCTACTTCTTTTAGCACCTTACACTGTGTGGAATCCTAGCAGGTGGCAACAAGGAGGGCTGGAGAAAGCTCCTCCCACGAGGAACAGTCAGAATGAACAAATACACACACATGATCTCATCTTTCCCCAAAAATAAGCCCTAGCATGATTTTACAGGATTTTTGGAGTTTGCTTGATATACAAGCCCTACTCCCAAAATAAGCCCTTGCTATCGCCAGGGCAAATGTCGTAGGAAAGGGGGAAACTGGGCAATTGACCAGGGCGCCCATTCCTTTAGGGGCCTCAGAGTTTCTATTCACAGATTAAGGCTCTTTAAGGACCTTTGGTGACTTCATGGTCATGTGACCATGATGTCACCAGAGGTCCTTTAACTGTGGGAGCCTATAGGAACAGAAGAGGAAACTGACTGGCATGTACTGTATGTGCAGTGTGTGTATTAAATTAATTATATTTGAATAAATGTTTATTTTTTGTTCAAGAATAAATTCGGATTGTTCATGGGAAAAAAAAAACTTGAAAATAAGCCCTAATCCGATTTTTCAGATAAAAAAATAATGTAAGACCCAACCCTATCTTATTTTGAGGGAGACTTGGTATGTATATGTGTTTATATTACTTAGCAGCTTACAAAATGTGGAATCCTCATGAGGTCTGGAGAAAGCCCCTCCCATGAGGAATAGTCAGAATGAATAAACACATATAAATATATATACTCCGGGAAAAATAAGTATTGAACATGTCAACAATTTTCTAAGTAAATTAATTTCTCACCAGATGTCAATAACAACCCATTCAATCCACACAGGATCCAAAATCAAACCATAGATGTCCATAATGTAAGTTATCTGTAATAATGATAAATGATACTGGCAAAAAGTACTGAACAAATAAAGAAAGAGAGGAGCAAAAATCGATGGAAATGCTTGATACTAGCTGAACTCTATCAGTAATTATAAAGAACTAGCTGTGAGCCCGATGCAAATGCATCGGGATTCTAGAACGTGCATTAATTTGATTATAGTAGATAGCTATTTTTTATTTTATTATTTATTTTGTTTTGTTTTTTTACTATTTTTATTATTATTAAATTTATTTATTATTTGTTATTTTAAGTGAATTTATTTGTATTAAGTTTATTTTATTTTATTTAAAAACCGCATCTGCTTCGCGGTTGCGGTAATCCCCATAGAAAGTATAGGGGGACTTGCGGCAGGTGCGGCAAAACCGCACTTGCCGCACCTGCCGCAAGTCCCCCTATACTTTCTATGGGGATTACCGCAACCGCGCCGCAACTTGCACTTGCGGCGCGGTTGCGGTAATCCTTATGGGGATTACCGCTACCGCGCCGCAAGTGCTCGCACTCAGCCAGCGACTCGCAATGCGGCGCGGTTGCGGTAATCCTTATGGGGATTACTGCAACCGCGCCGCAAGTGCTCGCACTCAGCCAGCGACTCGCAATGTCCTGGCGGCCATTGCTCGCGCTACCTGAGCGGGAGATCGCTAGCTTTGTGGCCGAGCCTCTGGTTCTATTTTCGGCCAGCGACTCGCAATGGCCGCTTCGCGGCCATTGCTCGTACTCAGCCTGCGCGAGCAATGGCCTCGCGGCCATTGCTCGCGCAGGCCAACGACTCGCATTGGCCGCTACACGGCCAATGCTTCGCCGTGGTGACGTCACAGAGTGACATAGCCACGGTCTTTGCCGGGGTCCGACATGGAAGTGCCTACGGCAATTATATAGTAGATAATATCCATTGTTCATTTCCATGGTGCCACAAAAGAAACAGCTCATGATTGGTAAAACCAGTGAGCTGTCTCAAGACCTTTGCAACTTTTTTGTTGCAAAACATATTGATGGCTTTGGTTACAGAAGAATTTCTAAATGACTGAAGAGTCCAGTGAGCTCTGTCTCTCCAGAGGACACATTATTCCCATGTACGGTATGGACAGCCAAACATGTAATACTTAATTTTCCCTGCAGAGGAGCTGCAGGAGTATCAAGCAGGTGATAGCTTTTTCCATTGCTTTTTTTTTATTTTTGCATTTCCCAAAGCATAGCTGGGATTTTATACCTTTCTGATGGTTTGTTTGGCAACATCTTACTGTACCTGCTTTTTTTGTTTTTGGCCGCCCTCATCATTTGGGGAGGAGGGTGGGGGCACATTCCTGTAACAGATGTTGACTGCAGCAGAATTTACACGGCCTTTTGTATGTGCCTAGCAGACATAAAATAACAGCCTTCTGCTACATGTCAATCACCATTATTATGAGCTCAGCCCTCGACTAATAAAAAATGACATGTATGTGAGGAATTCTATGCAGAATTCAGCCGGGCGAGCTGCTCCGGATAATTATACATTTTACAAATATCCAGACACCTTCTATTGTAATCATACAGGCATTATTAACGGCTTGCGGTCTATTCAGGTAGGTACTTGTCAGCAGGGGCTGCAGTTTTGGGTAAGAACTTGTCAGGGGTTCTATAAATTTAGATGACGGCAGGTAAACCGGCAGGTAACGCCAGGGCAGGTGGAAACGCCTTAGGCCTACGTTGAGAGAAATGCCACCTAAGAAATATAAGCAATAAACATTTCATGAGACATTTTATAGGACAAGTGGAGATCACAGTTTACAGATTCCAGCGTCTGAATTATAGCAAGGCTGATTTATGGCGGAAAAACAGCAAACAGCTACATAAAGTAGACGGGGTTGGACTAGTCCAACGGAGTCCAGAGGATTCTCCACGTTCAAAGGCATAACACCAAAAACCTGGGCCTCACTCTGTAACAATATGTAAATAGAGTCTGTGGAGCCTCGGTTAGGAGTCTCAAACACAGGACTAGCCAGATATCTCTCCAGGGAAGGACCCAGCCAAGGGATGGCTCCTTGCGGAGAACACCATAACCACCATGTTAAGAGGCCCTTTTAGTCAATATCCAGCTCTTTTACAAGCTTAGAGATATGACAAGGGAATATCAAGGCCAGGTATCCATCCACAGACTGCTGTTTCGGGATGTTGCCCCTCATCAGTGTGGAGTAGGATTCTGGCTAGGTGTAAGCAAGGCCTAGAAGACCAACATCACAAAGCATTCACTGATCTCAGGAAGACCAGTCCAAGAAAACACTACGGGCAGATGGCTAAAGCGCTCAACACAGTGAATTCCTAGGCGCATTGCTCCCTGGGAATTATGAATATGCAAATAGAGTCTTTGGAGCCTTGGTTAGGAGTCTCAAACACAGGACTAGCCAGATATCCCTCCAGGGAAGGACCCAGCCAAGGGGTGCCTCCTTGCGGAGAACACCATAACCACCATGTTAAGTGACCTTTTAGTCAAAGTCCAGCTCTTTTACAAGCTTAGAGATATGACAAGGGAATACCAAGGCCAGGTATCAATCCACAGACAGCTGTTTCGGGGTGTTGCCCCTCATCAGTGTGGAGTAGGATTCTGGCCAGGTGGAAGCAAGGCCTCACTCTGTAACAATAAATTGCAGGGAAGAAAAGGTGTATCACAGTCCGCGCTGCCAAATCCACTCATTCTAAAGGAACACACGGGTAGGTGATGCTTCAAAAAGAACTCCTTTATTACCTCTGACGCGTTTCGGTGCCCTCCTGGCACCTTCCTCAGGAGGGCACCGAAACGCGTCGGAGGTAATAAAGGAGTTCTTTTTGAAGCATCACCTACCCGTGTGTTCCTTTGGAATGAGTGGATTTGGCAGCGCGGACTGTGATACACCTTTTCTTCCCTGCAATTTGTTGTGTCTCCACGTGTGAGTGGACGGTGGAAGTCCAGCAGCAGCCATCTGGAAATCATCATCTTACGCCTTCAAACCAGTTGTGGGTCTCACAACTGATTTAGGTGAGTGGATTCCTTATACACCACCTTAACATCAAGTGTCATAGTGATAGGGCACTATTGCGCCTCTTGTTCCCCTCCCTTTTTCTTTTATTGATACAGTCACTCTGTAACAAGGCTGTCACACCTACAATGTGCATGTCCAATTGTGTAGGTGGGGGTTATATAAATAAAAAAAAAGGGGAAAAAAAGGTAAGATCCAAACAAAGCTAAAAAAAACAAACAAAAAAATCACCTTATCAACATTTTTTTAATAAAATTTCATCCTTGATAAAATAAGATTTCTATATAAAAGTAATAAACAACTTTGTGTCACAAAATCCAACATTTTAAAAAAGAAACAGTGGCAGTGCCACCTGATCGCCACGTACCCCCAGGTAGATCAGATCTGCTAATGACTGTCATGGTGGTTCCTAAGAAAAATAAAAATAAAATTCCTTCCCTGATAAAACAACATTTCTATATAAAAATGATAAACAACTCTGTATCACAAAATCCAACATTTTGAAAACAGAACATCGGCAGTGCCACCAGGTTGCCCTCAAGGCAGATCATATCTACCACTGACTGTCATGACGTACCCTAAAAAATAAAAATAAAATCCCACTCATGAAAAAACAAGATTTCTATATTAAAGTGATAAACAACTCTGTGTCACAAAATCCAACATTTAAAAAAAAAAAAAAAAGTAACAGCGACAGGTGCCCCCGACGCAGATCACATCTGTCAGTGACTGTCATGAAGGATCCTAAAAAATAAAAATAAAATTCCACTTCCGATAAAAAAAAGATTTCTATATAAAAGTATAAAAAAGAACTCTGTGTCACAAAATGCATCAATTTTAAAAAGAAACAGCCAGTGCCACCAGGTTGTACCCAGGCAGATCAGATCTGCCGTTGACTGTCATGGCGGTTCCTTTAAAGCCTTAGTGACAAAAATGTAAGAAAATATTTAAAGCGTAGCTACCTATAGGTGGCACTAGAGAGGCAGTTTTTAATTTGCATACTTTTTTCCCAGAAAGCATTGCTCTTCCAACTAGATTTTCACAAGGAGAGTAAATACATGTGTCTTGACGTTTCCATGCCTGTCACAAGTTCATCAACTCTATATCACTAATCTATGAGGTCAGACCAGGCACCTCCTGCATACAGGAGCAAAACAAGGCAAAGGTGTAAATTCCCCTGTCCAAACCCATCACACCACGACTCTACTTCTTTGCTATGTAACAAGGACCATTGTTTAAGTGACAGGTCTACACCGTCACAACAGTAATTGTGTAGCTGGTTCAGAAGACGGAGGCTCCCTGTAGGCAAATGATTGGCATTCTGTGTGCACTATTTACAACTCTATTTCACCTTTCACACCCAAGGACATTTTTAGAGGGATACTTAAGTCATTAACCCCTTTCCTGACCATGTAGTTAGGTCTTGTAGTAGGAGATTAGAGGTCAAAGGGATGAGATCTGGGTGGTCCTTTGGTTACAGACAAAATCATTTTGATGTGCACAGAACAGCTCAGTTCTTAAAGGTCAATATGTCCGAAAGGAAGGGGTTAAATCCCCTCCGCCAATGGAGGAGACCAGGATGGAATGAATACAGTAATTTATAAGGTCTATGCATTTCAAATCATAAGGCTTTTTCTTCAGGACATAAAACTAAAAAAAAAAATACAGGTGTTTATTGAACGTGTTTCGAAGCAACAGGCTTCTTCTTTAGGACATAGAACAACATCATGTCTAGAAGAAGACGCCCCATGCTTCAAACCGCGTAGACTCAATAAGCTACAGTAGTCATCCATCTTGGTCTCCTCCATTGGCAGCAGAAATTTTATCCCTTCCTTTCTAACATATTGACCTTCATCCTGCAAGTCCGCATCCACCTATTCACACTTTTTTTCTGTGTATGTGGACATACAACTCCAACCAAGTGAGCATGTTATTCCACCCAAATAACACCCTATGGCACTTGTATTTTTTCCATCCTATTCTTTTGCAGTTATTAAACGTGTTGTCCAATACAGAAAACTCAATTCCATATATCCAAATCTCAGTTATAAATAGAGGTCCCCTGTTTAGGCTCCTCATCTCTTTACGAGATTACCGAGAAGATTCGAAGGGTATCTCTTACCTTGGAGGACTAGAACACCTATTGATTTACATGGGCATGGTGTAATACCTAATCTCTCCTGTTGGGGCAGTTTAGGGAAGTTAAACATTTCCTGCCTGGTTCTTCACTGATTATAGATGATTACTTGAATTCTCATGGTTAGCTCATTAGCAAAAGACCATTATCACAAGTAGGGATTGCCCAAAGTGGAGAACTCCTTTAAGTTATCATTACACAATTATTTAGCTTTTTTTTTTAAAGTTATCTATATATTGAATGGCAACCAATATGGCTGCCAGGTTCTGGTACCTCGCATCTGCCTATATAGAGGCAGCGATGTATGTCTTCATAATAAGAAACTTCAATATATTTGCGCCAAGTGGAGAAACTAAATGACTGGATTTGGGGGTCTGTGAGAAAGTATTCTGAGGGGCTACCATCGTTCATATCCATGTTTATCTTTGTAAAACCAGGACAATCAATAAGATCTAATAGCTTATTTGTGAAGGATCTCAAAAGAACTAGACGGTACTGGTAAGTAATTGACACTTGAGTGAGATTCAAATGGGGATATGTTCTAGTGGATCTTCGGTATGATGTTTGTCACGTACCTGCTTCTCAGCATGTGACTTGGGGTTGCGCCTGCTAGTATTAATATATCTCCTCTCACTCAATCCAGCACTCGACCTCTGTCCTATGTTGAAAGGGAGCATAAATCACACCCCGACACAGACCGCGCACCCCGCTTCACACACACGCTGCCACCAATCACCGGATTTGGGCGATGATTTCCCTCAAACTAAGACTATCAGACAATCAACAAGATCGCACCCTCTCTAGGGTTATGGGTTCTTTAGAGTATACGAGGTTCAAAATTATTACATTTGTAATCTTTAATATAAAAAGTACAGTGCTTACAAAAAAAAGATATAAAAATAGAAGTAAAAAGTGACATACAAATATGCAAGAAATAGTTCTAAAATAAAAAGGGAGAAATTTACAGAAATCCCTAAACTTTGCAGATTGAATTTTGTATCTTAAGGGGGAGGGAGGAAAATGGAATGTGGTTCACAGCAGTGTTTCAGCTGCCCCAAAATCTGTGACAAAGAACTCTTGGCTGGCGTGTGTTCTTATAGGGTCTGGTGTGAGGTCAGATTTCTAGACAAGCCTCCATTTTACTATTCTAATTCTGGGACTATGATTGGGGCCCTCATTCATTTAGCCATGCATATATTATTTTTAAAATGCTCTTTTATCTTAAACCATTCTCTTTCCCACAGTAAATACAAATGGTCAGGCTGTACTAGTCCCATTTGGATGAGTCTTCAAAGGCATAAGAGGTGTAAAATGGTTCACTCTGTGGTTTCTCAGGATGGCCCCCTGGAAAGGCTGGAGTCTCAATCCAGGAAAGCCAGCTTTGTGTTCAGATAAAATCGGTTGTGACCTTTGTGTAGTGACAGAGAATTTAACCATTAACTGCTGGGTGTCCATTTCCTCAGATACATATTTCACTACATATCTTTTAATTAGGGATCTTAATCATTTTTTGGGTACACTTCATCTAGAATTAACCTGCTTCGGCTCACCTGGTTTAGCCATGTACCACACACCTGATGGTGGTTCCCATGAGACATGTTTGCGATACAACTGAAGAAACTCAGAATACAATTTTATGACATAAAGAATAAGATATTTAAGTCCTGAGAATTTTGAATTGGGCCCCATTACAGACTTATACTTTGGTATCCAGAAGCTTTAAATCACAGCTCTGGTTGAACTGAATGGACTTGCTCCATTTTTCAGTCGAATCCTGTAATCGTGTAAGTCACGAAGAGTCAGCGAAAGCTAACTTCTATCAGACCAGGGTGTAATAACCCCATTGATTACTGTTAATAATGTCCCAAATAGTAGTCAGGGATCAAATTGTATAAACAAGATGAAGAAATTCTGAGCCTTAGACGCAGACAGTTTTTATGGGAAAAAAATGCCACTAGTAACTGTACGCATGTTGCCATGTTGTTGTATGAGAGAGTCCGGAGGTCTTAGACAGAATGGAAGGGCTACTTTGGAATATTTACCAATATTTGCCAGCTTTTCAACATTGTATGCAGTGGACAACTAATTATGGTATTATGATTGTGCTTTTGCTTATATAGCGACATCATATTTGCTTTGTGATTGTAAAGCTTTGTGAGTTGCTGAGATGTGTCCATATAGTTGGTCCCATTTTTGAGACCACGCCAATTACACCCCCTGATCATGCATTGGGACCATCAAAGCTTCAGAAGCCGGCTTTCTACAAGGTTTTGTCAACACTTGAAGATTTACCAACTCTGCAGAATTTCAGGAAGTCTCCACTTTTTTCACAAGCCTCCCGATTGTTCCAGGATAGTTGTGAAATTTGTCTGTACCCCACCATGTGGCCTGGTGTGGGACTACTGTTGCATGTTCCTTTAGATTATGAGACACAAAGAGGAATGCCTCCTGAGTCAGGAGGTCTTACCAGATACTCAAGAGGTGCACCAAGGCATACGTTTTTGGGGCCTGTATCTGAGAAGATTGGACCTTTCTACAAGGTTTCATCAGCACTTCAAGATTTGCCAATCTACAGAAGTACGGGAAGTCTCCCGTTTTTTCACTAACCTTCTGATTGTTCCAGGAGAGTTGTCAATTTGTCTGTACCACATCAATGTGGCACGGTGTGGGACTATTGTTGCATGATTCTTTAGGACATGAGGCACAAAAAGGAATACCTCCTGAGTTAGAAGAAGGAGATCATACCAGGTTATTCAAGAGGTGCACCAAGGCATAACATTTTTGGGGCACTGTATCTGCTTGGATTTGGACCTTTAGATGGCAAAAAGCTCCCCCATATCACTGACCAATAAACGTGACTTGTTTACCCTGATCTAGAATACCTTTCTTCCAGCCTCATTATTGTGAAGGTTCATGAGCCGCCGGGCACTTTTTCTTATTTCTCTGGCATCCACAAACTTCCTGGAGAATTCAATTCCATATTTGATATCAGCAGAACATCCTCCCCATTTCCAACCTTCCTCCTGATTGTAGTACCTTGCTTCTCTCTGTCACAGCCACAGTTACTAAAATTTCCTTGGCTGCAGGCAGAGGTTACAGCATGTGCTACCCCAGCGGCAGTGATGGCGTAGGTAAAGGCGGCTTCCCTGCTACCTGCAGAGACAAAACACAAAAGCTTCATGAATATGGGAATTACAACAAAATAATACAAGATTAGTCTTGTCAACGAATCTTCTCAAATTCGGATTAGTCAAATCCAGGCATCATCATGTAGGAGTGTACACAGTGGAAATTGTGTCCATTCCTGGAGCTGGTGGACACCACCCCACCATGTTTACACTTGCTGGGGACACCACCTTATCATCATTAATTAGGAGCGTACACATAGACTGTCCATTCCTGGAGCTGGTAGACACCGCTCCATTTTTGCATTTCCTGGGGCCACCAATTTATGATTGCCAGGTGTGTACACATAGGGTGTTTATTGCTGGTGTTGGCGACCACTACCTGGGGCCATCACCTTATCATTGTCTAATAGTGTACATATGGTGTTCATTCCTGCCGCTATACTTTCTGGAATCACGACTCCTGGTAAACACTAGCCCTTCTTCACACTTGCTGGAATCACCACCTTATTATCAGCTAAAATAGACACATAGGGTGACTCTAAGAAGAAGTGGGCAGGCCCACAAAATGTTGCGCTTTTCACTTCTGTATCCCCTACCACCACACCACTTGGTAAGTCTAATACTATCAGCCATATTGCCCCTATTTGACATACCTTTTTCTATACGGTATGTTGTAATATAGTGTCCATCTCTTGGAGCAGGTAAATACCATCCCACCTTCTTTGTGCTTCCTGGCACATCCACCTTATTATTGTGCAAGAATGTACACATAGGGTATCTATTCCTGGAGCTGCTAAACACCCCTCCCCCACCACAATATGTTTGCACTGTCTGGGGCTACCACCTTTTAGTCTATGAGTGAACACTTATGGTGTCTATTCCAGTAGTTGCTACATCACTATCATTGTACTTTCTCGAGCCACCACCTTATTGTCTAGGAGTACACACCTAGGGTGCCCATTCCTAGAGCTAGTAAACTACAATAAACCCTCTTTATAGTGTATGGGGGCATCATCTTATCTTTAGAAGTATACATTTAGGTTGTCCTTTCCTAGAGTTGATAGACACTGCACCACCATCTTTGTAGTTGCTGAGTACATCATCTAGGAGTGTACACAGTACATAAGATGTCTATTCCTATAGCTAGTTGTTGCCACCATACTCCACCATCTTGGCACATGGTGTCATCACCTTATCACCCCTTGCATAAAACATCTGATCTATAACAACCCAACAATTCCATCCAAAACATCCATTTTCATGGGAGAAGATAAGGAGATTGGATCACAACCAAAACATAGGAACGGAAGGGTGTATCTTCACGATACGGAATAGGTATAGGTCCAAAACTGATAGTGCCAAGTACTACAATCTGACAAGATGAGCAGGAAAACACCTATGTTCAGATTCCTGAGTGAGTGTATTTACGCACAATGAATATCTGAAATCCTTCTCATTCTTGTATGACCTGAAAGGTACGTAATGTCGCTGTCATGCAAGAGACGAGGCTGTCACTGTCATTAGGACACATTCTTTGTCTACGCAGACCAACATAAACACCGCTATATGTAATGTGTCACACGAGGCCACTAATACATTGTTATAGAAAGCGTGGTGGATTAAAGGGCACCTGTCATGTATGCGTAGGGCAAATATTCAACAAATTTAAGAGAACTCTTAAAAAAACAAAGCAGTCTTAGATTAGAATTTACTTTTATGTAAACGTAAACAGTTAGTTTTAACCTCCCGTGACATCGAGGTTGAGACAGAATTCGTATCGGGGAAAACAACCTTTAGGTTACTCTTAAGGCTTGTTTCACACTGCAGTTTTTTTCCTGATCAGGTTCCATCCAGTTTGTGTGCCAAAACCAGGAGAGGAACTTGCAGAGAAATACTATAGTTGAAAGATTGTGACAGCTATTCTGAGTTTTGGAGTCTCTCCTGGTTTTGGCACACAAACTGGATGGAACCTGATCAGGGAAAAAAACTGCAGTGTGAAACCAGCCTTAGGCCCCTTTCACATCAGCGTTTTTTGAAATTTGCGGCAGATGCGGTGAAAAAACCGCATCTGCCGCAATTACCGCATACCGGCTGCTCTTGCGGCGCGGTTGCGGTAAACGCCATGCAAAGTATAGGCGTACTTGCGGCACTTGCGGCAGGTGCGGCCGCGAAAAAAAACGCGGCTGACCGCGGTTTTTTTCGCGGCCGCTCCTGCCGCAAGTGCAAAACCGCACTTGCCGCACCTGCCGCAAGTACGCCTATACTTTGCATGGCGTTTACTGCAACCGCGGCGCAAGTGCAGCCGGTATGCGGTAATTGCGGCAGATGCGGTTTTTTCACCGCATCTGCCGCAAATTTCAAAAAACGCTGATGTGAAAGGGCCCTTAGGCACCTTTCACATCAGCGGTTTTTTTAAATCGCGGCAGATGCGGTGAAAAAAACGCATCTGCCGCGATTACCGCATAACCGCGGCTGACCGCGGTTTTTTTCGCGGCTGCACTTGCCGCAAGTGCCGAAACCGTACTTGCCGCACCTGCCGCACACTTACCGCAAGCCCCATAGACATTGCATGGGGCTTGCCGCAACTGTGCCGCAAGTGTCGCGGTTATGCGGTAATCGAGGCAGATGTGGTTTTTTCACCGCATCTGCCGCGATTTCAAAAAACCACTGATGTGAAAGGGGCTTAGGCTTTGGGATATCTCAACCTGAAGAGTAATATTGGAGCCTGTGGGCTCCAATATGAACTCTTTAATAGTTGCCCCAACCTACCATTGGTTGATATGACTTCGAGCAGTTTTTAGTCTCCCCGATCCTATCCCTTCTGATGAGCGGTAACCATTAATACACTGTGCGCAGAATTATTAGACATATGAGGATTTTGATCACATGATACTTTTTCTACATGTTGTCCTACTCCAAGCTGTATAGGCTTGAGAACCAACTACCAATTAAGTAAATCAGGTGATGTGCATCTCTGTAATGAGGAGGGGTGTGCTGTAATTACATTAACACCCTATATAAGGTGTGCTTAATTATTAGGCAAATGCCTTTCCTTAGGCAAAATGGGCCAGAAGAGAGATTTGACGGCTCTGAAAATGTCCAAAATTGTGAGATGTTCTTGCAGAGGGATTCAGCAGTCTTGAAACTGCCAAACTTTTCAAGCGTGATCATCGAACAATCAAGCGTTTCATGGCAAATAGCCAACACGGTCGCAAGAAGCGTGTTGGGCAAAAAAGGTGCAAAATAACTGCCCATGAATTTAGGAAAATCAAGTGGAAGCTGCAAAGATGCCATTTGCCACCAGTTTTGCAATATCTCAGAGCTGCAACGTTACTGGAGTATCAAAAAGCACAAGGTGTGCTATACTCAGGGACATGGCCAAGGTAAGGAAGGCTGAAAAACGACCACCTTTGAACAAGAAACATAAGATAAAACGTCAAGACTGTGCCAAGAAATATCTTGAAAACTGATTTTTAAAAGGTTTTATGGACTAATGAAATGAGAGTGACTCTTGATGGGCCAGATGGATGGACCAGAGGTGGATCAGTAAAGGGCAGAGAGCTCCACTCCGACTCAGATGCCAGCAAGGTGGAGGTGGAGGTACTGGTATATGGGCTAGTATCATCAAAAACTTGTGGGACCTTTTCGGGTTGAGGATGGAGTGAAGCTCAACTTTCGATTTTCATGCAGGACAATGCTCCATCACATGCATCCAATTACTCCACTGCGTGGCTGGCCAGTAAAGGTCTAGAAGAAGAAAAAATAATGGCATGGCCCCTTGTTCACCTGATCTGAACCCAATAGAGAACTTGTGGTCCCTCATAAAATGAGAGATCTACAGGGAGGGAAAACAGTACACCTCTGGGAACAGTGTCTGGGAGGCTGTGGTGGCTGTTGCACACAATGTTGATCATAAACAGATCAAGCAACTGACAGAATCTATGGATGGAGGCTGTTGAGTGTCATCATAAAGAGGTGGCTATATTGGTCACTAATTTTTTGGGGTTTTGTTTTTGCATGTCAGAAATGTTTATTTCTAATTTTTGTGCAGTTATATTAGTTTACCTGGTGAAAATAAACAAGTGAGATGGGAATATATTAGGTTTTTATTAAGTTGCCTAATAATTCTGCACAGTAAAGGTACCTTTACACGCCGCTACAACAGGTGGAAACAACCGGGTGCTTCACGTGCACGAGCACGTAGCAACGATTACAAACGGTACCAGATACCGCCTTTACACGCCGCTACAAGGTGCTCTACAGAAGGTTTAATCTACCTCTGGATGCAGTCGCCGGGTGCCTCAAGTTACCTTCTGTAGAGCACTTTACCTCATTTACACGCCGTAACAGAAGGTAATATGGGAGGACCTGGTGCAGCAGGGACAACACATAGGCGTGCCAGAATTGTGGATTACAAGACGTTCGTACGATGATAGGACGAAGCAATAGCATCATGATTGGCCAGCGCAGGAGGATGACTAATACATGACGCTCGAGCAATTGCGTCGTGTGACTGGTCAGCTCATGAAATATGCCGCCCTATGCAGCGACAACCATTCGCAACGCAGGAGCTTCCTCCATTGATCGCTGAAGGGGGGTGGTTTCCCGGAGGCTGTGTCACGCCCCAGGGATTTATCTAGGTGGCGAAAAAACCTTACCCTACCGTATTTAGACACCGTTACCATCAGGGTTGAAATCAACCTGTTTTAGAGCACTGCTCTGAAACAGGTGCCGCAAGTGACGGGTGGCAACAACCTACTTTACGCGCGCTACCTCGGGTTGATTTGGCGGTGCAAGATACATTTGTCTCATACACCCGGTTGTTTCCACCCTGTTGTAGCGGCGTGTAAAGGTACCTTTATAGTTACCTGCACAAACAGATATCCTCCTAAGATAGCCAAATCTAAAAAACCCCACTCCAAAAATATTAAGCTTTGATATTTGAGTCTTTTGGGTTGATGGAGAACATAGTTGTTGATCAATAATAAAAATAATCCTCTACAATACAACTTGCCTAATAATTCTGCACACAGTATAAAGAAAGAATAGTTGGCTTCTCTCAATTGACTCCATTCTCTTTTATGGAAAATTAAAAATCAACCGAGGTAGGACAGAGTTATTCGCAACATGAATGCTTTGTACCAGGAGTACGAATTACATCATTCAGACTTTTTTTTGGATAGCCCAGTAGACACAGCATATCCACGATACTGTACAATTGGGAAGTATCAAATATACAATAGACCTTGGCTATAAGAGTGTCCTTCAATGCCTTACAACAGAGGTCCCAAACTTTTCTGATCTTGAGAGCCACATTTAGCTCTGAAAGACTAGTCCCCGAGCCACATTCAGCTCTGAGGGTCGCGAGCCAAAAACAGCTCTGAGAGAGGGTCATAAACCACATCCAGCTCTGAAGAGGGGGTCATGTGCCACACATCTAAATCATGAAGGAGAGGGTTACAAGCCATATCCAGCTTTGAGAGAAGGTTCGGGAGCCAGATTCAGCTCTGAGAGAGGGTCGTGAGCCACATTGAGCTAAGAGAGGGTCGCAAGCCACATCCAGCTGTGGGACAGGGTCACGAGCCACATCCAGCTCTGAGAGAGGGTCATAAGCCACACCCAGCTCTGAGACAGGGTCACTAGCCACATCCAACTCTGAGAGAGGGTCATGAGCCGCATCCAGCTCTGAGAGAGTGTAGCACGCTACATTCAGCTCTGAGAAGGGGTCGTGAGCACATCCAACTCAGAGAGGGTTACGAGCCACATCCAGCTCTGAGGAGGGGTCCAGGAGCCACATTTAGCTCTGAAGAGGGTTGCGAGCGACATCCAGCTCCCGACCCTCACAGTAGTGACCCCCCAGAATCTCCATCACTGGTATGATGACAGCCAACCTTACTAGAAACTTGATTCTAGCTCACCCAGTTGCTCTATGCTCATCCACCTGGGGCTCAGACACTGGTTTCCCTTTGGCCTCACATCAAGGATAATAGAAACATTTGGAATCCAGCTCAACAGAACTGGATTTTCCTTTTGATTAAGACTGCTTAGTGCAGTCGAAATGCGTCGACTGAGTAATGTCGACCATGTAAATTTTTCTTTTGTATGCACTATATTTTCTCTTGAAAAATAAAAAGAAAAGGAAAATTGAGTCATGTTGAGCTTGACTCCAATTTTTCTATGTTCCTAACTTACCCCCATTCAGATCTGCTCTTCTGTGTGGGACTACTCACAAAAGTCATCATCTGGAGAGCTGCTCTTCATGCTGCTAAAGCACCAAGTTGGATAACTACTGGGAGCCATGTATCACGAGCCACAATTTGGGGACCTCTGTCATAGCCAAAGCCCCAACCAATTGACTGTGCCATACCGTTTCCACAACATACTGCCTTCTGCTTATATAGTAGTTATCACATGTGGACCACTCTGCAGTCTCTGTGAACTGCTCTGTGTCATGCTTCTGGGGAAGGCGCCCTAGAGTGGACCCACTGGGCCGTGGTACCGAACGCCCCTGGGTGAGCTAGTCCTAGTTTTAACCAACCCCTATACAGGGATTGTCAGAGGCAAGCCCAGGGGGTCTAAATACCACAGCTGCTAGTACCAGGGGGGCGGCTCGTAAGGTTAGCCTATGCTACGGCACAGCTAAGGAGTCAGGGATAACAGGGTACAAAGCTAGGAGAACAGGAATGGTGCTACCGTTTCACTTTACATGTATATGGAGCAATGGTATCTGTTGATTTGTAATTTTGCATTGCTGGTGAGATACAGATATCAGCATTTGTTAACTTTTTATCAAAGCATGCGCATGCGTACAAATCACACAGGCAGATGAATGGGAGTGCACGGTCATGCGCAGTCAAGCCAGCACCGTGCATCCCCATTATAAACATAGGGACTTGTGGTGGCTGTGCTCACATTGCGGTTCCTCTCCACAGAACGCTGCAGATGGGAACGCAAATGTGAACCCAGCCTTACATGCACATACAGATACACACACAGCTCTGCTACATGGACACTATATACTCAGCTCTGCTACATGTACAATACATGCACATACAAACACACACAGCTCTGTTACATGATCATACATATACACATACAGATATACACAGCCATGCACACAAACATATACAGATAGACACACATGCAGATATATACACATATAGATATACACACACAGGCACACACACAGAGACACACATGCAGATATACACACACATACAGATATACACACACAGACACACACATTCAGATATACACACATATACAGATATACATACAGATATACAGACACATATATAGACATACAGATATACAGACACATATATAGACATACAGATATACAGACACATATATAGACATACACACACACACATACAGATATACACACACATACAGATATACACACACATACAGATATACACACACAGATACACACATTCAGATATACACACATATACAGATATACATACAGATATACAGACAAATATATAGACATACACACAGACACACAAATACAGATACACACACACACATACAGATATACACAGACACATACAGATATACACACACATACAGATATACACACACCTACAGATATACAGTGTGAGGTAGCATTGCGGTTGCACGGACGCAGGCACGGAATCCAGGCACCAGGGTTCACACAAAAATGTTTTATTGCAACACAAGTCCAATATGTCACAGACTTCGGGTTCCGGGACGCAGCCGGAGTTGCTTGTTCCTCTCACTTCCCGGGCCACTCACTATCCTCATGAATTTCCAGGATCTAGCCACAAGTGCTCACTCCCTCACTAAGGACCACACCCAGGGCACCTGTTTCCCATTTAACACTTTCTGTTCCTGGAGGCAAAACCACTTCAAAACCCCGGAGTGGAAATATTCCTACACATGGAGGGAGCACAACCTGGGTGAGACGTACCGGCCATCATAGATAACCCCGGTCACAGTCTCACAACAGACAGACACACACATAGATATATACACACACACATACAGATATACACAGACACACAGATATACACACATACAGACAACATACATACAGATACATGCACACATACAGATACCCACACACACATATTACCTCATCCTGCTTTTCTTGATCGGTGCCCAGCAGGAGAGAGCTGCACGGAGGCTGCAGAAGCTGAGCTGATGACGGTTCTTCTAGGACCTTGATTTCAGTCATGTGATCAGTCACATGACTGAACTGGTAGGTCCTTCAGACTCAGTTCAGCTCCCGGGGCTTTCTCTCATGCTGTTCACCGATCATAAAGATCGGTTCATAGCTGAAAACAGGGCAGCTGTCTGTGATCGGATCTCCTCTACTTCCGCTCACAGACAGCTGTGGGCCCTCTCACTTCTTCAGGGCCCTGGCACCTGCCCGGGTATGCCAGGTGCTGGCGACGGGCCTGCTCCTATCCCCTTCTCTCAGAGGCCTTTTGAGCATGATGACAATCCAGAATCCCGGAATAACTTTTGCCCAGTTAAAAGATAGAGCCATCCACCTCCAGTAGATAGAGGAGACCCAGGATATAAACTCTATTCAAGGTCCTACAGCAGCACCTCAGCAGCCAGGAGCATCAGTGACATCTGCCGTGTTAGTGACTGCTGCTGACCGCAAAAAGCCTATCTCTAATGAGGCTCTCAACCAAAAGCTAGATGCCCTGATGGACACTGTTGTTTCCATGGCTAAAGTCATCAAGGAGCTGCGTGGATCCAAGCCTGCACCCAAGATCGAGTGGGCGACCAGTAAGGAGGATGTCCCGTGGATGAGGTCCAGGAAGTACCAAGCGACGAGAGGACAACCCAGCAACCGCTATCAGCCGGATGGACAACCCATTTGCAGCCATTGCAAGGAACCAGGTCACTGTGCCCGGGAATATGCTTTAAACGAGGATCCCCTGGGAAGGCGGGCCGCTCCTCAGATATAAACTCTCAAGGTCCTGCAGCCTGGTATGACAAGTTCGTGGGAGGACGTCCAGTCTTCCCTATCGTGTTGGATGGCATTCCCTTCAGCGCCTTGTTGGATACCGGGTCCCAGATAACATCAATTCCACATGTTCTCTACAAAAGGTACTGGGCTGATTCAGACATTTTTAGTGGTCCATCTAACGTTGCATTGAACATATGGGCTAGCAATGGTGAAATAATACCGCAAGTTTGGTTCAGAGAAATGACAGCCCCTGGGCAGCGCCTTTAGTGTTGGTTAAAAATAAGGACGGGACTATGACAATGTGCGTAGACTACCGGCAGATCAACTGCATTACACACAAGGATGCATACCCGTTTCCTAGGATTGAGGAGTCATTAGCCGCATTAAAATCTGCTAACTACTTTTCCACCCTAGATCTGACTAGTGGGTATTGACAAGTTCCTGTGGCAGAGACTGACAAGAAGAACACAGCGTTTACTATGCCGATGGGCCTCTGTGAGTTCAATTGTATGCCGTTTGGACTCTGCAACGCACCCGGTACCTTCCAACGCCTAATGGAGAGCTGCCTAGGACATAAGAACTTTGAAACTGTCCTCCGGTATCTGGATGACATCATAGTCTACTCGAAGACATATGAACAAAATCTACAAGACCTGGCAGAAGTGTTTGAAGCCTTGTCCAGTTACAGCATGAAGATCAAACCATCCAAGTGCCACCTTCTCAAGCCAAAGGTGCAGTATCTAGAACATGTCGTGAGTTCAGAGGGAGTAGCACCAGATCCTGATAAAGTCACAGTGATAAGGGATTGGCCAAGACCCACCAATGTGAAAGAGGTGAGGCAATTCCTGGGACTGGTGGGCTATTATAGAAGATTTATCAGAGGGTTCACAAAGTTAGCAGCTTCCCTACAAGACATCCTGGTAGGACAGTCAAAAAGGTCTTCAACCTGTAATCACCCTTTCCAGTAGAGTGACAAGAGGGAAGAGTCCTTCAAAAAGCTAAAGTGTGTGCTGACAGGAGAAGAGATCCCGGCGTATCCGGATTACCATCAACCTTTCATTCTGTACACGGATGCCAGCAATGTGGGACTGGGCGCAGCACTGCCACAGAAGCAATGAGGCAAAGGAGAGTTATTGCCTTTGCAAGCAGGAAACTCCAGCCTACGGAAAGAAACCCTGGGAATTACAGTTCCTTCAAGTTAGAACTACTGGCAGTAGTTTGGGCTGTGACTGAGCGTTTCAAGCACTACCTGGCAGCTGCAGAATTTACTATCTACACTGATAACAACCCGTTGACCCACCTAGACTCAGCAAAATTAGGTGCGTTGGAGCCAGCGATGGATAACCCGGCTGTGTAACTACAATTTTGTCATCAAATATAGGGCAAGCCGCAAGAACAGGAATGCAGATGCCTTATCCCGGATGCCACACCTGAAAAACGTGGAAGAGGAGCTGGAAGAAATTGAACTACCGGCTTTTCACCATTTTAAGGTAGAACAGTATCAACCTGGCATCTACCAAAAACAACAGCAGGCAAATCTCAACCCATTAGCGCACCATGGATGGGCTGACACCCAGGACAGCGATCCAGCTGTGAAGCTAGTGAAAGAACTGCTTACACAACAAGGTGTATACCCTAATCAAAATGCTCCAGCTGAGACCCAACAACTCTGGAAAGAAAGAAGCAAGTTGTTCCTATATCAAGGGAAGCTCTGCAGAAGGCACACCAACCCTAAAACACATGAGTTGGTCTGGCAGATTATCATACCCAAGAGAGACGTCAAAATGGTCTTAGAAGCCTACCACAATGGTACAGGTAATTTTGGATGGAGAAGTTGGAAGTACTCTTAAGAGAGAGATTCTACTGGGTTGGCATGAGAAAATCAATTGAAGATTGGTGTACAAAATGTGGCCCATGCAACCTCAGAAGAAATGATCAACAGAGTCAGAGAGCCCCACTCCAGTCCATAGTAACCAAGCAACCATTTGGGTTAGTTGCGTTAGACCACAACCAAGCTGTCACGAAGCCGGTCAGGCTATGTCTATGCCTTAACCATCGTGGACCATTACTCCCACTTCTTAGTGGTGGTACCCGTCAATGACCAGGCAGCGAAGACAGCTGCAAGAGCATTTCAGACACATTTCTGTAGACCTCATGGCTACCCGGAACAAGTCCTTGCAGATCAAGGTCCAGCTTTCGAGTCAGAGATTTTCCAGGAATTCTGCAACACGTATGCTGTAAGAAGATCCACACGACAGCCTATCATCCTCAAACCAATGGCTTATGTGAAAAGATGAACCATATTGTGATTGACCTGTTGAAAACCTTACCAGAGTCAGAGAGAAATCAATGGCCAGTGAAATTATCCGACTTGTAGACTTGTACAACCATGTCCCGGTGAGTTCTACAAACTGCACCCCTGCCTACCTTATGCAAGCAAGGCCGGAAAGCTGCCAATTGATTTAGATATGGGAATTCTGAAGCCAGATGCAGAAGTTGAAGAATCCAATTGGGATACCCTACGTCAACAGCAGTATCGCCAAGTACAAGAGTGCGTAGAGAAAAGTCTCCAGCAAGCTAGAGAAAGACAAGAGAGAACCTTTAACCAACATGCTCTAGCAACCCCATTACAACCTGGTGAGCAAGTTCTCAAGAGAAAGAGACGCACCAACAAATTGGATAATCAGTAGGAAATCACCCCATATACAGTTTTACCATCAAATTTAGACAATGCCAAAGTGTGTCTAATCAGCAAGGACGAAGGAAGGACATCAGCAGTTGTGTCAAGAGACCATCTCAAACCGTGTCCTGAAACCCTGAAGACACCGGAGTAACCTTACCCGTACAGGTCCAACCTGTCAGGAAAGAAGAGATGTGTTCCATACCGTCTTAGAAGATTTCCCCAAAACATGGCCAAATTACCATGGATCAGTAGTAGTTCCCATGATTGCTTCCCTCCAATGGTAGAACCAATGCCAGAACCCTACCACAAGAAGTCGAAAGACATGAAGAACTGGAAGTTGAGCCTGAAGAGGAAGAACCAATTCCTGGTCCAGTGAGCTTGCCAGTCTTACTATCAGATCTTCCCATCCTCAGTAGTAGCAGATACTCCAAGTAGGTACACGTCCACCCACACCATTAGGCTAAGTACACCCAGTACACCAGCATTACGCAGATCAAAGCATAGTACCCAGGGTCAGACACCGGCTAGGTACAAGGAATAAAGTGTGGAATCACATATAAAATGTAAATATGTTTGTTATAAAGTTAAATAGAACCCGGTAAAGTGTAAGTGTACGAAAAAGGGTGACAGTAGCATGGAGTTAGGTGGCAGCCACGGAGAGTAAGAACTTGGCCTCTTATGCGGTGACCCGAGGGCTTAGGAGCCTACTGCACTTAAACCAGAGACACCTGTAGAGACTTGTTATATTATAAATTATTATACTAGCAACGTTAAAAGCCCAGTACCTACAGAGACTATACTGTATGAACTCTTTACGTATTCTTGAACATTTTCTCCTTATTTAACATGGACCATACTTACCACAGAACTGGTTGTGGTAAAGACTATGTGTATATATTTACCAGCCGCAGAGGCAATAGACTCAACCCACGGAAGGACTGATTTGTTTTTAACTTTTTGGACTCTTTTTGCATTTTAGTGGTTGTTGTATTTTTTCGTTTGAGACTCAGTATTAATTGTTTGTTATATTTGTTTGTCTTCCTACAGTCCCGAGTACTGTTCTTTACTTAGGGGGAATGTGGCACCCCAGGGTTCATGTGCCACAGTAACACCACCACAAAGGGTTAACTCCCCACACAACCCACAACACTACAATGGCGCCTCCAGGCCAGAATGGGGGAGCTAAAGCTGCTTCCCTATATATTCTGGTGTGGAGAGGAAGTGGCAGTTAGTTCAGTTCCCAGGAGAACTGAGGAAGAAGGACCTGGGTGTAAATGAGCTTCGTTAGGTTCACCTCATGGTCCACTGTCCAGTTCCAGGCCGGCTAAGGTCTGAGGAAAGGAGAAGGAGCAGAGAGAAACACACCTGGGAGACCGAGTCCCCTGAGACTCACCCCAGAGAAGCGCATAGAACGGATACCGGATCCGATGCTGTGCCTGACACAAACAGCACAGTGAACACCGGATGAGTGAGGGTCCCACATCTTCTCTGTACCACAGCGAAGCAACACGGCGGGTTTAGGAACACTGAATAAGACTCAAGTTGCCTAGCAATTTGGTACCCGTGAGGGGAGAAAGGGCCGGCAGCTTAGCTAAAGCAGCAGCAGGGCCACACACACAGTGCAGAAACAGGGAGCCAAAGGACCCGGCCAGGGTGGGAGCAACCCGGCCCCTGCACAGACTCCGTGGACAGTACTCAGCTGATGTACCAACTTCAGTAAAGACTTGGAAAACTACAAAACGTGAGTCTCTGTAATCCTTGTGAACCCTGTTCTCCCTCACAAACTGCTTTCATCACTACTACCCTGGGGACCAGGCTCTGCCCGTGGAGAGCTGTCACATCACAGGCTGCCATCCATCATCCCCCGAGGTTCTGCAGGTCTGACCACATAGCCACAGGTGGCGTCACGACTCTCTCCCCTGTAAATACCCCCTTTGCTTGTGGGCTCAGGACATGGTCCGGACTAAGACCGCCATGATACCCGGTCCGGTACCGAGTACGCCGTCCCAGTGGGCTCCACAGGAGTAGCGCTTAAGGCTGTGAAGGGAACTAGATAATGATTGTGAGTTTCCCTGTATGCATAAGTCTCCACTGTTAGCTGTGGTCAGCAGTGAGGAATGCAGGGAAGAACCGTCCGCCCCCCTTTCCATTACCTCAGGGCCAGAGGCCGGTGCTGTATTGTGCAGGCAGCTGGAGTAGTCAAGCAGCTGTTGATTCTGTGTATTTTCCGGTGAAGCATGGGTCTCCTCTGTCTCCTCGCCATCGACGATTGCCTCCTGTTCTGTATCTTGTGGGGAGCGCTGCAAGAAGGACCCGTCTCCTCCTCACCATGCGCCAAGCAAGATGGCGCCTGGGTCTTCTCTGAAGGCTGTTTTAGGCCCAAAAATGTCTCCAAGGCTGTCCGCTGTGTCGGTGGACCAGCTGACATGGCTGTGAGGCCTTATCTCTCCTGGAACCCATGGAGGTAAGCGGTGGAGTATAAGCAGATGAATAAAATACTAATAAAGCTGAGGTGCAGGAGCTCCCTCGTCCAGAACCTGCTCAGCTCGGTATCCGGACACACCCCCCTGGACCATATTGTAATGTTGAGAACATGATGACTGTTGGTCGTGAGAGACGTAGCAAATCTTATTGACTTTAATTTGAAATATTATTTTTGCTCTGGTTTTAACATATCACTTCCATTCAAAATATACAACTATTCCTTTATGTCCCTTAACAATTTTCAGTACCATCCTGCGCCTGCTGACTTACCCATGTCAAATCCAAGGAGTGGAAGAAAACATTTAAACATTTATACATCGAGGCTTGGTTTTCTAATCATTTGATGGTTCGAGCCAAGGTCTGACAGTCGGCTGCCCGTGCCAGGAATTCTGGGTAAAGTCAATGACTGACTGCATACATTTTTTCGTAGCTTATTATACATTTATTTCCACGATTCCTCCTCACCGCTCCTCATCAAATGTTAAATATAAAAAGATGACTTTGGTATTGCAGAAATGTTAAACATGCCTTGGCAGTCTTCAGACGTTTTCTCGAAAACCCCATTCAAGATTGAAAAGTGGCAAAATCCTGGCTGTATAATAGATTCAGAGAAAACTGCAACCAAAACACACACATATTTGCAACATGACTACACACAAAAATGCCTAGTTATCATCCATGCCCACATTAAAAAAAAAAATAATTTCCATCAACAAGTTGGAAACGACTAGAAATAAAGGGGGGAGGATCGAAGAGAAATTGGTCCATAGCAGCATGGAAAGTGGTGAAAAATGTCACACTCTGCACAAAAACCTCAAACTCGGCACGACCTCAAGCACTTTTTGCCAACACAATCACATGTGAGGGCTTCATACATTTGTCATTCAACCCAAAAAAATTGAAAGATTTGCACCAATGTGCAATAATTTTGTCAAGAAGAATGTAGATATACAACACCGCTCCGAAAAGATACTAATTTTTTTTTCAAAAATATTCACCAATTTTGGGGTAAAATATTAGCGTATCCTATCCTTAAAGTTATCTACACTGATGTGGACTTGGATCCTCTGGTGTACCTCCTGAACGCACACGTGGGGGAGACGGACAAAACGGCCTCCAAACTACTTCTACACATACTCACTGCAGCCAGATGCTTGAAGCTCTGTTCTGGCGGAGATTGGACCCCCCTACATACACCGACCTGATATCCAGAAAGCTGACATAAGGAGGATGGAGTACTTGATGGCCTTAGTAAATGCTACGGTGGAACAGTTAAATCAGGTGTGGGCCCTGTCGGATTACTTCACCGCTCAGGAGGGGATCTGAGCACTTCAGCACCCCCGGTCCTCGGACATTCTTTTTCTCCACCCCCTTCTTTCCTCTTCTTCTTTTTACCCTCCCTCTTCTTAGCCTTCGATCTCTGTCTTTTATTATTTTATCCCTTTTCCTCTTTCTCTCCGTTTCTGTTCCGGTTATGGAGATGGGAACACCTCCCTACTGTGCATTTATTACAGGACAACCCACAGGGATGGACTATTCATACTATACTGTACCCCGCGCATGCTTCCCTGGATCCACAAGAGTTGAAAGGGGGGTAAGACTGAACTCGAAGGCACTTTCCACCCCAAAGACTGGGTACAATTGTTTAAAATGCCCTAATATTCCAATGTCTTGTTGTCCTACTGATGTATCAATGTCTTAATTCTAATGAAAACCGGTTAATAAAATTATAGTTGGAAAAAAAATATATTAGTGTATACTTGGTGAATGAAAGAGAAAAAGTATCAAATATGCCAAGAACCTTTGATATGATTGGTACAATTTGCTCCCTTTCTTCCCCCCTTCAACATCCTATAATGTGGAATGTGTAAGCCAAACCCTTTTTTAACAGTAAAATGTCCCTAAACTGTCCAGTAAGTCCCTATATATTCCTTGGTCAACTTTTGGGAAAACCCTACGAAAAACTGCATTATTGGCAAAAAAGTGAACTTGCCAAAAATGAAAAATACGTTTTGGAAGGAGGAAGAGGAAATCTCTTGTATGTGTGAGATAGCGGCGGGTTATGTTGTAAATGGCTGGTTTGTATCGCAGAGGCAGAGGTCCTCTGTGATGTGTACCTGGAATGTTAGCTCTGGAACTTGTAGTTCCATAAAGTTTGATACACTTTCAGGGCCAGATTAATAGGATGGTCAGAAGTGCTGGGCAGGACTGACAGTCCACATACCTCAGGATAGTGTAGATAGGAAAAGGACTGCGCTCCCGCTCCAATAAATCCACAGATTCAATCAGTGCAATTCATCCGTGGTTTTAATTCTACATGTTTCAGGGTTAAAACCCCTTTATCAGGAACACCACATAATAGGATGTACATCCTTGTCATTCGCTGGTCAGATATTTATAGACCAGTGATCATGTGTCATTGATTAGAATGAGGCTGTAAGAGTGACGTCATGACCTGACATTTATTACATCCGTAACAAAAATCCATATAATTACATTCATTCATTTCATTCATAAAAATACATAGGAAAAACAAAAGAAGACATAAGGCTGCCTTCACATCTGCAGATGCCTCCGCAGCGTTCTGCGGAGGCATCTGCAAGCCTCTGCATGCAGACGGCAGCCCCTATCTTTATAATGGAGCGCACGTTTCTGCAGATGCTTGCAGACCGCCGTGCGCTCCCATTGCCTGCTATGAATGATCTGTCCGCAGATCACACAGTCTCGTCCGCGCCGGAACGACATGTTGCGTCCCTGGTGCGGGCGAGAGTGTGTGATCTGTGCGATGCCTCCGCATGTGGACAGATCACTCATAGCGGGCAATGGGAGCGCACGGCGGTCTGCAAGCATCTGCAGACACCGTACCCTCCATTATAAAGATAGGGGCTGCCGTCTGCATGCAGATGCTTGCAGATGCCTCCGCAGAACGCTGCGGAGGCATCTGCAAATGTGAAGGCAGCCTAAAACAACTGATTACAAATGTAATAAAACACATCTATTCGTTGTGTAGTATGATCATTTATACATTCAGTTGAGAAAATCTCTAACTTAATTATTTTCATGTTAAAAAAAATATTATGTAGTAATTTTTTCAATTCCCTTTTGTATATTTATATATCCTCTTTTTACGAGTTTTATTTTTTTGTTTCTCTTAGGTTGTTGGAAGGCAGCAAACTCATTCTGGATCTCTTTTAACGTTGATGGTTTCTATTCTTACTGATGGCGCCACCGGACCCCCACAGCAACCCCCCAACCAGCCCTACCTACCCTTACTCCACCCAGACCTATGGCTATGGCGAGTGGATGGGGCTATGACACAGCTGGGGTGTGGGAATGGCTATTTGGAGTGGGTGTGGCTATGACATAGCTGTGGAGTGGCCGAGGCTATGCCAAGCTGTGGAGTGGGCGTGGCTATGTTGAGTGGGTGTGGCTATGTGGAGTGGGCAGGGCCACATACACATATACGCTCAGCTTTATATATTAGATTAACTGTAATTTATTAAAATATAGACTCCAATAGTTTTGTTATTATAATAAATAAAATTGGTAGAATCCAAAAAACATTAAAAAAAATATAAAATACATTTAAATAAATAAAAATTTAAATCATTAAATTATTAAAAATATACAAAATACCATTGAAGCTAAAACGGTTTTCTTGTGGATAAGTGAATGGTGACTAGTTAGGAAATCTTAATAAAAATCATGTGCATATTAATTGTCTACTAAATTGTGTTTTAATAAGTCACATTGTCTCTGTGTTTTGGAAGGTCCTGGAAAGACCAGACTTGCAGAAAAAAAGGACTTGGTGAAGAGCCCATGCGTGTGGAGCGTGCCAGAGCTCCTGGAAGGTAACCTGAGGAAAAGGAAAAGGGATTGTGTTCTGACAGGCTGTGGAGTCGGAATGGGTGTCCATTATGGTGAAGGCGAAGTCGGATTCAGGGAAATTGAGGAGTTCGGCTTCCTAGCTTCACAGCCAGGGCTGTGGAGTCGGAATGGGTGTCCATTATGGTGAAGTCGGAGTCGGATTCAGGGAAATTGAGGAGTTCGGCTTCCTAGCTTCACAGCCAGGGCTGTGGAGTCAGAGTCATGAAGTCAGAGTCAGTTACAATTTTGGTGGTGTTGGAATCTAAGTCAGAGTCATATTCAGGGAAATTGAAGAGTCAGAGTCGGAGATCTGGCTTACTGACCCCTTAGCACTAGTCTGACTGAGGTCAGTGAGTGAAGATTGCCACACCTTCACTGGGATACTCCAACGGGTTGTAGCTGAAGTTACGCATGCATGCGCGTGGAAGAAACGGACTATATGTTGTGTTGATCTCTGTAAAGCTGAAGGAAGGTTCCTTTTTGGTTACCTTATGTTGTGTCCTAATAAACCGGCTGGACTATTTAAATGGAAAACCTGTGCTTTAAATCTACCAGCCAAGAGAGTGTCTCCCCTAACACATTTAGTGAGGGATGTCTCACATATGACACAACAAATTTCATGAGAATCTACCAAAACTTGAATGGATGACTCTAAATTCAACTGCTTTTAGAAATAGGAATCTTTTATTTCCCAGAATTTTCCCCACATAGATTCCTAAAACATAATGTGGTGGAGAGTAATAATCTTCATAAAATATGATGGAAGAAGTGATGACGCACTAAAAAAATCCATAAAACACTAAGTTTGGAATATTTGGTGTAAAAGGATTTTGGGTTTTATGGATTTATGTTTCCTCCAGATCTCCCAAGAAGGTACCACCATGCCAAGAAGGGTAAGGCTTTCATTAATTTAGGAGTGCCGACCTGCCCTTCTTTTCAGTCACTTGTGACATTTCAACAACTTGTAAAAGTTAAAAAACAGCATTAATACATCATGTGCCGCACACACAGCTCAGAAACATTAAGGCCCATCAACCACTAAGACCTTTCTTGCATGCTCTAGAGAGCATATCTTAGGGAAGGAGCTTGAAGGTAGCGGACAGGGTTGGCTGTTATGATGTCATGCATTGGAGAAGGCTATGGAGCTAATTAGGATCACAGGCACCACTGCTCCTGGAAGATTTCTTTCAAAGCCACAGATGAGGTGTTGATGTGAGACAACATCCATCACGTCAGGATTGAATCTGGAGTCCTGAACTATCCAAGTGCTGTAAACTCTGTCAAGCAGAAATATCCATTAACTCTTGAAGACCTCTCTTCTCAGAATGCCTAACATTGGCGCATTAAACCAAGCTATAAAAGTGGACATTGTCCTATACTTTACTTCCTCAAGGGGTGATGTTTGACCCCATTACCATCCCCCTGAATTTCACTACTAATTGCATGTAGAGAACCTATAAATGCAAGTATGCAACAGCTGAAGTATATTAAAAAATATGTAAATTTTATTAGGTCTGGGGAACTTGCTATCTACCTTATGGAGAGGAGTTTGCCTGCAACCATAAGAAGAAAGTTAAGTAGATAAGGAGATTTAAAGCCGCATCCCTCCTCTAGGAAATAAGCAAATTTGCACTTCAGTGAGGAAGTGGATGAACTCTAGCGCCACCTTTAGGTAGCTCCTCAAAGTCATAGTAGACTTTCTGACAAGCCTTTTAATATGAGTAAGGGTTTGTGCCAGATCAGAACCCCAAACTACAGAATCTGCGTTTTGGGGTAACTGCCCCTCATCAGTGTAGTGTGTGGGATATTCTGATCCGGCTGTGTGAGTGGGCTAAGATGAGGTCTGGGGAACTTGCTATCTACCTTATGGAGAGGAGTTAAGAAGACAGTTAAGTAGATAAGGAGATTTAAAGCCCACTCACACAGCCAGATCAGAATATCCCACACACCACACTGATGAGGGGCAGTTACCCCAAAACACAGCGTCTGTAGTTTGAGGTTCTCATCTGGCACAAACCCTTAGTCATAATAAAAGGCTTGTCAGAAAGTCAACTATGACTTTGAGGAGCTACCTAAAGGTGGCGCTAGAGTTCATCCACTTCCTCACTGAAGTGCAAATTTGCATATTTCCTACAGGAGGGATGTGGCTTTAAATCTCCTTATCTACTTAACTGTCTTCTTATGGTTGCAGGCAAACTCCTCTCCATAAGGTAGATAGCAAGTTCCCCAGACCTCGTCTTAGCCCACTCACACAGCCAGATCAGAATATCCCACACACTACACTGATGAGGGGCAGTTATCCCAAAACACAGATTCTGTAGTTTGGGGTTCTGATCTGGCACAAACCCTTAGTCATATTAAAAGGCTTGTCAGAAAGTCGACTATGACTTTGAGGAGCTACCTAAAGGTGGCGCTAGAGTTCATCCACTTCCTCACTGAAGTGCAAATTTGCATATTTCCTAAGGAGGGATGTGGCTTTAAATCTCCTTATCTACTTAACTGTCTTCTTATGGTTGCAGGCAAACTCCTCTCCATAAGGTAGATAGCAAGTTCCCCAGACCTCATCTTAGCCCACTCACTCAGCCAGATCAGAATATCCCACACACTACACTGATGAGGGGCAGTTACTCCGAAATGCAGCGTCTGTGGTTTGGGGTTCTGATCTGGCACAAACCCTTAGTCATATTAAAAGGATTGTCAGAAAGTCGACTATGACTTTGAGGAGCTACCTAAAGGTGGCACTAGAGTTCATCCACTTCCTCACTGAAGTGCAAATTTGTAAATTTTATTAGTAACTTAAAAGAATATATTAAGGAAAAGTCACTGATTTAGTCCGGGGATTTATCATAAGAGGTGGTGAGAAGCAGAGGCAGCACAAATAGGGTCTTATCCAATTATCACCAACCAAGATCACCCATCACATACCAAGAATTATAATATCAGCCATATTGGTTGTCATTTAGATTCCTCAAAAATATATATAAGACATTACCAAATTAACTTTTTTAATTTTTGACCAAAGAGGATGGCTCTAGTACAAGTGATTTAACAAAATTTTGCATGAATTTCCTGGTGATTATTGAATTTAGCAGATGTTTTCAATAGCAATTTACCAAATATCCTCCAACAAGAACCTCACTTTTTGACTGAAGTAAAAATATAAGAATGTCTGAGACGTCCAGCCATGATAACGTAACTTGTGGTTATCAGCTGGAAACCATACTGTGCTGGAGCGACAAAGCAAATACACAGTGATTTCCTATAATCACTGATGTTTAAGAAAGGAAGCGGCACAAAGAGCTTTCTTGCCAACAGCAGCAGAGTTTTCAATAGGTTTCTTAATACAAAGTGATCACTTGGCATTTATCACGAAAAGTTACACTTAACTAGTTTAATGCTGGCCACCGAGACTTTTTATCCTCTTGTCCCATCAGGCCTCTGGCCTATTACTGGTACATAGATGATATTTTAATCATCTGGATGGAGTCTGAGTAACAGCTGAAGACATTCTATGAACTCTTTAATCAGTTTCATCCCACCATCAACTACTCCTGCACTGAAATCAACTTTTTGGACATCATCAAGCTACGGAATATCTAGTGGCCATCAAGATGGATAAAGCCCCGTTCATGCGCAGTGGGGTATTAACATGTGTAAAAGCATTGTATTTAGACTTTAGTGGCATTTTGGCCAGGCATATTTAATAGCGGTCGTTCTGGCAATCAGATGATCATGGCGGATTTAGCTGGTGAAACCGGATACCTAGAGATGTTCAAATTGAGTTGCAGGACCCAGGCCCAGTGGGTACTGACAACCAGATGGAAGCCCTGTGAATCGACGTCTACCTGCTCCTCTTTTGATTAGCTGGCTTGGCGCTACATCATGTGTGCATCATGCTGCAACGATAACATTGCGCCAGGTTGGTTAATCAAAAGAAAAGCTGGGGTTATTACCATATTGGAGGTTGTTCAGGGGGCGGCCCGATCTGACCTGATTGTCCCAGGGTTCTGCAAACCAATTTACACATTTCAATTTGTTACAGATCATCACTGGAGTTTCTGGAGGATAAGCACAGATTTGTTTCTTTACAAAGTACTGCATAAATATAGATGATTGACTAATCATGCCGATGATAATGATCAACAAAGATCAACAATCTCTGTGTAGATTAGAGGATCCTATGATAATCAGTAAGTGTGAATGGATGTGAAAGAGATTATCCACCTTGGACGATCTCTACATGTTAGAAGGATCCCTTGGCAAGAAGCTGATCATAAAATGACCCACAAATAGAATTTCCAGGGGTCAACTGTAATTGTTGGGAAATCTGTTTGTGTTCAATTTTCCTGCAGCACCTCTACAGGAGCAATAAAGTATTACATCCTATCTAGGAATGATCCTCAAGAAAGATGATTTTTTGTAACCGAACATTGTCCACTATCACTAATAGACGAATGTTTTAATGTCCTCAATAATGATGAGTGAGCACTGCTATGCTTAGGTGCTCAGTACTTGTAACTAATGATGAGCATGCGTATTCATCACTGCTTGATAATCGTTTACACTCTGCACTCAGCCGATTATTGCGGGTGCTCGGATGTGTTGTCCGTTATTAATCAGACGCAAAGAGCTGGCACCCTTCAGTGAGCACTTTACTCGTAATGAGCATTTGGATACTCAGATGGGCATTACTTGAGTAATACAGTATAATGGACATCAATGGGGAACTCATGAATTTTTCTGAAAGAGTTACCAGAAAAATGATCAAGTTAACCATTGACTTCTATTATACTTGGTAATTGAGTCACACCCATTTGAGAATCCAATTTATCGTTACGAGTACCGAGCACCCGAGCGTGGTAGTGCTCAATGAGCACTAGTCCCCTTATGACAATAGTCCTTTAAAATTAAATTCCCACTTTGACAGTTATCATCCCTCATCATGTTCAGGAATATAGATATCAAATCGACCATTTTGCTTGAACATGTTCACTGCCATTTCACTTAAAGTATGGGACTGACAAAAATTGCCAACCACTGTATTAGCCTACCATTATTAGTCCCATAGTGTTTGAACATAGCGACAGAGAACATTCTTGATTCCTGGTCCATTCAAATACCATAAATGGGAGCCCAATTCTTGTGATTAGGGGAGGTCCCAGTGGTGAGATCGCTAGACTGCAGCAAACTATTACCTATCCTGTGGAAAGGTGATTGATTATTATTGTGGGAAAACCTTTTTAAAGGGATATTCTTATGTCAGAAATGTATGGCATTTCCATAGGATAAATGTCTGATGCATAAAGGACTGAAACATGTACGTCCCACCTTAGGAGGCCCTGTCTCACCCAAATGTGAATTGACAGCTAAGCACTAGTAATGAGAGAGAACTCAATGCTCAACGGTTTGGTACACAAAATGAGCCGATTAAATGATCAGCTGGGCTTAACTCTTGTACTGAGTATAATGGAAGTCAATAAGGCTAGGTCAGACTTGCGTCTGCCCCTAGCCTGCAGGATCCAGCAGAAACTTAGTTTCTGGCCGAGTAGCGCATAGCATTACCAGCAAGTAAGTTTCTGACGGATTGGCCAGGCTCACGGGCAGATGCAAGTCTGACCCTAGCCTAAGAAACGCTAGCATTTTTGTAGAAGTCTTCTGTATAAATACTCAAGTTTCCCTTTGACTTCTATTATACTCAGCACACGAGTTGAGCACATTTGCGTGTCCAACCTACTTCCTGTCCTTTAATGAAGAGTTTTCAGGATGCTCCTTATCATCAGAGGCAGGATTACAATTACCCGTAACATTTCTATGCACAGCTGATAGCACAAGACTGACCAATCACAGTGTTGTCACTGCTCCCTCTGTGTCACGGTGTAGTGAGAATGCTGATGAGGGAATGGCAGGTATGGGCAGGGTGACCAGGGAAGACTAGTCTGCCCTAGTCTAGGAACGCTGAATGGCCCTGATCCCGAAGGTATCTCTAAAGGTGAGAAGGTTCGGGCCTCCAGCCTCTCCCTAACCTCTTCCACCAGCCCTGCACTATTCCCCCCCACCTCCCTCCACAGAACTGGGATACAGCAACGCCAAAGGAAAGGACTTCAGCAACACAAACACACCGGTCAACACAGCACGGCCTTCAGGTATAGAGTGAAACTATCAGCAGCACCACCTGGTGGAAGGAGAGGCTACTTAAAGGCTAGGGGGAGGGGAGTTCAGGTGAGTCACACATTAACCCCTCAACCAGCAGTTGAACCTCATAGTGAATGCAGTTCTGCAGCACAACACAGGAGGCCAGAACCTTCACAACTATCAAACATGCATCTCTTAAAGACAAACACATAAACAGCAGAATCCAGCAATGTCTGCGCCATCTAAGTGCGTGACACTTTGTTCCTGCTTCCCTGTCATTAGTTCTGAAGGAGGGAGAGATGAGCTGGTGGTGATTTGATTCAGGAGCTCGTGTGACGTCACAATGTCACGTGAGTTCCAAACCACAATTACAATCAGGGATGGAATGGCAGAAGTACGGGAGGTGAGTACATGGTCTTTTACTTTACTATGGGAAACAAGTGGAATCAGAAGGGATTGTCCTAGTAGTGGACAACCACCCCTTTAACACTAGGAGCAGCGGTGAAAACCCAGGACAGTGTAGATTTTGGTTTGTTTTTCAATTTTGAACTTATCCAATGGCCAAGATTTTCTTAAAAGGGACAACCACTTTAACCATACAAGCCAGCTTTTTCGGAAAGTCCTCCAGGAGGACAGTAAGCAGAGGGCACAAAGTACTCCATCAAAGATTTTTACCCAGTGTCCTCTCCTTTTCAAGGCATGCCCCTTTTGTTGCTTTTCCACCCCCCAACATCTCCAGTTCAATGTCCCCTCTGTGTAAAAACATGATTTTAAAGTGCTTCTTTCTAGGAGGTTTTGAGAAATTCACAAACTCTTCTTGGAGGTCTCCCTTTTTATCGGGAGCCTACAGGACATTGGCTTATCAAAATAGCTACTTCCCAATTCCACCCCTTTTCATAGCTGGTCGTAGGTGGGATTTGGTTTTTTTTGGTGCCTGCGCTAATGACTTTATCAGGTCGACTGATGGGTTCAGTAATGGTCAATACAGTGTAATGTCAGTGTAATGTCAATGTAAGGTTCAGTAATGGTCAATACAATGTCAGTGACTAGTGGTGAAGACCATCAGCACAAGTCCTTTCGGTTAACATCCATTTGGAGAAACATGTGACAACAGTTTTTTTGTTCTTCCAAAACACTGCCATCCATGTCCACTGGCTGGATGGGGTATTGCAGCTAAACCCTATTCAAGAAAGACTCTATTGGCAGAAACACTAAAGACCGCATTTCAGTCAATGGTGTCTAGTTGACTCCATTCGTGTTCGTCATGGGAGGTTTCTTCAATCATTATTGTTGTTCTGTCCTATGACAGAGCAAAATCACAGAAATTATTTGAATTGGCAGAGCTACAATACTGCACACAGCCTTTATACAAGAGTGGTGCTGTTGATAGAGAAAAGCAGCCATATTTTTCTAATCTCATGCAACCCCTTTTTATCTACTTATAACCATGTTAGTCTTGACTTGAGTGAAATTTCCCCACGTTACTTTTTTTCTTTAACCTAGCTTCAGACAACTCTTTTTCCATCTATCAGAATCCAAGTTCTTTGGAACATAGTTGAAAAAATAAAGTCAAAAGATCTGGTAAGACGACCATGTTGTTCAACAGACGAGAAGGCAGAAACAAAAGGGAACAAACACGGTTCAAGTATTTGTGGTCTTCTGAAGTCAAAAGAGAAAGACAAGCCGTTCATGGCTCGATGGTCTCCAAGAAAGCCATTGTGCAGAAGGAGGGAGCAGACAAAACGCAGCTTGAGGTGTTTTTGGAAAGTTCTCCACTAAGAATGACTCAACGCATACTTGTGTAGGTTTTGTCTGCCTTGCACTTTCCATTTTGCCCATGAGCTTAAAGATGTAATAGACATGGACTTCACTTCCAAAAACCATTGAGAACAGATAAATGAGAAGACTCAATGGTGGGATGGATCCAAGCACCCCACTGACTACTCATTCTGCAGACTACAAAGTTTTGGGGCCAAAAGTAGGATTCTTCTCTTAAAGATATTTACAAGACGAACTTGACCATTTACTGTGCCTACAAGAATTTCTTTTTAGATCAAAACAGAAAAAAAACATGGCTTTTTTTTAATCTTAATAATCGTACAATACCTGTCTATTGTTTGGTATTGCAGTTGAGCCCTATTCACTTTAACACAGTGTAGGTGTAGAACCTTGTCTGGAAGAAAGCAGCCATTACAGTTCTATGAGAAAGTATTCGTGCCCAGTGAAGTTGTCCTCATTTTTCCATGTTACCCCCACAACCTTAAAGAGGACCTGTCACCCCCCTGCTGCATGGCAAAGTAAATGCAGCACTGAATGCAGCATGTATGCTGCACTCAGGGAAGGGGTCCCCCATTGTTCTAGCCAGGGGCAGAACGTGACCCCAGGGGGCCCTGGTGCAGGCATGGCATGGTGAGGAGCGGGAAAAGGGGGGGTGCTGCTTGTCCCCAGCACGGCCCGGGAGGGGGGGGGTGCTGGTCCCCGCGGCCCTGGGGGGGTTGCTGCTAGCTGCTAGTGGCCGCCGGTTTTTGCGGCGGCTCTCCTACCTGGTGAGCCGCGCTGTTGACTCGGCGCCCCTAGGAGACGGAGGGGCAGAGGAGAGGAGGGGCAGGATCAGACAAGGAAGCAGGAAACTTCCGTTCCCTTGCCTGACCGTCCTCTCCTCTGGCAACGGCTATCGGGGGTTGGCTGGGGGGCCCCCCGCAGGCTTAAAGGGGCCCCCTAGCCGGTCGGGGCCCTGGTGCAGGTGCACCAGCTGCACCACAGTAGTTCTGCCCCTGTTTCTAGCCCCCTGTACTCTGAGAAATACACTTTATAAAGCTTACAGATAAGAGATCTAATGGGTGGGATGTTATTAACAGGACGTGCGACTGGCTGCATTCAGTGCTGCATTTACTTTGCCATGCAGCAGGGGGGTGACAGGTCCTCTTTAAATGTACTTTATTGGAATTATATGTGATACAACAACACTAAGAAGCCAGGATTTGTGAAGTGTTAAAGAAATTACTCATGTTTTTCTAAAGATTTAAAAAATATAAATCTGAAATAGTGACATGTATTTGTATTCAGCACCCAAGTCAATAGTTTGTAAGACCTTTGGCTTCAATTTTAGTTTGGTCTCATCTAACCAGAGTACCTTCTTTCACGTTAGCTATGTTCCCTACATGGTACGTAGAAGAAGGTGCTCTGATAAGATGAGAGCAAAGTAGAATTTTTTTGGCTAAACCCAAAACACTATATGCGGCTGAAAACTAGCCCTGTACGTCACCCTGAAAACACCATCTCCACCATCACACATGGTGATGGCAGCATCATGCTGTGGGGAGGCTTTTCTTCAGCAGGGGCAGGGAAGTTGATTAGAGTTGATGGGAAGATGGATGAAGCTAAAGGTAATCCAGGAGGAAAACCTGTTAGAAGCTGCAGAAGATGAGAGACTGGAGCATAGGTTCACCTTCTAGCAGGACAACGACCCTAAACATCTTGCCAGAGCTACAATGGATGGTTTTGATCAAAGCATATTCATGTTTGTGAATGGACCAGGACCAGTCACAGTCCAGACCTAAGATTTGTGACAAGACTTGAAAATTGCTGTTCACAGACATCTCTATCCAATCTCAATGACCAAAAGAGAGTGTGCAAAGAAGAAGGGGTAAAAAGCACCTCTAGGTGTGCAAAGCTGGTAGAGACATCCCCAAAATAGTTCCTGCAGTAACTGCATCAAAGGTGATCCTACAAAGTATTAAGTCAGGGGGTTAAGATTTATATTTTTTAAATATTTAGAAAAACCAGATATCATGTCCTTTACACTTCACAAATACTTGCCACTTAGTGTTGGTCGATCACAAAAAATCCAATAAAATACATTTAAGTTTGTGGATATAATGTGAAAGCATGATGAAATTTGGGATGCCTTGAATAAATAGTAAATTAAGAAGAGTTGTCTGGTGTGCAAAACCCATTTTCAAACACCCTATTATGGAATTGTGAGTGAGCAGATTGGGACAACTTGTAAGTCAAAAGAAATGTCCACAAAAAAATCATTTCAAAGTGTACCTGCAATGATTAATTTCTCCTGCGGTGGTGCTGTAGGGAAATTACATAGTTTCGGTCAGGTTGTCCCATAGCGATCACTGATTGATGCTTTTAAATTTTGAGCCATGTGACCTGTGGCCGGGAAATAAAATGGTGACAAGTTCTCCAGCAGTAGCAGCTGGTTTATGGGGATTTCTAGTGCAAACAGGGGAGAAATGGGAAGGCTTAGAAATCAGACTATCTTTCCCAGTAATGAATTTCTAATTTGATCCAGTACCTTCTATAAATGCCCTGTTGGACAATATTTATGTAGTAGTGTCAAGGTCCCTTGGTTAGGACTCAGCCAAGGGACCTGTGCACTTAAGCTAAAAGATAGTTAAAAAGTACTCTGGGGAGATATTTTTTTTAATTCTGTCACTGCACTCTTGCCCTATAAAGCTGAGTTTCCAGTACAGTCCTATTACCTTTTGAACTCTTGTAATTCACAATGACAGGAGCTGATCCCCACCCTTCCCTCCTGGGACGTCATGTCAATCACCAGTGTGCAGCTCAGTGCTGTATCAGTCAGTCTCCTTCTACAGTTCAACAATAGGGTGTGTGATGTCCCAGAAACTCCTTGCTGTAACAGCCAGTCTTCTGGTATCTTCTTTTCCCGCAGTAAGTCTGAGAAGAGGGGGCATGGTCATGCCTCCTCTTTTCCGCATAGTATCAGATACCAAGAAACTGACTGTTACAGCAAGGAGCTTTTGGGATGTCATACTCCCTGTTGCTGAACTGCATAAGCAGCTATTATAGGAGACTGACTGATATTGCATGGAACTGCACAGTGATGTGTGATGTACTGTCTCAGACAGAGGTGAGGAGCAGCTCCTGTATAACTGAATTAAAAGAATTCTAATGATAATAGAAGTGTACTAGTCATCTCAGCTTTATAGTATATTAGTGCAAGGACAAAGCCAAAATGTTCATCTCTCTGAAGTACCCTTTAATTTCTCAGAATCCTCGACTAAAAGGGGATATCAGGTGGGCTTGGGTAGACTAAAAGTCGCTCAAAAATTTTAGGCAACTATAAATATATAGCCACACATATCAAGAGAGGTCTTGTGATATTCACTTCAATGGAGTTAGGCTGACATACTAGACATAACTCACAGATAGGTGATGTTTTCATAAAATATTTGCAAAGAAAAAAACAAAGTTTCAGAACTTTTCATGCTGGACAAAATTCTAAAAAAAACACAAATTGAAGGTTTAGTTACTTTTTTAAAGGGTTCTCCAGGTTGGACATTCAATACTCATTGTTGTTGTACCCCTTTAACAATTTATCCCTTTAGTAAGACCTTCAGTGATCGATATTGGGAAGCCTGTCAGTAAGTATTCACTTTCCCTGCAGCGCCACCACAGGGGAGATTGAGCATTACACAGTGTTCATTTTCAATCAATTGGCTGTGTATGCGATGTGGGGCAAGATGGGTCCTCCAGAGTGAGAGACGCTCTTAGAAAGCACTGATCAAAAGATTGGGTACCCTGATAAATGAAGGGAGAGTATTGTCTGTTCTGTCCTTGCTTTGTGGACCCCTGATTACTAGTCATTACCGAATAGATAAGGTCTGTTCAGCCATCACTAAGGATTAGTTTCGGAATCTCGCTCTATGCCAACAAATGACTCTTGTCTAAATACGCTGTTTACATAGGTCTTGGCAGGAATACAACACCCATCATCTCCACACAATACAGTTTGGGCAGCTCAATAAGAAATTACTAGCGGCTGTAAAGTAAAATGAGGTTGTCTTCACGGCTGCTCGCAGACTTCATTCGCAGGTCATTATGTCATTACATGAACAAGAAGCTGCCGTAATGCTCTACGGACAGAACCAGATCCACCCTTTCAGTGCCAGATGACACCGGTCTATAAGCATTTAGAGGGTTAAAATGTCCCCGAAAAAGGTGGATGGGATGAAGACTCTGCTTCTTGTCTAGAAAGTAAGCACCAGATTTGGGTGGGTAAGATCTAAACCAGCGGCCCATTGTCCACATACTGTAATCTGAGTTTTTTGGGATATTGTGATAGATTAACATCCATCATCCATTATTCCAGGGCATAGCGTGGAGAACAGAAGGTGCGGTGTACCATATAATGGGGCACGTCCAGCGGGCACAATGTGCCAGGTGGGTAACATTCTCCTGGCATTGACGAAACCCAGATTGAAAAGTGTGGTCCATCACTACACAGAACACATCTCCTCCAGGGTCCAGAGGTGGCGGCTTTACACCCTCCATCCAACGCTCGACATTGTGCTTAGTGATGTTTGGCCATGAAGCTCCTGGCGGGGGGGGGCGCAGTGTTTGTGCTGTTACCAGAGGAGGTGTGGACTCTGCAGTTATGGAGTTAGGAGAGTGTTTTTGACTTTTCCTCTGCTTTCCTCTTCTTTTCGTCCTCTGCTCCTCAGCACTCGGTAGCACGTTGACTCGGTGGGTTATGCTTTGGCAGCACTGTGGTCTTGGGTTCCAAGATCACGATGGAGTTTGTAGGTTCTTCTGATGCATTTTCTAAAATATTCTCTCTAATTCCCATCTTATCCATGTGTTCTTCTTCCCATTACAAACCTGAATTCTCTCCTCTCTCGGCTATGGAATAATCCGCTATAAGATAATTGCTTCATTGAAAAGATAATGGTGCAATAAACAAATAATGGTTAAACTCTATCTGTTACCTGATACCATTATCTCTCTGGACCTGAGAGTTTCCCCGTTTCTGGCACCAGCAAATGGGCCTTAATTTATCATTTTTGGCACCAATAACAAAAGAGGCCACTATGCTAAGACTGGCTGAGCCCAGCATACCTGTCGTGCTTCTTATTATTACCGATTTTTTATAGCTTGTTTTTTTCTATTTCGTAAATGTCTATGGAGCCTTGAAGATGGCCTCATTAGAATGGAAACAATAGTAATGTGTTTATTAGTGCATTGTAGCAGCATTAATACAACCTGGTTACCAGCTTTTCAACACCCATCTGGGGTTCGGATGGGCCTTTGTATCCAAATGTTTACAAATACATCTTAGTACTGCCATATAGTGCCCAATATAATACTGCTATATAGATTTGTATCTTAAAGGTGTTTTCCAGTTTTACTCACTTACAAACTGTGCTTTTCTCACTGTCCTCAGGTCCAGCTCTGACTCCCTGTGACAGCTCCTGGTTTCTGTTACCATCTTCATTAGTGACGGCACATCGATAGCGCTGCAGCCAATCACTGAGCTCAGCGGCTCTAGGCGGCTTGTGCCGTCAACTCTTGCAGAGCTGCTGATTGGCTGTAGCACAGTCGAGGTGGCATAAGTGCAGCAGACAATAATGGACACTGGGAGCATTAGCAATGACTTGTAGCTGGGTCTAGGGGTGCTGAGTAAAGCATAGTTTGGTTATCCGGATTTTGAAAACCCTTTTACTCTTTTTCTGTCTACTCCTGAGGGTCCCATTCATACCTTGAAACCAACAGCTTGTGTTTGGCTACCCCAATACCCTGTATGATATTTGTTAGATTGTGTAGGTCCAGCTGCTGGCACAGAACTGGGTTCTTGAACTCCCCTTTTTACCCTTGTTCCCCTTGGACCGAATGACTAAATACCAGTAGAAGTTGGATGAAGTGACTGGTGGTAGACGATCCATTTAAAGCCTATAACACTAAAGAAGATAACCCACCAGCTGCTCAACTTTCTTCATTTCTTTAGTGGCATAGATACTTATTCCAACAGATAATGTTGGAAGAAAGAAGAAGATCCAACATGTCCAATTTGGAATGAATGATCCTTTTGTTCTTGAGATACGTTCAACCAGAAGAGGAGGAGAGAACACATGAGTGCTCAGCAGAACAAACCATCCTGTGTATGGAGGAATAGGGAGAGATGGCTACTGGCCACATGATGGTATGATTGACGCTATCCGCTCTGCATTGGTCTCCTTAGAATTGACTTACAGGGTGTATGAGTGTCCAATTGCTCCATTCATCTCTTCGTGGGCATAGTCTTTTGGTCATGAAACAACTATCGAAGAACAGAGAAATAAGTAACCTATTCTGGTCATCGGTTGGTGTCCACCCAGTAGGATCCAAACTCGCTTATCTCCACCGGAAACTTGCACGCTTGGTTCTACCTTTGGCAAAGACTGTGGGCGCCCCATACACATTATAAGATCATCAATCCCACCAAAGTGCATGGGTTGAGCTTGCATTGAACTAACAAGTATTCAGGTCTTCTAGCTAGAGAACAGACAATCTTCATCTCTTCTTCTCCCATCGAGCATATTGAAGTGTAGATGCAAAAACCTCTAGGTGGGGCCTGCATTGTGTGACACAAGACGCTGTCTAAATCTATATCACATGGGGGGTGTCTAGAAATATCAAAGAAGCTACCTTTCATTGCTGAATCCCATAGCATCACCACCAGCTTTACTGTCATCCATTCATAACCGATGTGTTATTACCTGGACACACCTAACAACATCAGACACCATTTACAAACTCGTCCACAACAGAGGAGGAATGAGGACGTATCCATTCATGCCTTCAAAATCCATAAGCTAATATGGAATTCTTTTAAGGTGATTGCATAAAGGAAAGTATGACCATAACATACCATCGTGGTCATCACCGTAAAATCTCATCAAGTTCTGAAGAACACAAAATCAAACAGTCTTCATCTGCCCGTGCTTCATTCCTTCATCTGTTCCAGGAAGCCCTCGTATATCTTGCACCATGATCCAGAAGATTAAAGCCTTTAATGGCTGACATGCTTATAAAACATGTCTTTAGCCATCATCTCACTAAAGCCATCTCACCATTTTAATTAAATTCCACCTTAGCCCTTAAAGGGATTGTCCAACAACCAAAATGTCTTGTTCAATGACTCAATCAATATGACTCAAAATAACAAAGAATAAATATTCATCATCTTAGGTTCTTTTCACATCAGCATTTTTCGCTGAATGCAGCAGATTTATCGCATCTGCCGCCTAAGAGCTGACTTGCGGTACACCTGCGGCAAGACCCAATTCATTCTTTATGGGGCTTGTGGCAGATGCGGCAAGTGTGGTTTTGACGTGATCGGCAAATCTGGCCAGGCAAAAAGACGTGGTTAGCTGCGTTTTTTTGCACGGCCGCAAGTGCCGTATCACGGCAAAACCAGACTTGCCGCACCTACTGAAAGCCCCATAGACAATGAATGGGGGCTTGCCGCAGGTGTACAGCAAGTCAGCCGTTAGGCGGCAGATCTGGCACATACAGTAAATCTGCCGGATCTGCTGCATTCAGCGAAAAACGCTGATGTCAAAGAACCCTTAGCTCACAGCTCCCTTTTCGACACCTGATTCTTGGTGGTCTCTACTTCCTGGTCTTCTCCCAACTCCAGAAATAAATGGAGATGCTCACACAGCCAATCACAGGCTGCAGCAGTGACCCGCTGTTAAGAGTGTATCGGGAAGTAAACACCAGGAGGGACAGGCTAAGTGCCCTATTAGAAGCTATGGGTAAGTAGTACTTCTATCATTTTGTTATTGTCTGAATCCTAAAGTCCTTAGTAACAATTGTTCGTATCCATTTTATGTCCATCGCTCCCAAAGCCGAAAATTATAATAGATATTTTGCAGAGTCGAAAAGGCCTTATTTAGAATCCTAAGGCTGAATTGTGGTTGTGAGGTCAGACCATAGGCCAATCACCTTGAAGGAATAGGAATGGTTTACATCTGAATAAGGGAAAACACCGCACCGCTTCATCAAAAGAAAGCATAAAAAACGGTGGTTCAATAGATCTATCACCATGACACAGTTCTGTTGCGCGAGAGTCTTATAGTCTTTAGGTGGGCTACTTTTTAGAGGTACTTCACACACAGAAATATCGCTAGCGATATTGCTGATATTAGTGACCTCGCCAGCGATATCGCTGTGTGTGAAAAGCAGCAGCAACGGGGCCCCTGTTGCGAGGTCGCTGATCTTTACACAACGATTAGGACCATATTTTGCTCGTTGGTCTCCCGCTGTGCAGCATGCTGTTCCCGAGAATGCTGGCGCGGGCAGCGGCACCGTCACGAGCCGCAGCCACAGTGGCGTGCACCCAGCCGCGCAGTGCACGCTGGGACATGTAGTCATAAGACTACATGCCCCAGCGTGCACTGCGCGACCGAGTTCACAGCACGCCCGATGTGTAACCAGGGTACACATCGGGTAACTAAGCACAGCGCTGTCCTGGTTACCCACTGTGTACCCTGTTTATCAGCTTGTAAGCGGGAGAAGGCTGGTACACAGCAGGTAACTAGGACAGCGCTGTGCTTAGTTACCAGATGTATACCTTACTTACCAGCCTTCTCCCGCTTACCCAGCGATGTGGAGGTCGGCTCCCTGGTCCCTGAGGAGATCTGCCTGTTTGACAGCTCCCCAGTGACCACACAGCGATGTTCCAGAGATCCTGGTCATTGTCGGAATCGCTGGAACATCGCTGTGTGTGATGGTACCTTTAGAAATTGAGGATTATCTAAAAAGGGTTGGAAAGACAATATCCTACTCTTTAGATTACACATTTTCCTCAATCGTCTTCAGGTCAAGATTGTCTGCCTTAGTATCGGGTGATCTTTGATATCATTAGTTAGCTCCTCATTACTCAAATGCACCATTGCCATTAATTAAATAGGAGGATAAAGCTGCCTCTCCAGGTGGACATTAGCAAAGTGAGAGGATCCCTGTAGCCAGTTGATAACATACCTAAGATTGGCTGCAATATTGTATCTTTTGATGTCAGGGAAGTTGATACCCCCTACTTCCTTGGCAACTGCAAAGTCCATAGGTTTGTTTTTTTAGTCCGTGGATAAGACTCTAAGCTCCAGCAATGATCATACATGGCAGTGGCGTAACTTGAACCTCATGGGCCCTGATGCAAAAGCTTCAACAGGGCCCCCAATTATCTCAAATCTTTTGGGGCCCCCTAGGCTCCAGGGCCCGGGTACAATTGCAACCCTTGCACTTGTTGTAGTTACGCCCCTGATTCCTGGAAAACCCCTTTAAAGAGGACCTGTTTAATTTTTTACCTGGTGTAAAAGCCACTGTTTTCCTGAGTCCAATGTTGTTTTTCTTTTGTTCCTTCACCTCTCCATTCCTGAGATATGGCCTCTTCTTCTCAGTGTATAAATCTCATCTAATAAGCCAAGTGGGAGTGGTTCTCAACTATTTTATGGGCGTGTTCATGAGGAATACATGTTAAGGGGCCGGCTGTACGGCACTTTGATAGTCGCGGGCGAGTCAGGGCCCCAGCTGCTAAGCACCCTGGTTTGGCAGCACATGCCCCTGCCGTCTCCTCAGTGCAAGGGATGACCAATGTCATCTGATCTGATCTGATTTTTTATCTGATCCGATTTAAATGGGGAGGGCTGTGGGAGGTCTTGGGGTTTGAGCATGTGCAATACAAAAATCGGATCCGATATCGGATCCGATTTTCCATCCGATCCGATCCCCGTACACGCCCATATTATTTAATCGGATCGGATCTGATCCGATTTGATCCGATTTTTGCAGCAGACTCCAAAATTGCAGCAGTCTGCGATTTTGGCTGCTACAAAAAATTGGACAGAATCGGATCCGATTAAAAATCGGATGCCATTAAGGGCAAATCCGATCTGATCCGTGCCTATAGGATAACATGGGGCCAAAATCGGATCCGATGCTGTCCGGATAGCGGATAGCGTCGGATTGCAGAAAAACGCTGTGTGAAAGCACCCTTACATTTTACTAAACTATACTATGTGCTCACAACTAGCTCTGCTATATCTGCACCTCATTATACCTACAATTAGTGCAACATATCACTATATTATTATTATTATTTATTTTTATAGCGCCATTAGGTTCCATGGCGCTTTACATGAGGATAGGGGAGACAAGCACAATTACAATAACTCTAGACAATCAGGACATATAGGTACAGGAGGGGAGGGGACCCTGTCCACAAGGGCTCACAGTCTACGAGGGGCAGATGGGGATACAGTAGGCTGGGGGAGTGTCAGTTATGGGGCAGTCACCTGGGTCTCATGGCAGGTTGTAGGCTTGACGGAATAGGTGAGTCTTCAGGTGACACTTGAAGCTTCTCAGGGTCGGAGAGTGTGTAACGTGTTGGGGCAGGGAGTTCCAGAGTATGGCAGATGCCCGGGCGAAGTCCTGAACACGGTTGTGCGAAGAGGTGATGAGGGGGGAGCAGAGGAGGAGTTCTAGGGAGGAACGGAGGTTGCGTGAGGGTAGGTATCGGGAGACCAGGGCGGAGATGTATGGTGGGGACAGGTTGTGTATCGCTTTGTATGCCATGGTTAGTGTTTTGAACTGGGATCTCTATATAGCATTTCTTATCACTATAGAACAGTATGCTTAATACACATAATACAATGAAATTGTATTGTGTGTATTAAGACTGCAGGTCCACCTTTTTACATGCACCCGGATGGCTAACAGGACTGTCACGCGGGGGGGGATTAACCGGGGTACTCAGAAGTCGGACAGAGCTGGGCTTAGGGAGTCAGTGGAGCCTGCTCTGGCCCTGATACTGGGGTCCCTGACTCGCCCTGTACTCTGAGGTACCTCTGAAGGTGAGGAGGTCCAAACCACCAACCTAAGACCCTAAAACTCCTGAAAAGCCGAAGGCATAAGCCCCTACTTCCACCTACGGACCACGGAACCCAGCAGCTTCCAATGGAGAAAGAAACAGCATCTTCAGATCAGTGTCTGCTCACAACAGGTCACTGTCCAGAAGTGAGGTGAATCAGCAACATCAGGTGGATGTGAGCTGACCTATTTATGGTGGAGGGGTGGGGAGCAACCGACCCAGGCACGCCCCTCAGCAGCTCACCAAGGCATGAGTCTTATTCATCACACACACCTGCACTCTCAGCTCCCGCTCATTAGGTTCCTCTCTCCACACTGAGAGCAGGATAAAAATAAAAGGCTTCATTTAAACCACAGCAGCAGCACTTCCATACTGCAAGGCAGTCAATACTTGACAAGGACAAGATTTATATACAGGGAAGAAGGGTACATATCTCAGGAACGGAGGAGAGGAACAGGAACAAAAGAAAAACATCTCCGGATTCAGGAGAACGGCGGCTTTTACACCAGCTTAAATAAATACATATTTTAGCAAGTGATCGGTTCTCTTTAAGCAGATACCACTTTGATACCATATAGTAGAGGAAATTATTTTTGGCCACACAGTAGCAGTAATGGTTGTTAGTAATTTTGGGTGACTTGTGAGAGTGCCCTGTTTGGGGGGCACTTTAGCCACCACACCATTATAGCGGGCACTGTTGCTGATACTGTTATAGAGATATGACAATCCCATTATGGGGTCATGCTTGCCAGCTTTGTTATGTGGCCACTGTTGTTCTGGTTTAGCAGTATGGTGGTATAGACTTAGCCTTTGAAGTTGTTTCTCAAGGTAGAAGGTAACTACTAGAACTGACCGAAGGGTCATGAACCGAACCTAATCCAACATCGCTACTTGACATTTTTGTGGAAAACTTTACGTAAACATCCAAATAGATACATTCCTTAGCCATAGGCATCATCACGGCTTGTACGGATAAGTAACCTCTCCTTCTATATCCTAAGGCCTGAACTGTCAGCGGGACACATTCCCCGGCACCATAAAAGGAGCACATTTCCTGAAGCGTTCTCCCTTTGCCTTTGATGGGCTTTGGAGCCCAATGGAGGTCTAAAGGCTATTTTTTTAGCTTCACCTTAAATACATACGCACTGACATTGTTTTCTCTGTTTCCTTTCCTGAAGCTTATTTAAAGCCGGGCATGGGGGCCAGGACATATCCTTATGAAATCTATATCTAAAATTGAAATAAAAATTAGGTTCACAATGTTTCCATTCGAGGGTGTCGGTAATTTTGCATAAATGATAACAGGAACCCATCAGTTAGAGGTTAAAATCCAACGATAGTCTCAAAAACCAGAGGTCAATACAAGGCAATAAATTATATGACCCCTGGCAGAGAAAGGTTATCATCTATAACAGGGGTGTGCGTGGAATCACCAGAACCCAAAGTTTTTGGGATTCAATTATTCAGTTTTTTTTATTTTTTTGGGGGTTGAAAAACAATAAAAGATTATATTCCCCTGTCATATTCCTGCCCATCACCTGCCCTACCACCGCAGCATCCCTCCCAATCCTCCACTCTTATCTTATGATCTTTCAGCTTGAGATCTTTGGGTCTTTCGGAAGAGCCAAAGATAGAAGGACTGGGAACCGTTATGCTCCAGCAGGACAGGTGACTAACATTTTATAATCCCTCCACCCCATTTATTATGCTTTGGGCTCCGGTGAGACCTCAAAGCATAATGAACACGTTTTTGTGTGCACTTTTGATCTTTCAAATGTAATATGTAGGTCTTTTGCAGTGTCTTGAACCAATTAATTTGTTTAACATTGTTTCCTATGGAAATCATTGCCTCGGTCTTCGTCGGTTTTGTTTTTCAGCGATAGTCTTTGGACGGATTATTGACGAAAACCGAGCTATCACTGTATTAGGTAATTTAGATGAATGACACCAGAAACAAATTTTTGAAAATTCTCTCTTTATAGTGGAAAGGTGTCGATGGCACAGGGACCGGGTAGTCAGGCTCGAGTCCAGACCCAGGCCACGAAGCAGCTCAGGGTCCACGACAGCACATGCTCCAGCTGACTCCCCGATGAAAAAGTTCAGCTTTCACTCGGTGAGGGTCAAAACACACAATGAGTCAATTATGTCCAACAATAATTCTTTACTGAAATAGTTTCGTGAAACACGGGCACAATCCTTAAACGTTACAGCTTTTGGGGTATTCACAATTGTTATCTTTGGTGCAGACTGCTCCTCCCGTTTCAGTACCTACAGTCTTGCGCCCACTACGTACAACATCGTGGCATCTGGCTGCACGCTCATCAAGCCCCCGCTTACTCCAACCTCGTACCTCCCATGGAAACCTGCTCCGAGAAATGGACGGGGCTGTCTGTTAGGACACTGTTCTTTCACCGCCAGTACTGCGTCCGCCTATTCATCCGGGTCCATGCTAGCGTCCACCTTATGTACAAGTGGGATAATCAGTGGCGAAGTCAAATACACTGGCTTATGCTCCTTTTTCTCCTTCTGGGGAATCTTCTAACCAACTAGTGTGTATGCCTTTTTTAGAGACAGGCCTGACCTACTAAGAGTATCAATCATTAGTATTAATAACCCACAGACACCAGGGAGCAGTCTTCACCATGGCCCCCAGAGGGCCAGCAACACACGGTTACACTTATTTACTCTATAGACTTCTCCATCTACTATAACTCCCAGGGGTACAGACTACTTCAGGGAGACACCCTCTTATACGAGGACCAACCATGGCCCGCTCTCCACTCTCCAAAGACTGTATAACAACATTTATAGCAAACAATTAGGTATTCCGCTTTTGAAACGGCACAGTGAGAACATACAGCAACCAGCTTGGATGAGGCAAAGGGGGCCTCATGATGATTGGCGTCCTAGCATGCGGCACTGGGGAGGGCTCATTCACCCCAAAGAAAGTAAAAATATTTCGCATTTTTAAAGAGTATTTGAAGAGCTTCCTCTCAATTTCTGCTCCAAAAACTCCTTTTTTGTGTGTCCATATCCAATTGAGTAGAAACTCTAAACTTTTAAAGAGTTTTGACTTTCATGGAGGACTTGGAGTTTCTGCTCCAAAAACTCTTCCAAAAACCTCAGTTTGCACATAGTTCCAGTCTATCATAACATACCGTAGTTTTATGAGGGGTTCAAAAGTAATGAGCTTTTAAATCAAAAACTCAATTTTGTGAGAATTTTTGAGGAGTTTTTCTTTAACTAAAGCAATTTTGAAGATATTTGGATAAGTCTTTTTTTGCAGACTTTGGATTTGACAATTCCGAGTTTGGAGCTGAATGAATCAGGATCTGCTTCAAAGACCGGGAGGAAAAAACACTCATAAACTCCTCATATGAAATTTAAATTGGATTTTCCCTAGAAATAAATAGAAGTTTTCCTAGAAATTTCAAAACCCAATTTTGAAGTCTATGTTCAGCCAGAGCTTTTTACATTAAGCAGTTTTCTAAGGCTGGTTTCACATTGCATTATAGTTAAATCCGATGCTGTCCGATGAAAATCGGACAGCATCAGATCCAAATTGATCCCTGCAATCGGATGCCAAATAGGCATCTAATTCCGACATTTTGCAGGATCAGTTTGGTCTGTCACCTCGCTTCGCCTCCTCTTTGCCTCCTGTCAACTCGCTGTCCCCCTGTTTTCCCCCTGCTGTTCCCCTGCTGTCCCCCTGTTTTCCCCCTGCTGTCCCCCTGTTGTCCCCCTGTTTTCCTCCTGCTGTCCCCTTGTTGTCCCCCTGCTGTCCCCCTGTTGTCCCCCTGTTTTCTCCCTGCTGTTCCCCTGCTTTCCCCCTGTTTTCCCCCTGCTGTCCCCCTGTTCTCCCCTGTCCTCTCCTCTTCTCCCCGCTCCTCCTGTCATTCCAACATAAAAAAAATCTTTATTCTCACCTGCCAGTGCTCCCCCGGCGTCTCCATTAGCTCCCAATCGGTTTTACAGGACCTGCGATGATGTCAGAAGCATCATCGGGTCACATGAGCAGTTACCGCGGTAACCGCTCATGTGACCCGATAAGCTGATCGGGTTGTGACATCATCACAGGTCCTGTTACCGAGCGGGAAGCTGATGGAGACGCTGGGGGAGCGCTGGCAGGTGAGAATAAAGATTTTTTATTTTAAACACTTGATTTAATTTAAATTTAACTTCCGCAATGTATATATATACATTGCGGAAGTTAAATTAGGCGGCACACAATAGTCTTAGTGTACTGAGCATGTACTGAGCATGCTCAGTACACTAAAATTGGGTCCGAGGAGACATCAGATGTTTCCTCGGACCCTGCTCCATAGGGCCCCATGTTAAAGGCATCGGATCGGATTTGGCATAATTGCCATCCGATTTGCCTCCGATCCGATTCTCTCCGATTTTTTTCAGGAGCCAAAATCGCAGCAGTCTACGATTTTTGCTCCATTGGATAACATGGGGGCTGATTCGGGTCCGATGTTGTCCGATTTTCATCAGACAGCATCGGATTTAACTATAACACAACGTGAAACCAGCCTAAGCTGGTCCTGTCTAAAATCCTCTTTGAAAACTGCTTCAAATAGAAAAAAATTGACACGTGTGGACGATGTTACTGCACCAGAAGTATTAGCCCAATAATCGCAGTCACATAGGGCAGAGCCCATGATGTTGGGGGGCCAGCCAACCTCCATGCCTACTTAAGCTGGATGTGCGTCCTCAGATGCATATTCTTCTGAAGTGTTTAGCGGCGCAGAGACTGGCCAGATGAGTCCAGAAAGGGGAACATACAGAATTGGGGGCATGTATACTAAAATGGAGAACATAAATAGCAGGATGGTCCCAGGATGGGGGACAGCATATACCAGGATGGGAGACATACATTACATACCAGGATGGTGCCCAGTATAGGGGGACATATCAAGATGGGGGATATATATCAGGATTTGGAGCAAATATACCAGGATGGGGGACAGTATAAACCAGGATGGGAGACATGCATTATATACCGGGATGGGGCCCAGTATGAGGGGAAATATATAGCAGGATGGAGGGAGAATTTGGAGCAAACATACCAGGATGGGGTACAGTATCTACCAGGATGGAAACATATATAATAGGAAGGGGGACATATATACCATGATGGGGGATATATATACCAGAATGGTCCCAGGATTGGGACATACAGTGCCTACAAGTAGTATTCAACCCCTGCAGATTTAGCTGGTTGACACATGCGGAATTAACTTGGCATTGTGACATTTGGACTGTAGATCAGCCTGGAAGTGGGAAATGCAGTGCCACGAAAATTTTTTTTTTTTTTTAAAGCGTTAAAAGTTAATTCAGAGGGTCATTTATTATTCAACCCCTCAAACCACCAGAATTCTGTTTGGTCCCCCTAAAGTATTAAGAAGTAGTTCAGGCACAAATAACAATGAGCTTCACATGTGTGGATTAATTATCTCTTGCCAGCCTTTTCTGACTATTTAAGACCCTCCCCAAACTTGTGAACAGCACTCATACATGGTCAACATGGGAAAGACAAAGGAGCATTCCAAGGCCATCAGAGACAAGATCGTGGAGGGTCACAAGGTTGGCAAGGGGTACAAAACCCTTTCCAAGGAGTTGGGCCTACCTGTCTCCACTGTTGGGAGCATCATCCGGAAGTGGAAGGCTTATGAAACTACTGTTAGCCTTCCACGGCCTGGACAGCCTTTGAAAGTTTCCTCCCGTGCCGAGGCCAGGCTTGTCCGAAGAGTCAAGGCTAACCCAAGGACAACAAGGAAGGAGCTCCGGGAAGATCTCATGGCAGTGGGGACATTGGTTTCAGTCAATACCATAAGTAACGTACTCCACCGCAATGGTCTCCGTTCCAGACGAGCCCGTAAGGTTCCTTTACTTTCAAAGCGTCATGTCAAGGCTCGTCTACAGTTTGCTCATGATCACTTGGAGGACTCTGAGACAGACTGGTTCAAGGTTCTATGGTCTGATGAGACCAAGATCAAGATCTTTGGTGCCAACCACACACGTGATGTTTGGAGACAGGATGGCACTGCATACGACCCCAAGAATACCATCCCTACAGTCAAGCATGGTGGTGGCAGCATCATGCTGTGGGGGTGTTTCTCAGCCAAGGGGCCTGGCCATCTGGTCCGCATCCATGGGAAGATGGATAGCACGGCCTACCTGGAGATTTTGGCCAAGAACCTCCGCTCCTCCATCAAGGATCTTAAGATGGGTCGTAATTTCATCTTCCAACAAGACAACGACCCAAAGCACACAGCCAAGAAAACCAAGGCCTGGTTCAGAGGGAAAAAATCAAGGTGTTGGAGTGGCCTAGTCAGTCTCCTGACCTTAACCCAATTGAAAACTTGTGGAAGGAGCTCAAGATTAAAGTCCACATGAGACACCCAAAGAACCTAGATAACTTGGAGAAGATCTGCATGGAGGAGTGGGCCAAGATAACTCCAGAGACCTGTGCCGGCCTGATCAGGTCTTATAAAAGACGATTATTAGCTGTAATTGCAAACAAGGGTTATTCCACAAAATATTAAACCTAGGGGTTGAATAATAATTGACCCACACTTTTATGTTTAAAATTTATAAAAATTCAACTGAGCAACATAACTTTTTGGTTTGTAAGATTTATGCTTCTGTTAATAAATCCTACTCTCGTTTGCTGTTTGAAGGCTCTAACTTATTGGCATCTTATCAAACCAGCTAAATATGCAGGGGGTTGAATACTACTTGTAGGCACTGTATATACCAGGTTGAGGGGCATATATACCAGGATAAGGGGCATTGGTACAGGATGGGTGATATTACTACATAATAAGCAAATTGTAAAGAGCTGCAGAATATCTTGGTGCTATATAAAGATTATTATTATTATAATGAAAAGGGAAATAACACATATGGCTTTATAGGATTTAGAAAGCTACAGGGCCCATACATCTGACCAACATGGTAGGGGGGCTCCCAGGTCCTAATCTTGCACTGAGGCTCCTTGGACTCTAGTTATGCCACTGACCAATGACAAAATAATATTACATTTATGTCACACATTAATTTTTTACATTTTTAAAACTACTTTTCTTATCAATTTCACTTTCCCCCCCACCATAGGTATAGAAATTGCTTACCTACTCGTAGCTCTTGTCCAAAGACTGTCCTCTCTCCGAGTGCCGAGCAATTCCATCGGGAGAATCGGAACTGATACTGACATTCATTGATCCCCATCTGTGCCCCTTCTCCAATAACTATAATGGCATCCGGGCGGCTCTCGCAGATGGCTCTTTGCCGAGGCGCCAACCCTGGAATCTTGTTGCAGATAATATTTGCTCCCAAAGCCACCACAGATGACAAAGCTCTAGAAAGAAATAAAAGGAGCTATCAGAGGTGAAACGTAAGTGTAGACGCAACACCGGGCATGAACTGGTAACAAGCCCTAAAGGATTGGTAATGACAGCCAGTATTCATTTCAAGCAAAAACATACACAATGGCAGAATGGAACCTGATAATTGTCTTATTACAGATCTAGGTTGTATAGATATGGATGTGATGTCCTTATAATGGAGGAGGTTATATGGTTACCCTATATGGCAGCACAAATTCCTACGAGTCGCATTCACATGGCATTGCTACTTAGACATTTTCTCATTCTCATATAAAGAGACATATAAAAGAGACTGGTTAGACATCTGACTACTAAAGAGCAGGGTGTTGGAGCAGATGACCCAACCCCACCATTCTAAGATTCTATATTTTTGGATAGGGCTGGAAAAAACAAGCACTTTTGCAATTTACAGCTTGTTACAATTTTCAAACGTTCTTGAGATAATAACACTTTCTTTTCTTAAGTTATTTTGTTTACAGTTTATCACCTTGGAAACCGACCACGACCACCACTGATATCTAGCTTGTAAGCACTGCGCTGATACTGGCTGGGATTAGGAGGTAACAGTGCTTACATGCTCAATAGAAAAGAGCTTGAAAGCACTGTGCATGTATTGCTGTCTAGCAGCGATGGCTGGTCTCCCTTTAAGCATCCTAAATGTAACCCAACCTTTATAGTAACCACAGCCTGATCTCTGCATACTAAAAGTCAACCAAACTTTTAATTAGTTACTGACTAAACCTATATACAAAAATTAAAACATCTTTTAAAAGTGTGTGCTTTATTCCATAAACAGCGCCAGTCCTGTCCACAGGTTGTGTGTGGTATTGCAGCTCGGTCCCATTCATTTCAATGGAACTAAGCTGCAATATCACAATATCGGAGGTCTCCTCACTTGACGGGTAGCCACCATTTTTCAGCCCGGTTGCCTGTTTATCCTTCATTGTAACCCATCAACTGTTGTGACCTGGAAACGGCTGTTTCTTTATCGGGACATTTTTACGTTTTTTTTAGTGCATTTTGTTTCTTTACTCTGCGGATAAGGATTACAGTCCTGTCCTGGTGGCATTTTTCTAAAAGGAGGGGATGGGGAGGGGGCAGCCATTTTGTTCTCTGCATTAAGTGCTCTGTCTGGTGCTGAAGAAACAAGAGATATTTACAGTGTAAGGGCCTCGCCGAGCATGTTGTGACAACACAAAATCTCAGAAGGAGCTTAATCCTCATGTCCTTAAAAGCCACTTACAGTGGAGGTGGGAAGAGGGGGGTGACACCAACATGGGAATGCGGCAGTTTAGTCTGCCAATATTCCAAAAACAGCTCAAAATCTGTGGGAAAACCACCTACATAAAATAATGCTGTCTTATATTGTCTAATAATCCCGCCATCCAATGACACCGTAACCGAAAAATGACGTTATGTGAGGTTGTGTGAGGTAACATTATAATACAGTGCCTGTATAGACCCGATAACAGTGCCATACACTGCCGCACAACACTGCCATAAAGTGACTTTATGTGTGTAACATTACCACACAGTGCCTATATAGGCCCGATAACAGTGCCATACGGTACTACACAACACTGCCGTAAGCGTGACATTATGTAAGGTAACTTTACCACACAATGCCTACAGTATATAGGCCCGATAACAGTGTCATATGTGGCGCCCCTGCAGTATGTTCGCCACAAGGGCTACTGCTCCCATTCCATGGGTGTGGTATCCCTGTTCTTAGGGAAATGGGATGGTAAGTCTGAGACACCTAACAAGCACCCAACACAGCTTAGGAACCCAGGTCAGGGACCATGGGTGGACCCACTGAGGGAGGGCCCAGTCCAGGAGTGGGTCAGAGGAAGAGAGAAGTGTGAGTGGGTGGTAGAAAAGGAAGTCAATTAGTTAGTCAGTCAGTTAGTGAGTGAGAAAGCAGGAAAGAGGAGGCCGGAGTGAGAGGAGCCTCCAGGAGAGAGAGACCAGGGGACTGGAGCGGGGTGAGGAACTTGTCCCGGGAGAAAAGGAGAAGTTGGAGACAGCAAGAGGCAGAAGGAGCCCTAGGGGCACGGGCAGAGAGCAATCCACCCGTGCGCCCGAATCTGAGTCTGACTGTAGTCAGACAGAAGTGCTGGTTAGGAACCAGGGAACCAGGAAAGTCCCGGTTGCAGCCCAAGCTGGGGAGACTAATGTGGGAAGTGCGGCCGAGGGTCTCGGTAAAGATGAGTATTTCTGCCAGAGACAAGCGGCAGAGGAAGAGGAATGCCGACAACGGCAGGCTAGATGGTGGGCACAGGAGGAGGCCAACCTCAAAGATAAGGAGCGTACCTGTAAAGTACCGGCAACCGACCCAACCGAACGGCGGCGAGGAGTAGTGATGAACTTCCATCTACAAAACGGGTGGGGTTTCATCAAAGAACCCGATCTGGAAGAAGAGGTGTTCGCCAGCCGGAGAGACTTGGAGTCTTATTTGCCCAAAGGCCATTCCGGTAGAGACTTGTACCCAGGAGACAAGGTGGGATATTCGAGGCATATGGGACAGCAGGGATGGTATGCCCTAAGGGAATACAAGGTGCCACCTCCCAGAACAGCAACGGAACAGCCAGCAGGACTCTTGACTGTAGAACGGGTTACCAACCCTAAAGAAAAAGAACCACTACAGTAGAAACTTAAGTAGATGAGAGTTGTTAACAATGTATATAGTTGTGTAGAATAACAGGAATAAAGTTAATATACCGGCCTAAGTGTATATTTGATTGCTGCAGATAATATGCTAATAATAAATGTAGTAGTAAATAATGTAACTGCTTAGGTACCCGTGGTTAAGGAAATTAGTGTAAGCTAATACCAATGTGAAAAGGACGCTTATGAACGGTTTGATTGTTGCACTTTTGCTTTTCAGCCCAGGACAAGGTGCCTTGATTGATTTACCGGGACCGGGTAGAGGGGATAAATGGACACCATAAAAACCTGGAAAACTGTGAAATTTTTGCTTGTTTCTTTTATCTTATTTTTATACCATTTTTATTTGACATTAGGATAGGTAACCGTATTTCTTTTTGTCATGTACCGTTTAAGAAAAGAACCTCTCGTTCTGGGAAGAAGCACTCTTGTTAAGTTATGTTGTTATGCAAGAAGGAAAGAGGAGGCCGGAGTGAGAGGAGCCTCCAGGAGAGAGACACCCGGGGACTGGAGCAGAGTGAGGAGCTTGTCCCGGGAGAAAAGGAGAAGTTAGAAACAGCGAGAGGCAGAAGGAGCCCTAGGGGCACGAGCAGGAAGTGATCCACCCGTGCGCCCAAATCTGAGTCTGAGTGGAGTCGGACAGAAGTTCTAGTTGGGAACCAGGGGACTGGCCCTGCAGGTGGCGAGGAGACTCCATACTCCAACCACAAAACCGGAGGCCACGAGATCTAGAGGAGCTGTGGTCGACACCCAACACATCCGCCGAGAAGGTAGCCGTACTAGTGTTAGGGGACTTAGTACCGGTCACCCGACAGGGCCTGTGGCTGCCGGATTGGGGCTCTGTGTGTGGAGGCACGAGCAGGAGAGAGGCGGACAGTTAGTGTTGGGAGAGCAACCCGTGAGAGAAAGGAACAGAAAGAGGTTTCTTGGACGAGCTATCCTGGTTCCTTGAGGACTATCTGGACTGAGACTTGGCAAGGAACAGTACCCAGTACCCGACGACATTGCTAAAGTGAGCACTAAGTAAACCGGGTATAGAACTCAGAAGTTGTGTGTGAGACTATTTATTTCCCCACCTGCAGAGCCGGCGACTGATACACCAAGCAGGCCACAGAGAGCCTGCTCCAGGGGGGCCCGTCCGTCTCCCTCAGCCTGAAGAGGCCTGCGGCCTGCCATTGCCATAAACTATACCGATGCCCTGGGGAACCACTCCACCTGTGGGGAGCGATATTGCCTCAGCTACGATTCCATCATCCCCAGAGGTCCCGCACCGCAGCATCGGCCATCAATAGCCGAACACCACGGGTGGCGTTACAACAACCATTCCCAAACCCAAAATCCCCAAACTTTTATTTTATGCCCAGGGTCACAGAGCTGGGTCTCGAACCCTGTGACTCCCCAGAAGTATTAAAGCCCGGTTCCGAGTACCCCACGGCCCTGGGGTGCATCACCATACACCATCCAAAACCTGCAGTGCTATATCCAAAAACACTGCTAAAAAGTGACATTATGTGGGGCAACATTACCACACCATGCCTGTATACACCCAATAACAGTGTTATACACTATCCAAAAACACTGCCATAAAGTGACTTTATGTTAGGTAAAATTACCACACAGGGTCTGTACAGACCCGATAACAGTGTCATACACCATTCAAAAACACTGCCAAAAAGTGACATTATGTGAGGTAACATTACCACACAATGCCTGTATAGGCCCGATAACAGTGCCACACACTATCCAAAAACACTGCCATAGTGGGACGTTATGTGAGGTAACATTACCACAGAGTGCCTGTATACATCCAATAACAGTGCCATACACCATCCAAAAACACTGTTGAAAAGTGATGTTATGTGAGGTAACATTACCTATGGAGTAATCCTACTGTGTTTGCATATGTTACTGTAGGGAAATTTACTGAGGACGTATTAGACAGTGTGTTGCATGTATCTTAATCTATATGGCCATAAAAGGAGTATCATAATGAGTGAGAACACTATCGGGCTTTAATATGCCCACGTTTACTATGTACATGCCACAATACATGTCCATTTCCCTGTCCTCAAAAGTTGGACGGTATGCCCTTTTGAGATTCCACTTAGGCTGTTTTCACATCAGTGATTTTTTTCAAACGCGACAGATCCGGCAGTATTGCTGTATCTGCCACGTAACCCATTCATTTTTTGCCGCGATCCGTCATATCCAGCGGCAACGCAAAAAAATGCTGCTAGCTGCGGGTTTTTTGACTCGCCACAAGTGCAAAACTGCACTTGCTGCACATGACCGCAAGTTCCATAGGGAATAAATGGGTCTTGCCGCAAGTGTCTCGGTAATGGTGGGTTCACACGCTAGGATATCCTGAACGATATCCTTGAAACGTCAGAGAATTGTGATGGTTGAAAAGTTATCGTTTGTGCGTCCTTGCGTGTAAATGAACGATAAAGGATGAAAAGATCGCTGGATCGTTCATCCTAGATTTGAGATCCTGACCTCAAATCTATCATTCGTCGTCTAATTAACGCTGGTGGAAGAAGCCGCATCGTTCAGTGTGACGATATCGTTCAAAAAGCTCCTATTCCTGCCGCTTTATTACATCGCTCACTCCTTCCTCTCCTATTTAACAGTTGTGCTGCCGCATAGGATATCGTAAACGATATCCTTGTGTGTGACAGCGCACTAACGATGTCGGAACGATCACAGTCACGTGAGCATTCCAAGGATATCGTTTACAATATCCTAGCGTGTGACCCCACCATAAGGCTGCATATGCAACAAATGTGGCAAAACTGCCGGATCTGCCGCGAAATTAAAAAATCGCTAATGTGAAAGCTGCTAAGGCTCCTTTCACATCAGCGGTATTGGAACTTCGTGGTAGATCCAGCAGAGCCGGCACTTGCGGTAGCGTTTTTTTTGCGGTGCCGCAAGCGCCACAAGTGTCGGATTCAGCAATACTGCACTTGCCGCACCTGACCGCAGGCCCCATAGAGAATGAATGGGGCTTGCCGGATTGGTACTGCAAGTGGGCCGTTACACGGTAGATGCGGCAGGTGTGGCAGCATCTACGGGATTTACGGCGAAATTGCAATACCGCTGATGTGAAAGCGCCCTAACTCTGAAGAATTTTTTTTGTTTAAAGGTTGGCGGGGGGGGACGGGGGGATTATATGATTAATAACATAAAGTGACCACATAACAATGCCATATAGTGCTTAAATAATTAGTACCATTCAGTGACCTTGTAACAATGCTTTACAGTGACCACACAATATTACCATACAGTGACCACATAATAGTGCCATACAGTGCTTGTATAATTAGTACCATAATTAGTACCTTACAGTGATCACATAATGATGCCATACAGTGCCTTTATACTTGGTGCCGTACAGTATCCACATAACAGTGTCATATTGTGCCTATATAATTAGCACCATAAAGTGGCCAAAGAGTAGTTGCTATTTAACTACTTGCACACACTGACCACATACCAGTGTGTATGTTTAGCTATACACAGTAACCACATCTAGTGCCATACATTGACCACATAATTGTGCAATGCAGTGATCTCACAACACTGACATACACTGTGTGCAGAATTATTAGGCAAGTTGTATTTTAGAGGATTATTTTTATTATTGATCAATAACTATGTTCTCAATCAACCCAACAGACTCATAAATATCAAAGCTTAATATTTTTGGAAGTTGGAGTGTTTTTTTAGATTTGGCTATCTTTGGCTAGGGTCACACATAAGCCCGTGGTCCGTTTTTGGCATCAGTTTTTTGCATTTTTTTTTTCTAAGACCGAAAACTGATGCAAAAATGGATTATATGTAATAAATACCCTATCCGTTTTTTTCTGCGGCCAAAAACGTTCCTAGGAGGTTTTTTAAACCCAAAAACTTTCTTAGGAACGTTTATGGGTGCACTAAAAAAACTGATCCGGTTTTTTAACATGGGGCCCTATGGAAAAAACGGATCCGTTTTTTTAGAGCATTGTTTATGTAAAAAATAGCAAAGTCCCAAAAACGTTCAGGGGCACAGGAGGCACAAAAAGTAGCCTATGTGTGACCTAGCCTTAGGAGGATATCTGTTTGTGCAGGTAACTATTACTGTGCAGAATTATTAGTCAACATAATAAAAACCAAATATATTCCCATCTCAGGCACCTTGTGCATTTTGATACTCCAGTAAGTTTGCAGCTCTGAAATATCATATAATAGTGCCATACAGTGACCACATAATAATGCCATAATAGTGCCATAATTAGTACCATAATTAGTACCATACTGTGATCATATAATGATGCCATACAGTGTATTTATATTTAGTACTATACAATAATTATATAGGCACAATGTTATGTGGTTAACACTATACAGTCACCAAAAAACAATGCCTATATAACTACTACAAAACGGTGACCACATACCAGTGCATATATTTAGCTACACACAGTAACCACATAATAGTGCTATATAGTGACCACACAATTGTGCAATGCAGTGAATGCACAACAATGACATATGGTGACCACATAACGGTTCCGTACAGTGACCGCATTATAGTGCTATACAGTGACCACATAATAGTGCCATACAATGACCATATATTAGTGCCATACAGTGACCACATAATAGTGCCATACAGTGACCACATAATAGTGCTATACAATGACCATATATTAGTGCCATACAGTGACCATATAATAGTGCCATACAATGACCATATATTAGTGCCATACAGTGACCATATAATAGTGCCATACAATGACCATATATTAGTGCCATACAGTGACCACATAATACTGCCACACTGTGATCATATAATTAATGCCATACTGTGCTTGCATAATTAGTACCATACAGTGATCACATAATGATGCCATAAAAGTGCCTTTATAGTTAGTGCCGTACAGTAACCATATAACAGTGTCATTTTGTGCCTATATAACTATTACTGTACAGTGGCCAAAAACAATGCTCATTTACCTACTACAACATGGTGACCACATACCAGTCCGTATATTTTGCTACACACAGTAACCACATAATAGTGCCATACACCAACCACATAATAGTGCCATACAGTGACCACATAATAGTGCCATACAGTGACAACATAATAGTGCCATACAGAGACCACACAATAGTGCCACACAGTGATCAAGTTATAGTGCCATACGGTGATCTTATAGTAGTGCCATACAGTGACCACATAATAGTGCCTATATAATAATTACTATACAATAATCACATAACCATGGCACACAGTGCTTATTTACCATTGTATAAATAATAAGTAGAACAGTGCAGATTTTACAGCGCTTGTACAGCACTGCGCGGTACCTTCACTGCCATATTATGAGTAGCGCCATATGGAAACATTGGGGAGTTGTAGAGATTCGAGTCATCCTTGTACATGAAGGTCCAGTTTTGGGCCATGATGGCTGCACAATACAAATCCGTAATACGGCCAAGTGCATGACCCCAAACTGTGGAACGTCGCCTACTGTGTTTCCAAAGTGGAGCCTTTATTGAACCTTCAATACCATTTCAGTAAAATGACTGACAGTCAGAAAATCAATGTACCAATAAGGAATGAATCCTGATTCAGTGAATCATCGCAGTTCGCACGTCTACCTGAGAGCTTGGGAATTTCCACCAACAGAAAAATTCAGGCATTAAACACACAAGGTTAAAGTGGGATCTCGTGATTGACTGGAGGAATTACACTGTAAAAATAACAATACCATTGAAATAACTTCCATATGACAACCAAGTTTAGCGTCTCAACCATCAAGATACACAATGAGGCCGCAGACAATGTAGCATCAGATTAGTGCTGAGCACTTCTCTCCGCTCTTCAATGTCGAGGTCGAGATTCCATGATAAAATCTAATAGTTGATTGAAGCTTAGCTGCCCTGCACAGTCATAACAACCCCGACCACATAGGAGAGCACCCAGACCAGTGCATCAATGTTCACCTCGCAAACCCAGACATCAAGCACAGCCAGGCCAGTTTATTGCACCTATCAGTTATAACAGTGGGTGAATCATGGAGTAAGAAGAGTGATTCATCCCTGGTAAAGCCTTGGTATTTCAGTATGAACACATTTCCGGAGTGTCTATCACGCATAATCACCGACTTCCTAAAACTCAACATGGATGAAACTCAGTTCATCATTTTTCAGAATTCTCATACAACATTCGGTATCTACATCAGTGATATCTATAAAGTGACTCACGAAGTAAGAGACTGATTCATTTCTGGTATGAACACAGTTCCGGAGCGTCTATCACCCATAATCAATGACTTCCTAAAACTCAACATGGAAAAGACCCAATTCATGATTTTCACAATGTTCACTTCAAGCTCCAGAACCAGAACTATCGATATCAGTAATATCTATTAGTGAATCACGGAGTAAGAGAGTGATTCATTTCTGATAATACCTAGGTTGTTCAATATGAACACATTAACAGGACATCTGTCAACCATAATCACATAATTATCATTTTTGCCCAGTACCATTCAAGCTCAACTATCAGAACTATCAACATTAAGAATATCAATCAGTTAATCATCAAGTGAGAGAGTGATTCATTTCAGATAAGGTCTTGATATTTCAGATTTCCGGAACATCTATTAGTCATTTTATATCTTTTTCAACCATCCACTTACTAATACTCAAAGTGGACAAAACTCAATTACGGTAATCATTTTTCTGAAGTCCCATCCAACCTCCAGTATCGACATCAGTAATAACTGTTATTGAAACATGAAGTAAGAGAGTGATTCATTTCTGATAATACCTTGGTATTTCAGTATGAACGCATTTCTGGAGCATCCATCAGCCATAATCACCAGTTTCCAAAAATTCAACGTGGAAAAAACCCACTCCATGATTTTCTTTCACCAGAACCAGAACTATCGATATGAGTAATATCTGTCAGTAAATAACATAGCGAGAGAGTGATTCTTCATGGATAAAATTTTGGTATTTAAATATACATTTCCGATGCGTTCGTCAGCCATAGTAACAACTTCCTAAAACCCAACATTGACAAAACTCAGTTATCACTTTCCCTCAGTCCCATTCAAGCCTGACTATCAGAATCATCAACATTAGGAATATCTATCAGTGAATCATGAAGTGGAGGAGTGATTCATACCAGATAAAGTCTTTGTATTTCAGTATTAACACATTTCCGGAGTATCCATTACTGTCACTGAATTCCTAAAACTCAACATAGAGAAAACCCAATTCATGATTTTCGCTCAGCTCAATTCAAGCTCATGTACCAGAACTATTGATCAGTAATACCTGTCAATAAATATCTCAGTGAGAAAGTGATTCATCATGGATAAAATCTTGGTATTTAAGTATGAACACATTTCCGGAGTGTCTGTCAGCCATAATCATCGAGTTCCTAAAACCAAAAAGTGATATCATTCCCCCCTGTCTCATTCAAGCTTGACTATCAGAACCATCAACATTAAGAATCTGTATAAGGTCTTGGTATTTCAGTGTGAGCACATTTCCGGAGTGTCCATCACCGATAATCACCGATTTCCTAAAAATAAACAAGGACAAAACCCCATCCATGATTTTTTCTCAGTTCAATTCAAGCTCCACTACCAGAACTATCTATATCAGTAATATCTGTCAATAAATAACTCAGTGAAAGAGTGATTCATCATGGATAAAATCTTGGTATTTAAGTATGAACACATTTCTGGAGCACTGTCAGCCATAATCACCAAGCTCCTAAAACTTAAAAGTGACAAAACTCAACTATCATTTCCCCCCCCCTCCACCCCCATCCCATTCAAGCTCAACTATCAGAACTATCAACATTACGAATATCAATAAGTTATTCATGAAGTGAGCAAATGATTCATTCCTGTTAAGGTCTTGGTATCTCAGTATGAACTCATTTCCAGAGAGTCTATCAATCATCTCCACCTTCTGCTCCATCGACTTCCTAAAACTCAACATGGGGCAAACTCAACTAATCATTTTTCAGAAGTCCCATCCAACCTCCAGCGCCAAATATATCGACGTCAGTAATATCTGTTAGTGAATCACAGGGTGTAGAGAGTGATTCATTTCTGATAATACCGTGGCATGTCAGAATGAACACATTTCCAGAGCGTCCATCACCGATAATTACCGACTTCCTAAATGTCAACATAGACAAAACCCAATTCATGATCTTCACTCAGTTCAATTCAAGCTTCACTACCAGAACTATTGATATTAATAATATCGATCATTAAATAACATAGGGTGCCTTCACATTAGCGTTTGCCGCCGCAGCGTTCGTTGCAGATAATAATTAAACAATCCGCATGCGGATTGCACACCTATATTTAACATGGAGTCCGCTATCGTCCGCAAGTTGCTGTGTTTGGTGCGTATTGCTGCGTATGGCCGCGTATGTGTACGAGTTTCTTGAAAATCCTCCACCTCTGGACGCAACATGTTGCATTTTTTGGAGTATAAAAAATCATGCGGACACCTGCGGATATTATTAGCATTGCTGTCTATGGATAAGCAAGGCTAAGCAACACATTGCGTATGACTTGTTTTGGGACGCATGCGGACAGCATAGTGCGCATGCCCAGAAAAGGTTTAAAGGTAGACGCCCACTCTCCACCCATGCCTCTGCCCATAAACATCTACAGCACGTGGAGAATAAACGCATGCGGATGCATAAACGCATGCATACGCAAGGAAACACTGCGTTTTTTAATAGGATTTTGGATGCACTTGCATATAAAAAACCGTGCATTTGACTGCGTATGCATGCATATTGCCTTGCGGATATGCATGCGCATCATACGCTGCGGCGGCAAACGCTAATGTGAAGGCAGCCATAGTGAGTGATTTCTCATAGATAAATCTTGGTATTTAAGCATGGACATATTTCTGTCAGGCATAATCACAACTTCCTAAAGCTCAACATTGACAAAACCCAAATATCCTTTCCAGCCCCTCCCATTTGAGCTGGACTACCAGGACTATCACCATTATGAATATCAATCAGTTATTCATGAAGAGAGAGAGAGTGATTCATTCTAGATAAGGTCTGGGTATTTCAGTATGAACACATTCCTGCAGCATCTATCAAACATCTCCACCTTCTTCAACCATCGACTTCCTAAAACTCAACATGGAGAAAGCCCAATTCATCATTTTTCAGAAGTCCCATTCAACCTCCGTCCTCCAGTACCAAACATAACATCATCAGTAATATCTGTTAGCGAATCACGGAGTAAGAGAGTTATTCATTTTTGGTAATACCTTGGTATTTTAGTTTGAACACATTTCCATAGCGCATCCAGGCAGGAATAATGAGCTGCACTCACTGTGTATGTCTTCAAATCTTTAATAGGGTGAAACAGGTAACATGCAGACATACAGAAGGATGTGGACCACAGAAAAAAACTATAACAAACGTGTGGAAGTACACTGCTATAAAAAGGTAATAATAAAAAGCAAGTGCTTAGTAAAAAACAGTATCAAAAACAGGGTACTTAGTTAATACATTTTTTTTTTGCAAAAAATGTACGTAAGCCGTTCCACCTTGCCACGGTGACCCTTATCAGAACGGTCCTATCCAACTAATTTAAAACCTGACCCTGTATAAATATACCTCATGGATGCAGGGTGAAGACGGGCCAGAGTCCAATATGGACACGGTGCAGCAGACAGCACTTTATGTGCCTGTCTCAGAAAAGGAGGGTGGGGCACTCCCTGTCTTGCTAAACAAGAGAATAAATGAATAACTGCAACCGAGCCAGGGCACAATGTGAACGGGTCTGTAGGACTGCCTTTTTAAAGCAGTGTACTTCCACACGTTTGTTATACAGTTTTTTATGAGATCTAGTTATATGATGGTGTGAACGCAGTCCTACAGACCCGTTCACATTGTGCCCTGGGTCAGTTGCAGTTATACAGAAGGATGTTGGCTATGTCACTAGAGAGGGCTACGAGAGCGCAAAACGATGGTTGTCCTCTCCAGAGACAGAGCCCGCATTGTTCTGTATGCCTGCATGTTCGCCGTTTCCCCCTATTACAGACTTGAAGACAACCACGGTGAGTTCTATATATTGCAATCCTACTAAGAGCTTTGCACCGGTATGTGGTAACGCTGGCCCTGACCTGTACTTCCTAGTAACTGTGCTTTGTAAGTCCCCACACGCTCCGCTGGTAGTGCAGGTCAATTCTATATGAACTGGACATTTTGGATTGTCCATCAGCCATAAGCACCAAGTTCCTAAAATTCAACATCGACAAAACTCAACGATCATTTTCCTCCCATCCCATTCAAGCTTCACTACCAAAACTATCAACATTAACAATATCAATCAGTTATTTAGATAAGGACTTGGCATTTCAGTAAGAACACATTTCCAGAGCGTCTATCAAACATTTCCACCTTCTTCTCCATCAGCTCCTAAAACTCAAAATGGACAAAACCCGATTCATAATTTTTCTGACGTACCATTTACATACCATTACCAGAACTGTTTATATCAATAATATCTGTCAATGAACCACAGAATGAGAAGAGTGATTCATTCCTGATAAGGTCTTAGTAGGAATACTTATATATAGCGAGAAATGGATGGCACTCACCACAAGGCTTTTTCAGAAGTGTAGGGTCCTTATTCCATCAAAGCTGACTCCAGGGTTGCACAGTGCAGGGAGGGAAGGGCGGTGCGGAGAGGTCCTCCATTTGTCTCTATATATAAGTTTGCAATAACTTTAACTATAACTTTGCAATAACTATAACGGGATTGAGCAACGCCACATTATCTCCACAAGCTGAAGTCTGATCGACATTATGCTCATTTTGCTGGTAGTGCCCGGTAATAACTTCATTTGCAATTTCTTAGTAGGAATACATTTTCGGACTGTCTATCAGCCATAAGCACTGATTTCCTAAGACTCAACTTGGACAAAACTCAAATCATCATTTTTCAGAAGTCCCATTCAAGTTCATGTACCAGAACTATCAACATCAGTCATATCTGTCAGTGAATAATGGGGTGAGAGAGTGATGCATTCATGATAAAGTCTTGATGTTAAGGTATGAACACCTTTCCAGACATATTTCAGCCATGGGCACCAACTTCCTAAAACTCAACATTGACAAAACCCAACAATCGTTTCCCTCGGTCTCATTCAAGCTCAGCTACCAGAACTATCAACATTAGGAATATGTATGAGTAAATCATGAAATGGGACAGTGATTCATTGCAGATAAGGTCTTGGTATTTCAGTATGAACAAGTTTCCAGATCGTCTATCAATCATATCCACCTTTATCTCCACCAACTTCCTAAAACTCAACATGAACAAAACCTATTTCATCATTTTTCTGTAGTCCTGTTCAAGCTTCACTACCAGAGCGATCAATATTTGTAAATCTGTCAGTGAATCATGTGCTAGGAGAGTGATTCATCATAAAATCTTGGTACACATTTCCGGGGTGCCTATGAACTATCTCCACCTTCTTCTCCACCGGCTTCCTTAAACTCAACATGAACAAAACTCAGTTAATGATTTTCTCATTCAAGCTTCAATACCAGAACTCTCAACATCAGTAACATTTGTCATTGAATCACGGAGTGAGAGAGTGATTCATTCCAGATAAGATCTTGATGTTCCAGTATGAACACATTTCCGTAGTGTCTATCAGCCGTTTCCACTAATTTCCTAAAACTCAACATGGACAAAACCTAATTCATGGTTTTCCACCAGTCCCATTCAAGCTTCAATAATAGAACTATTGACATCTACTATATAATCTCCTAATCATGTCTGTCTGACGCCGAAATCACGTGCCAGCGCTCATTGGTTACCGCCAGCCGCGGCAACCGATGAGCGCCGCGTATGCAAAAGGCTGCGCGCATTCAAAATTAGAAGATTATACAGTAGCTGCAACCTGGCGACAGCGACACATAGGCGCTGCTATCACCAGGCTACATGCGTACGACCGCAGCGACCCCCCGCACCGGTACCCCCTGCCTCTCTCCCCTCGCCTCCCTCCTCGCCTCCCGTTGTTTTCACCCGTCTTTTCCATGTACAGTGATAATGTGACAGGGCAGGCTGATGTGACGTCACACAACCCGCCCTGTCACATCATGACCGCTGTACACAGTGCGACGCTGCAGAAGACGGGTGAGAACAGAGGGGGGCGAGGGGGATCCTGCCCCCCCTGCAGCCATCCTGCCCACCCCCGCAGCCATTCTGCCCCCAGCTCCATCCTGTCCCCCGCATCCATCCTGCCCCCCGGCTCCATCCTGCCCTCCCGGCTCCATCCTATCCCCCCCCGGCTCCATCCTGCCCTGCTCGCTCCTTCCTGCCCCGCTCTCTCCATCCTTCCCCCCCACATCCATCCTGCCCTCCCTGCATCCACCCTGCATCCATCCTGCCCCCCCCCCCCGCATCCATCTTGCCCCCCACATCCATCCTTCTCCCCCGGCATCCATCCTGCTCCCCGGCTCCATCCTGCCCTGCTCGCTCCATCCTGCCCCCCCACCACCATCCTGCCATCCTGCCCCACCACCACCATCCTGCCCCTCCGGCTCCATCCTATCCCGATCACTCCATCCTGCCCCCCCGCACCATCCGGCCCCCTGGCTCCATCCTGCCCCCCTGGCTCCATGCCCTGCCGGCTCCATCCTACCCCCCCGCCTCCATCCTGCTCCCCTGGCTCCATCCTGCTCCCCCCGCATCCATCCTGCCCCCCCGCATCCATCCTGCCCCCCGCATCCATCCTGCCCCCCTGAATCCATCCTGCCCCCCTCACGTCCATCCTGCCCCACTTGCTCCATCCTGCCCACTTGCTCCATCCTGCCCCCACTGGCTCCATCCTGCAACCCAGCTCCGTCCTGCCCCCCCAGCTCCATCTTGCCCCGCTCGCTCAATCCTGCCCGGCTCGCTCCATCCTGCCATCCCCGCCACAATCCTCCCCCCCACCCCTTCACCATCCTGCCCCCTTGCTCCATCCTGCTCCCCTGGCAGTTAGCGTCATGTGACCGATCAGTTGATCAGTTTCCCAGGCAACGACAGGTCCTACAGGCCTGTAGGACCTAGAAGACGGAGGTGGAGAAAGCCGGCGGAGGATTTTTTTATTTTTACTTTTACTGTGGAGGAGCTGGGGCCAGGAGGATCGGGGGGAGTGCGCGGGGGGGGGAGGGGGGGAGTATCGACATATAGCATAGCGCTGCTATACATGTACTGTAATGTACCGCCATATACTATAGTGCTGCTATAGATGTACTGTAATGTACCACCATATAACATAGCGTTGCTATATACATATATGTAGTTCACTCACATTGACTGAACAGAACAAGTTCTGTCAGTCACAGTATGTCAACTACATACATATTCTAGAATACCCGATGCGTTAGAATCGGGCCACCATCTAGCCAGTAATATCAGTCAGTGAATCACGGTGTGAGAGAATGATTCATTATGGATAAAATCCTGGTATTTCAGTATGGACATATTTCCCGAGAATCTATCAGACATTTTCACCTTTTTATCCACCGACTTCCAAAAATTCAGCATGGTCAAAACGCAAATCATGATTTTACCTTTGTCCTATTAAAACTCCAGTACTAGATTTATAAATATCAGTAATATCTGTCAGTGAATCATGGATTGAGTCATCTGTGATAACATTTTGGTATTTCAGTATAGACACATCCCTGGAATGTCATTCAGCCAGGTCCACCTTTATCCCCAATGGCTTCTTAGAACTCAATAGGGACAAAACCCAATATACAGGGTGGACCATTTATATGGATGCACCTAAATAAAATGGGAATGGTTGGTGATATCAACTCCCTGTTTGTGGCACATTAGTATATGGGAGGGGGAAAACTTTTCCAGATGGGTGGTGACCATGGCGGCCATTTTGAAGTCAGCTATTTTGGATCCAACTTTATTTTTTTCAATGGGAAGAGGGTCATGTGACACATCAAACGTATTGAGAATTTCATAAGAAAAACAATGGTGTGCTTGGTTTTAACATAACTTTATTCTTTTATGAGTTATATACAAGTTTATGACCACTTATAAAATGTGTTCACAGTGCTGCCCATTGTGCTGTATTGTCAATGCAACCCTCTTCTCCCACTCTTGACTGATAGCAACACCACAGAAGAAATGCTGCACAGGCTTCCTGGATCCATTGTTTCAGATGCTGCACATCTCGTATCTTCACAGCATAGACAATTGTCTTCAGATGACCCCAAAGATAAAATTCTAAGTGTACTGTCACATGAGGCCATATCGGGGGCGATTTTATAAGCAACACAGAGGCGTGGCCTATCGCCACCGACATGGCCTATGCGTCGCCCAATGTAAATAGGTGATGGCGACGCCTTTGAGTGGTCGCCTGGTTTCTCAGCACTGCTCTGAAACCAGGCGAGCACTCTGGGGCGATGTGCACACATCGCCCCATGTAACAGGGGGACGGCGATCTTACAGGCGATGGGAGCCATAGGCTCCCATGATACAGAATTGCCGCTGGGGTTTTTGGACACCCCAGCGGCGATGGCGCCTGTCAGATCGCCGATGCGTCGCCGGAGGTGTCGCTGCATGTAAACATGCGATGGTGACGCTGACAGGGTGCCAAAAATGTCCGCGCTCCTGCCCATCGCTGCCGGTATCTCTGGGCAACGTCACCTCGTGTGACCCTAATGGTACCTTTACACGCCGCCACAACAGGATGGATACCAACTGCTACTTCACGTGCACGAGCACGCCCAAACGGTTACAAACGGGAAACGCACCCTCTTTACACGCCGCCACAAGGTGCGCTACGCGATGCTACATCTACAGCTAGCTACATCGCCGGGTGTCTCAAGTAGCCATCTGTAGCTCATTTACACACCGCTACAAACAGCTACTATGGGCGTACCTGGTGCAGCAGGGACAGCACATAGGCGTGCTACAATTGTGGATTACGAGACGTCCGTACGCTGATAGGACAAAGCAATAATACCATGATTGGCCAGGCATCGCAGGAGGCTGATTAATACTTGACGCTCGAGCAATTGTGTAGTGTGACTCGTCAGCTCCTTAAATATGCCGCCCTGTGCGGCGACAACCAATCGCAACGCAGGAGCTTCCTCCAATGATCGCTGAAGGGGGCGCGGAAACCCGGAGCCTGTGTCACGCCCTAGCTACATAGCATGGTGTAGGAACAACCCTTCTGTTCCTTCTTTACACGCCGATACAGCTCGCTACAATCGGCTTTGTTGCCATCTGTTTATGGGCAGTGCACGGATACAGATGTATCTGTAGCCGGCTGTGTCGTCCCGTCTTCAGACGCCGCTACTACGGGCGATATTGGTGCGACAAGCTACATTTGTAGCCTGTAGCGGGTTGTATCCATCCTGTTGTGGCGGCGTGTAAAGGTACCATTAGGGGGTCAGATTGGGAGACCTTGTTGGCCATTCAACTGGCTCATGACCACCAATCCACTTTCCAGGAAACTGTTCATGTAGGAATGCTCACACCCGACACTCATAATGTGGTGGTGCACCATCTTGTTGGAAAACTCAGGGAGCGTGCCATCTTCAGTGCATAAAGAGGGCAACATATCATCATGTAGCAATTTCAAATATCCAGTGGCATTGAGGTTTCCATTGATGAAGAATGGTCCCACTATCTCTTTTTATCTTTGGGGTCATCTGAAGGGAATTGTCTATGCTGTGAAGATACAAGATGTGCAGCATCTGCAACAACGGATACTGGAAGCCTGTGCTGCATTTCCTCTGTGGTGTTGCTATCAGTGTGTCAGGAGTGGGAGAAGAGGGTTGCATTCACAATCCAACACAATGGGCAGCACCTTGAACACATTTTATAAGTAGTCATAAACTTGTAAATAACTCATGAAAGAATAAAGTTATGTTAAAACCAAGCACACCATTGTCTTTCTTATGAAATTCTCAATATGTTTGATGTGTCATATGACCCTCTTCTCATTGAAAAAAATAAAGTTGGATCCAAAATGGCCGACTTCAAAATGGCCACCATGGTCACCACCCATCTGGAAAAGTTTTTCCCCTCCCATACACTGATGTGCCACACACAGGAAGTTGATATCACCAACCATTCCCATTATATTTAGGTGTATCCATATAAATGGCCCACCCTGTATAGTTATTCCCCAGTGCCATTCAACCTCCTCCAGCAGAACCACTTACTGCTTAATAATACCTATTATTTTTAATTTATGAAACTTTTGAGGTGTCATCTTGATATGTCAGTAGTTTCAGTGGGGAGGCGGGTAGAGAGAGTCCCACTGTTCGGTAAAATAAGGAGTACAAGTGTTCAGCTAAGTGTTGTACCCCATTGTCAATGATTGTCTTTCCTCAAAGAGCTAAGTATGTGATGTACAGTCTTGTTTTGCTCTCCCAAGAAGATCCTAAGTATCATGGCTCTTAGTCAAGTAATTTTGCCCATCATTTTAGTGAGGTCCCTTCACCGATCAAAACTACGGACATGTCAAAAGTTCTGTGACGATACCATGTACATAAGGCCTTGATCAAATATGAAGCTTCACTTTAAAGAAGTGTTGCCATCTCATGCATATAAAGCATATCCATAGAATATTCCATCATTTAGAAGCGGTTCCTACCCCTTCAGTAGACACTCATCTGGAAAAAAGGGATCCCATCTCATACCACCATTAACAGAGCGGCAGCAGCACATGTTTGCCATGAGGAATGAAGATGTGGCAGCACATACTTGCCATGAGAAATGGAGAGGTGGCAGCATATGTCTGCCATGAGAAATGGAGAGGTGGCAAGCACATGCTTGGCACGAAGAATGAAGAGGTGGCAGCCCATGAAGAACATAGAGATGGAAGCGCATGCTTGCCGCAAACAATTAAGAGTTGGCAGTACATGCTTGCTGTGAGAGACATAAAGATGGCAGCTAAATGCTTTCCATGAGAATCAGATAGTTGGCTGAGCATTCTTGCATTGAAAAACACAGAGGTGGCAGTGCATGCTTGCCATGACAAACGGAGAAGTGGCAGCACATGCTTGCCATGAGGAATGGAGAGGTGGCAGCAAATGTCATGATGAATGGAGAAGTGGCAGCGCATGATTGCCATGAGGAATAGAGAGGTGGCAGTGTATGCTTGCCATGAGGAACAGAGAAGCGGCAGTGCATTCTTGTCATGAGGAACAGAGAAGTGGCAGTGTATGCTTGTCATGAGAAATGGAGAGGTGGCAGTGCAGGCTTTCCATGAGGAATAGAGAGGTGGCAGTGCATGCTTGTCATGAGGAACTGAGAAGTGGCAGTGTATGCTTGTCATGAGGAACAGAGAGGTGACAGCACATGTTTGCCATGAGAAATGAAGAGGTGGCAGTGCAGGCTTTCCATGAGGAATAGAGAGGTGGCAGTGCATGCTTGCCATGAGGAACAGAGAAGTGGGAGCGTATGCTTGTCATGAGGAACAGAGAGGTGGCAGCACATGTTTGCCATGAGAAATGGAGAGGTGGCAGTGCAGGCTTGCCATGAGGAACAGAGAAGTGGGAGCATATGCTTGCCAAAAGGAATAGAGAGGGGGCAGTGCATGCTTGACACAAGGAATGGAAAGGTGGCAGCACATGGTTGCCATGAGGAATGGAGAAATAGCAGTGCATGCTTGCCATGAGGAATGGGGAGGTGGCAGCAAATGCTTACCATGAGGAACGAAGAGGTGGCAGCGCATGCTTAGCCAAGCAGCCATCTGGAAGAAATAGATGCCATCTCAAGCCACCAGGAATGGAGAGGTGGCAGGGCTTTCCAATAACTTTGATGAGAGTGCCTAATAAAACAGAGCCTGCTGGACTAGCTATTTTCAAAACGCCCTTGGAGATAAGGAAGAGAGCTGCAAGTGTGCTCAACTATTTTTAGGAACCCTCATGGAACTTATTAAGAAGCTGCGCATGCACATGCACAGCTTTAGTCCCATCTGCGCAACTTGGGCCCCAGGTCTCGAGACAAGCATGGGTCCCAGAGGTCGGAGCTGCAACTTTCAGCCATTTATGGCAAATTGCGTGGATGATCCATCCATTTTAAAGATGAAAATACCCCTTAAGTAACCCTGATCAATCCATTACGGATGAAGGTTTATGTCTCAAGATTCTACATTCCTTCCCTGTGTAATAAGCAAAACAACATTGCAGAATTTCATCCTGAGAGATGATTGTGTAGTATTTTTTACGCAATATTTACTCAGCTTGAACGCATGGTAAATAATGCAGAAATCCAGCCTAAGAATTCCAGACGGCCATTCCTTTGCCGTGACTAATTACCACCACTTCTGTATCAATAGATGGGCAGAGCCTTCCAGCCAGCTGACTGGAGAAAACGCCTAATGTGCAATCAATACAATATCTGCCCCATGGTACAAGCCTCAGCTTAGATATCCTATAGCCAACCCAAGCTTCTGAAATATTTACAGGTGTTTTGGCTGAGGCTGCGCTCACACATTTCACTGGTGGTTTCCTTTTTCCTAATTTTAAAGAGGTTTTCGAGAGAGGAGAAAGCTTACTACAATAAAGTAAAAAAGTTCTGTAAACTTTATATAAGAAACGAATTGAAACCAAAATGTTTATTTTGACCTCAAATTTTCTTAAAAAAAACTATATAAAATATGAAATATATAATTTTTTTTCTTTTGCATTAAAACTTTCAGTGACTCACTGTTGCCGGGTTCTCAGGTCTCAGGCGCTGGCTGCGGTCACGGTTCGGTGCCTGAGGCTGTAAGGGCCCGGTGGTCAATGCACGGTTAAATAAGGAATAAAGTTTGTTTTGTGACGCCACCTGTGGGTGTCCGGTGATGGCACCAGCGCTGCTTGGACCTCTGGGGGATGTACGGCAGCTAGATGGAACCGCTCCCCACAGGATGAGCAATAATCCCCGGGGTCATGAGCTGCACTGATGGAATACGGCAGCTCAGGTGATTTGGTAGATGAATAGGTTAGCAATAGTTCAGAAAGGATGCTCGGACACAAGGCTCCTCTGCACGGGTCTTTACAGAGGTTATGCACGGTACACGGGATAACAGTCACTTTTAGGTAACGGACCGGGTGGTCCCAGCGATGAACGGTATCTTTCCAAGGCTCCACAGTGTTCCTCTTTAACTAACTGTCCCTTATTACACTTCGCTGCTTTCGTGCACCAGGTCAGGATACTGGGGAACTTCTATTGAGTACCCGAGCCTAGGCCTTTTGACTCCCGATGGATCCCCTGAACCCCGATGGTGGGTACCTCTCCTGGCACAGCTGCGGTGATGGTGGTTGTTGTGATGCACTCCTGAGAAGCCCTCTATCACTTCGGTGTCGTAGTACAGCGGTGGACGTCTGTACTGCCTTGGAGCCGGTACTCCGGGTGGACTGGGCTTGGGTCGACTTTTCACCCTTTACTTGTTACTTGGTTACTGGTTACTTGGCCCCCTTCGCTTCTGGGTCACCGCTTCTCAGTGCCCTCTCTGCTAGATCTCTGTCACGACTTCTGCTCTTGACCTTGTCTCTCCCACTTTCTAACTTTCTTTCTACTCTTTACCCACACTGAACATCTCACACTCCTCCCATCAGGACCTGATTGGTCCTCTACCTCTAGATGTGGCATGTGGTGTATGGAGCCTTGGGGTTAACTTGTTCATCACCGAGAAGGAGAATACTGCACCTTCAGTCAGGGGTGCAGTACCCTCCTGTGACGCACTCGTTGCGGGGCTCCACATCAGTAAAGTTAAAGACTGCATTCCTCTGCCTTGTCTCTGTCTACTGCACCTCACTCTACAACCCCCATCATCACTCCAGAGGCTCACTCCTGCTGAGGAGAGTGCTCCATCTAGCTGCTCCACCATCTATCCTCTGGAGACCCCATAAGCAGCACTGGTCACCCCTAACCAGATACCTCAGCTGGCCTCACGTTAAACCATAAACTGTTATCCCCTGTAAATACCCCCTTTCACTAGTCCGGACAGGGCCATGGTGCTGGGCAATTGCCACTGAAATTTCCCTGATAGACTGCCTGCCTGGCTACCAGGTACCCCAGCCCACACAACCTCGACACAAACATTGAATCATTCAAGTATAGGTATGATTATATTCAGCATCACAGTGTCTTACTTTATAGCCCTAAATCCTGCTGGTTGGTTCCCTTGAAGTAAAAAAAAAGTTGTCACCAAAGGTAGACAACCCCTTTAAATTCTGTCTACCTTCAGCCACCACTAGGGGGAGCTTAGTATCTTACTCCATACTGTGGTGTTATTTATACAGAAATGTGTCACATAAACGGAACTTGTTACAATAAACATGCAGTCTAATATTGTTTTGTTGGAGAAGATTCTATATAAATGGATTTTTTCATTTTAATTCCTGATCATTCTGGGCTTAGGAGTCTAGTGGGAGGTACTAAGTCTGATAAGCTCCGCCTGCTTTATATTCTGCCGCCCATGAATCAAACTGCATGTTCAATGTGGCAGGTTCCCTTTAAGGCTTTGTCTATATAGGGGTTGTGGTTTACTTAAAGGGAAACAACCACCAGGATTTAACCATCTGTAAATCAGTGCAGCAGGTGATTGATGTGTGCAGCACGACATCAATATTCCTCCCCTGTCGGCTTGGCAGTCAGCTGTAAGCTGAACCCCCTCCTTCCCTCCCTGGATGTGTGTGGATGAGTAGGAGGGGGTTTGGCTTACAGCAGAAATACAAGCCCATAGGGGAGGAAGAAAAGAAAAACCCAAATAGTGATGTCACGCTGCACTCATCAATCACCTGCTGCACTGATTTACAGGTGGTTAAATCCTGCTGGTTAGTTCCCTTAAGAAATAGGAAGCCTTGACTCTTAGATTGACACCAGACAAAAGTAGCAAGGACACATTTTTGGCCGCCTTTTAATAATAGGCATATTTGTAGACACTTCTACTTCTTCTATGTGGAAAATATGCTAAACCAGGCAGATCTAGGTTGCAAACATGACCTCCGTATACAAGAAATCAATATTCTTTTGAATATCCCAAGATAATCAAGATCCTAAAATGCAAACCAAGATCCAAAGTTGCAAGTTGCAGGAGTATTTATAGTAAAAACTGAGAGAAAACTCTTCAAATCCTCCTTAAAAGTTCAACACTCCTCTAAAACTTGGAGGTTCTCCTTAGTTTCCTCTTAAAAAATAAAAAAAAGCCTGTCTGGGTGTTTTCAGACCAGAAAAAATCTCCAACTCACCAATCAAACTTGTGACGTTTGAACTCCTTGTGGTTTTTGAAGAGTTTCTGCTCCAAAAAACTCAGGAAAAATACTTAGGCCACGTGCACACGCTGAGTATTTGATGAGTTTTTTACCTCAGGATTTACCAGGAGTGGAGCAATCAGAGGAAAAGTCTATGGCCATGTGCACACATTCAGTATTTGGTGAGTTTTTTACCTCAGGATTTGTAGACAAAACCAGACGTGGAGCAATCAGAGAAAAAGTCTAATAGAAACACCTGCACCACTTCTGTATTTAATTACCCACTCCTGGTTTTGGCTACAAATCCTGAGGTAAAAAGCTCATCAAATTCTCAGTGTGTGCATGTGGCCAAATAGAAACACCTGCACCACTTCTGTATTTATCATCCACTCCTGGTCTTGGTTACAAATCCTGAGGTAAAAAACTCACCAAATACTCAGAGTGTGCACGTGGCCTTATAGTAGTCCTTTAGGCTAAGTTCACAGAGGTTTTATTCTGGTGTTCAAAAACCATGAAATAGAAAAGATTGCTTCAGAAATCTCCCTTTTTTAGGGGAAGAATTTTTCTTTTCTGGAGCATTTCCTAAAGCTGTTTTGAAGAGGTTTTCTTTTCCCAGATTTTTTTTTCTGTAGCATCTTCGTAGGATGATGCCTAGATTGGAGAGATTTCTTTTGACAGAATCTATTTAATAAAGTTAGGCTATGTTCACACGTTGAGTATTTGATGCAGAGATTTTCTGCACCAAACATGCGTCTCCTGGCAGAAAAATGCACCAAAAAGGCAACAGAGCCGCGGAGTGAGACAGGGCTGCAGTCTCAATCCAACACTCTAACATTTACATCAACGAGCTGGCAATGGCCCTAGAGTCCTCCTCAGCAGCAGGACTCGCCCTCCATGACACCGAGGTGACATTTCTGCTGATGCTGATGACCCTGTGCAGTTCTCACCAACCGAGAAAGGACTCCAAGATCATCTGAAAATCCTAGAGACCTTCAGTGTCTCATGGGCTCTGCCAATCAACCAGAAGAAAAGAAATACAATGGTGTTCCAGAAAAGAAAACAGAAACCTGCTGGCTGATCTCCCTTCAGAAACCAACAAGTACACCTACCTGAGCCTAGAACTCAGCCAATCAGGGAGCTTTAAGCAAGCCATAGAGTTTCCGAAAGACAAGGCATCCAAAGCCTTCAATGCCATCAGAAGACGTCTGTACCAGCTCAAGGCACCTGTAACAGTCTGGCTAAAAATCTTTGACACCATCATTACCCCAATCCTTCTGCATGGCAGTGAGGTCTGGGGTCCAGTCTGATACCCAAACTGATGAAAGTTAGACACTGGGCCGACTGAAATATTCCACCTAGAGTTCTGCAAGCATCTTCTCCAAGTCCATCGTATCACATCAAACAGCGCCTGCCGAGTAGAGCTGGGCAGATTGCCGCTACATGTCACAATCCAGAACAAGGCACTATCATTCAAGGTTCATCCACAAAGTAGTAGTCCCAGCTCCTACCATCACAAAGCCTTACTACACCAGGAATCCCCAGGAAGCCTTCCAACATAAAGTACTCAAAGACAGCCTGACCAAGCCACCAACCTACATGGCCTGACAAAAAGAGAAATCTGTAAGACGGTACAGAAAGGCAAAGAGGAATATCTCAGCATCTGGAGGAATGACATAAACAAATCACAGAAACTGACGATATACCAGAACCTACAGAGAGAGTACAAACTGGCCCCATATCTAGAGAAACTGGAAATCCTCAAGGAACGACAGATCCTGAGCCGGTACAGACTGAGCGCCCACAGCCTACTCATCGAATCTGGGCATCACTGACAAACTACAAACCCCGAGAGAGCAGATGTGCCAGCAGGGCCCCAGGAGGCCATGGAGGATGAGGTCAACTTCGTTTTGGGGAGCCCCAAATACTCTGCAGTGAGGGATACTCACTTTAGGAGATTGTCTGATCACCTCCCAGACTTCACCTATATGGAGGAGGAAGAGATAAAGGCCAATACTACTGGGGTAAGAGGAAGGTGCAGCTGGCATAGCAGCGCAATACGTCAGTGCCTGCCACAGACTAAGAGGAAACAGATATGTCTTGGACTTCTATATCCCACCCTGGACATGTCCTTATCCCCTAACTAAGAAGAGCCTGACATATCCTCCATCTCTATACTCCACCCTGGACATGTAACTATCCCCTGACTAAGAGGAGCCTGATATATCCTGGATATCTATACTCCACTCTGGACATGTGCTTATCCCCTAACTAAGAGGAGCCTGATATATCCTGGACCTCTATACCCCACCCTGGAACTGTCCCTATCCTCTGACTAGGAGGAGCCTGATATGCCCTGTGTCTCTATATCCCACCCTGGGTGTGACCCTATACCCTGACTAAGAGGAGCCCGATATCTTCTGGACCTCTGTATCCCACCCTAGACATGTTCCTATGCTTGCCCCTTGTTTTTTACCATTTGCTTTGGTAATGCTAACATATATTAGGCCGGGTTCACATCTAAGGGGGGTTGCGTTTTGCTTGCATTGCGCTTGCATTGAGTTAGCACATGCAAAGGCATACAAACGCAATTGAAACGGATTTGAAAATGCACCTATTATATCCTATGGGCGAATGCATGCAAATGCAATCCCAAACGCAAGTGCAAAGTAGGGTTGCTTTCAAATGCATACGTTAGTCCTAGCGCACAGGACACGTTGCCAGACGTTTCTGATGCGCTTGGACTAACATATGCGTTCAAATGCAACCCCATTTTGCACTTGTGTTTCGGGTTGGGTTTGCATGCGTTCGCCCATAGGATACAATAGGTGCGTTTGCAAATGCATTTCAATTGCGTTTGAATGCAAGCAAAACGCAGGAACGCACAGATGTGAAAAGGGCCTTAGTCCTGCCAATAAAGCTAATTTGAATTGGGGTGATAGAGAAAGAGTTAAAGGGAGTGGAGAGAGAGAGACTGGAGTAAGATTTGTGGCATAAAGAACAATGATGCTCATCATGAATATGATAAGTGGGGGTTGCCATGCCCCCATGATGCCCCAATTCCAACCACTTTGTTGGAGCTTGGCAACAATGGGCACCAAATGCTGCAAAATTTTAGCATAGCCTTGTGTTGCTCCAAAATGTTGTAACTTTTCAAAGCTTTGATGAATGGGACCTTACATTTTTAAGGAGTGTTGAGATTTGGAGGAGGATTCAGGTGTCACTGAGTTTCCCCAGGCAAAGCCACTTTGGGTAGACCCCAGCAGTCATTTTCCTGAGGCAGCTTCCACTTTCCGTCTTCCTAGCAGGAGCCACCAGATGGATCAACGTTCCTACGTTTAACTGCTCCAGGGTTTCTGAACCCTAAAGTGGTTAAAAGAAGTGACATAAGCCAGAACATGTGCACAGCAGTGCGATTTTTATAGTGCTGTGTACTATATCCATTTTTTGTGGTAGTTTAGCAGCTTTTTGTAGGCGGATTCTGGATGAAATTTGCCTGAAAAAGGCATTATGTGCACATGGTTTTGGACAGTTTACGCTCAATTTTTGCTGTAAAAACTGCTCGAAAAATTATATGTGCATATGGTGCATAAGTAGCTGAGGAGGCAATGACCTACCGAGTAAAATGCAAACACCATTAACAGCTATAGCATTGTTATCATGGTGGCCTAGACCAACCATCATGGGACAGACATGTGATGGCTCCAATTGTCCAGATTTAGGATTTCACACAATCTGGAGCAATGTCATGCGAATGAGCAGGAAATGAGTTAAAAAAAAAACAAGGGCCTAATGACGGCTACTCTGTCAACCTACAGGAGCAGAAGCATAAAAGACCCCACTCGTAATATGGTTGCTAGGACCACTCTGCCTGGGAAGGTCACAGGCATTCACCAGATCTGTTCACCCATTTGTAATGGACATTTTACAACTACGTAGACCCTGCACATGCCATGGGATTATGAGGTCAAGGGTTCAACCCCAAATAAAGGCCAAGTTAGGACTAAGTCACAAATCTCAGTAGTAGACGGAAGAGTACATGGGTAATGACCTATCCCATCCTCCACCTTTGGAATCCTTAAAGAAATATGGGAATTTCTAAATTGTAGAATAGCAGGAGACCATGTTCGACTGATTGCTGTCCACCCCCGGCAATTAGCTGTCTTTTTCAAAGCCAAGCTTTTAGTGCAATTTGCATCTGCTCAATGAGACCTACATGGGTGGAGAATTTTATTTATGACCCTTGGAAAGACATTTAGGGTGTAAAGGATATTGGTGATGCCACCATGGTGGCATCAAAACAACCACATATTAACAGGCAATCACTGTCCATAATAACAGTATAAAACAATGGCTGAAATCTCCAAAAAACCATTGTTATGATCTCTTACCAACTCACGTAAACTAGGGTCTATCACAGAACAAACACACCTGACCCAACCGGTTCCTATATAGACTAAGATTCCTAACTGCGTAGTCCCTAGTGGTCTCTGCACAGGCTGGAATAACCGTAACCACAGGACTAGGAGATGACAACTCGGACCGTGCTTCCTAATCAGCTGTTGAGTGTTCCTCAAACCTCCTTAGGAACTGGGGGAAAGGGAAAGAGCGCTATAACTCTGAATCAGGAAGGTGTGCAGAGATAGAAAGGATCGCTGATTGAGAATATAAGGAACCAATAAAACAAAGTGGAGTACTAGTGCTGGAAAGAAATGTCTCCTACATCCTAGCTAAAAAAAAGCAGAAAGGAGTAGAACAGAGCAAAGAATAGCAGAGATAAATAACCTAGCTGATCTCAATCTGACTGGAAGAAACCCAAAGGCAGTATGGATATAACTCCTAAGTAGAATCAACAAAGAATATCACCAACAGGAAAGATAAGTCAGGGGAAGGTTTAAATAGCCGCACCCAAAAGGTGATAGGGCAGAGTAAATTAACAAATTTAAATATCTGTTGTCTGAAGAAGAATGAAGCATAGACAACAAACAATAAGAACCCAGAAAGAAACAGAAGCACCTGTGGGTCAGAAGATAAAGAAGCCAATCTCACAAGCTCGTTGGTTCAAACCCTGAGACTTGACAGCCATGTAACATCTGGCTACTGGGAAGGTTTTTGTCCCACTGTAAGACACTGCTTGCAGTTCATTTTCAGCTGTAGGTAGAAGAAACTTGCACCGCAGAAAAGACATAACTAATAGGGAAATTCTTTGAAAGGACAGTATTTTCCTTGTGAAGATCCAATAGTTAAGTAGTCAATGAAACACATGTTCCTTTTTCCCATTACTATTATGAAGAGGATTTGCTTTCTCCTGAGGTAAAGATTACCTACTCTAGCCTCATATCTGTTCATGGCAGTGTGGCTTTTGGTGCTACCATCCTCTAACCAAACACCAGGTGCATTTCCTTCTCTAGCCACCCTAGCGATGAGATGCTACTGTCCTGTAGGCGATCCATGTAAAACCCTATGTGGCCAAGCTCAATCTCTCCTTATAAGTAAGGCTTTTAAAGGAACACAAATCATTTGATGGAACTAGTGATGAGGGAGCACAACCATACTTGGGTGCTTGGTACTCGAAACCAATAGGTTGGAAACTTGGATGTGCTCAACTCAAATGGAAGTCAATGGGAAGATGCTCAAATTTCCCATTGACTTCCATAATACTTCGTACACGATTCACGCCCATACAAGCGTCCGACTGCTCGTTTCAAGTACTGAGCACCTGAACATGGTAGAGCTTGCTCATCACTAGATGAAACATTTCACACATTTTTGTTTTGCTCATTGAGAAAATCCTCCTGGTACCGTGTTGGGAACAGGTATGTACAGTATTATGACTTAAAGTATTAAAAAAAAGCAAGAACAACTAAAAGGCTTCTATCATTTCACTTTTAAAGAAATAGTGTCAGGATTTTGTTTCATTAACAGCAGCACCCCTTTTGTTTACAGGGTGCATGTGGTATTACAACTCATCGCCAGGCCCTTCAGTCTAGTACTTGCTTTTACAGCTGAAAAAGTAGGTGGTTATCTTGTTTGAGTATTTGCTAAAGTTAAAAACTTTAAAGGATTAAAGAAAAAATGAAGGCAAGTTTGTTTAAAAAAGTGAGCCACACTTGTCCTGGTTATTGATGTGAATGATGCCAAGTTGCAATACCACTTACAACCTGTGGAGAAGAGTGGCGCTGTTGCTGGAAGAAAGCAAACTTGTATTTTTTCATCTTGGACATTTGAGCACATCTTGAGAGTAGTAACATAGATGTAATTCTTATATTTTTTTAAAGTGGAATGGCCCTTTAAAATCTGCGATAATAACATAGACCTGTCCTGTGCCACTGTACGGATGTCTGACACAGCAGAACGCAAAGTCCTTTCTAAATATTTGGAAAAGTGTGTCATATTCGAAAGATCACAGGGACCATCTGTTCCAATCGAGGTGATAAGATGTAAGATTCTTCACAATGAATACTTTGAATTCACTCCATACCAGTGTGGCATCTCTGTTACAAAGGACAAACAAAGCTGGTTCTTCAGTCAAATGAACTTTACTTTGTAATTGTCTGCTGTGATAATTTGCCAGAAAGCAAAATAAAAAGTTCAATTAAGTCTGATACACTGGAATGCCTGGTGCATACCCCGAGGGGGCGGAGCATAACTCACAGAATTAGAGATGACCAATGAGAGAATTTTTGTGAAATGTCCCACCCCCACGGATCTGGCATCAGTCAGTACACATGTAGCAGCCTTGCAGAGTGTCCCTTTTAGGATTGGATTTTTTTTATAATTTCGATAAATTATTAGAGCCGAGAATGTGATAAGTAATGTGCCAAAGGTTTTTCCCATTTATATAGGAAATATTGTCAAACTACAACATTTCAATATCAAATAATATATTTGAACCCCAATCTCCCAAAATTAATATAAATCACAAGTCATCTAAATAAATACAGCAGACAAACTACATCACCAAAATAAATTAAGACCCCAGAGCAGACCGTCTAAATAAATAGAGGCCCCAAATTAGACCCGCTAAATAAATATTGGGTGCAAGTGCGGCTTTGCCGGATTCGGCAGATCCGGAATTTGCAGCCGGGCAAAAAAACGCTGCTAGCTGGATCCGGCATAAAACACAACTGCCGCACCTGAACGCAAGCCCCATAAAGAATGAATGGGGCTTGGTGGATTGGTGCCGCAAGTTGGCCATTACGCGGCAGATCCGGCAGGTGCGGCGACATCTGGCGGATCTGCCCGAATTACATTTACCGTTGATGTGAAAGCAGCCTAAGGTTTTGAAAAAAACAGGGCAAACATCATATCACATACAAGAAATGTGATGGTTTACAAGGACCAGCCATATAGTGTTCTTAGATGGTGGGAAAATGAGGCAAGTGGTGCTCCGGTCTGAACAAACACACCCCCCGGCCGGGCCCCAATGATCCCATACTATAAAAGACTACTTAAAAGTAGTGATGACAGGTATAGTATATTAATTGCTCCCCAGCTATCTAGATAGAGTTTTAATTTAGATTTGAAGACAGATGTAGGGAGATATTAAAGTAGGATAATCTGCGGAGGTTGGGATCAGATATTTGGAAAGGTTAAATACAGATCAGAGTAGTGCGGAGGAGTGCAGTACATCGGAGGGGTACGGTAGCATTGGGTACGGACTAGCAGGCTGGTATACAGCTCTTTTATATAATTCTATTCTCCACTTTTGAAGAATGATGATGGTGGTCTCATGACGCGGACTCTGCTGATTCCAGTTGAGTCACATCATCAGCAGAGTACAGACTGCTTTTTATAGGAAATATCAGAACATCCTTGGCCTGGGCTGTGGAGTTGGTGCCATGGAGGCAGTGTCAGTGTCCATTTTGGATTGAGTGGGAGTTGGATTTAGGGAAATTGAGGAGTCTGAGTCGGATGTTTGGCTTACTGACTTCACAGCTATGGTTGTGGAGTCGGACTCGTTGAGTTGCTGTCCATTTTGGTGAAGTAGGAGTCTGATTCAGGGGAATTGAGGAGTCAGAGTTGGATGTTTGGCTTACTGACTTCACAGCCATGGTTGAGGAGTCGGAGTTGGTGTCCATTTTGGTGTAGTCATAGTTGGAGTCGGATTCAGAGAAATTGAGGAGTCGCAGTTGGATGTTTGGCCTACTGGCTTCACAGCCACAGTTGAGGAGTCGGACTCGTGGAGTCGAAGTTGGTGTCCATTTTGGTGGAGTTGGATTCAGGGGTCGAAGTCTTACTGACTTCATAGCCATGGTTGTGGAATCGGAGTCATGGTAGGTGTCCATTTTGCTGGAGTCGGATTCAGGGACATTGAAGAGTTGGAGTCGGATGCTTGGCTTACTGACATCACAGCCCTGCGTTCTCCCAATGCATCATTTACAGTTATTTATAAGTCCCTTTTCTTTTTTATATCTTGTAGTATCCCTCGTTGACATTTTTTGCGTCAAAGTTCTCCTAAATGTCACAAAATTAAAAAATAATCTTCATTGTTACCTCTAACCCTTTTTAGAGCAAAAAGTTGCATGTTTTGTTAATATATTACAAAATATTGCACAAAAAAATTTGGGGACGTACATAAAATCCTTCCGGGGAACTTCACATGTGCGAAAAAAAAATCGTGATTTTCTTTGAAAAAGTTGAATCAGCAGAAAACATCTGACAACTCCAAATTCCACCCCCAGTGTTCAACGTAATAACAAAACAGATGAACTCTTAAAATAGACTTTCAAAACGGATCAAAACAAGGGAATAAGGCGAAAAACACCAAAAACTAGACAAATAGACAAAAAAAAGGTGCAAGATAATAAAGTATCTGCTCCCAGGAAGCCGATTCCCTGGTTGACTCTTGCACAAAAAGATGTTTATTTGGTACAGAATAAACCCAGGGGTTAATAAGACATGATGTTGTGGTGGATTTTTTCCCCTATGGGGCAGGTTTTTTTATTATAGAAGCGAAGTAGGGTGTTCCCCCCGTGATATATCAAACAGGGTTGCTTTTATTTTAGCAGACACTCGTATAGTATTAAACTCCATAAGTAGCATTCACTCCCTTAAAGAGCTCACATTACACTGCAATATAGTTCTCGTATAATACCTCAATTCAGTTCCCCAAAAAATACCACTGTATAGTAGTGATGAGCCAACACCTAAGTGTTCAAATTCGGTTCGATTCGCCGAATTGAAGTGTATTTGACGAATTGGTCTTCGAATGTTTGTTGAACACCGTCGAACCCCATTATAATCAATGGCAGGCAACAGCAAACACATAGAAAACACCTTCAAAGGTGTCCAAAAGCTGCCAAACTACTCAGAATAAACAACAAACACCAGGAGAAGTGACAACAATCTACCCACAGTACAAATAGTTTCATGGTATAGCATGGGTGCACGAGGCACGGTCTGTGCCAGGCTGCAAACTTTTCCACAGCTTCAAAATAGAAGGTGGTTAACATTCACCTAAAATTTCAGAGGTGAATGAAACTGACTTTGAATTGACAAATGGATGAGTCACAGGGGAAAAGTGGCAGTAGTTTTCTACATTAAGTAAAAAGAGGAGGAGGAGTAAAACGAGTATGAGACACAGGTATAGGCATGTCACGCCCTTCTCAAATCATGTACCACACAGCAAAGGGACCCCAACAAGAGTCCTCACTCTTCCCAAAGGGTCAGACCACAGCAAACTGGCATCAATTGTCCCAAACCAAAAATTTCTGAATGGCCCAGCCTGCCTGCATGGCACAGGGTCTGGAACAGAACCGGGCCTAGCATTTCAAGGATAAATATTGCTCAGCAACTATAAGTTTTGTGGAGTATTACAGGAAAAACTAGAGAGGTAGGTCAGTGATGTGTTTAGGCCTATTGGGCCGGATAAACTGAAAGCTCATGCAAGCGCTTCCATTAATGTTATGCCCCAACACTAGGGACATCGCGTTTTGGACTACGTCGGACGGAAGAGGATTTTTTTAATTAAAGATGGAGTCCCTAATGGCTTTTTTTTTTATTTCAAATAAAAATTTTTCTCTGTGTTGTGTTTTTTTAACCCTTTATTGGAGATTCTTAGTGGCTGGGTCAAACGTGGCCTGACATTAAGAATCTCGGGCTTAATACCAGCTTGTATAACAAAGCTGGTATTAACCCCTTTATTACCCAGCGTGCTACCGCCACCAGGGCCGCTGGAAGAGCGGGGTTCAGCGCCAGAGGATGGCGCTTCAATGAACGTGCCATCTTCTGGGGCGGCTGGGGGCTGCAATTTGCAGCGGGGGGTGCCCAGAAAGCTTGGGCATCCCTGCGCTGCGGATTCCAGCCCCCAGCTGCTTAGCTGTACCTGGCTAGACATAGAAATTGCGCGGAGCCCCACGCATTTTTTTTTTATTATTTCATGAATTTCAGAGTCAGAGTCTCAGAGTCAGAGTCTCAGAGTCAGAATCTCAGAATTTCATGAAATAATTTAAAAAAAATGCGTGGGGCTCCGCGCAATTTCTATGTCTAGCCAGGTACAGCTAAGCAGCTGGGGGCTGGAATCCGCAGCGCAGGGATGCCCAAGCTTTCTGGGCACCCCCCGCTGCAAATTGCAGCCCGCAGCCGCCCCAGAAGATGGCGCGTTCATTGAAGCGCCATCCTCTGGCGCTGAACCCCGCTCTTCCAGCGGCCCTGGTAGCGGTGGCACGCTGGGTAATAAAGAGGTTAGGGCCAGCTTTGTATTATCAGCTGGCCCTAAGCCCGAAATTTATGGCGGTCACGCCAATATTAGACATGACCGCCATGAATTTCTATTAAATTGTTTTAAAAAAAACACAACACAAAGAAAATTTTTTATTAGAAATAAAAAAAAAAGCCATTAGGGACTCCATCTTTAATTAAAAAAATCCTCTTCCATCCGACGCAGTCCAAAACGCGATGTCCTCTCTGCTACATCCCCTGTGCATAAATATAGATGTCTATGCACAGGGAATGAGCAGACTGAGAACAATCTCAGCTCTGCTACATCATCTCTGTGCACAGACATTCATGTCTGTACACAGGGAATGAGCAGACTGAGAACAATCTCAGCACTGCTACATCAGGCAGCAGGCGGGCTCTAGGATCCTGGAGCTGGCAGCCAGCACACTGAGGAGACAGGACTCTTATCTGTGCGAGTTTCCCAGCGATTATAGTTGCAAAGTAAACGAGTCCAATGCAAATAAATGACAAAACTAGGATTGCTTCAGGCTGAAGCTTCCGAGACACATCTGCGATTTGTAAATCTCACACTACTCGCTATTACTCGCTTCCCCATTCATTAACATTGGACTCGCTAGACTCGCAACGAGTAGCGAGTCCTGTGCTCGGACTCGCTAGAGTCAAGCGATTCCGAGTAATTTAGGATTCGCCCATCACTACCCAACACACAATAAGGATATCTGTACGTTTCGTGGAATATTACCAAAAAAACTAGTCTGATGGATCAGTAACCTGTTTAGGCCTAGTGGGTCGGATAAACTCAAAGCTCATGCAAGCGTTCCCATCAATGTTATGCCCCAACACACCCCACCACACACAGGTGGGACAACTATATGTTTTGTGGAGTATTACAGGAAATATACAGAGGTAGGTCAGTGACCTGTTTAGGCCTAGTAGGCCGGATAAACTCAAAGCTCATGCTAGCGTTCCCATCAATGTTATGCCCCACCACACACAGGTGGACCTGTTTAGGCTTAGTAGACCGGATAAACTTAAAGCTCATGCACATGCTCCCATCAATTTTATGCCCCGCTACACACAGGTGGGACAACTATATGTTTTGTAGAGTATTACAGGAAATAATAGAGAGGTAGGTCAGTGACCTGTTTAGGCCTAGTAGGCCGGATAAACTCAAAGCTAATGCAAGTGCTCCCATCAATGTTATGCCCCACCACACACAGGTGGGACAACTATACGTTTTGTGCAGTATTGCAGGAAATAACAGAGAGGTAGGTCATTGACCTGTTTAGTCCTAATGGGCCGGATACCCTCAAAGCTCATGCAAGCGCTCCCATCAATTTTATGCCCCATCACACACAGGTTGGACAACTATACAGGTTGTAGAGTATTACAAGCAATAATAGAGAGGTAGGTCAGTGACCTGTTCAGACCTAGTAGGCCAGATAAACCCAAAGTTCATGCAAGCGTTCCCATCAATGTTATGCCTCGCCACACACAGGTAGGACAACTATAAGCTTCATGGAGTATTTCCAGAAAAACTATTCAGGTAGGTCAGTGACCTGTTTAGGCCTAGTAGGCCATATAAACTCAAAGTTCATGCAAGCGCTCCCATCAATGTTATGTCCCGCCACACACAGGTTGGACAACTATTAGTTTCATGGAGTATTTCCAGAAAAACGTTTCAGGTAGGTCAGTGACCTGTTTAGGCCTACTAGGTCGGATAAACTCAAAGCTCATGCAAGCGCTCCCATCAATGTTATGCCCCACCACACACAGGTGGGACAACTATACATTTTGTGGAGTATTACAGGAAATAATAGAGAGGTAGGTCAGTGACCTGTTTAGGCCTAGTAGACTGCATACCCTCAAAGCTCATGCAAGCGCTCCCATTAAAGGTATGCCCCGCCACACACAGGTGGGACAACTGTAAGTTTCATGGAGTATTTCCGGAAAAACTATTCAGGTAGGTCAATGACCTGTTTAGGCCTAGTAGGCCGGATAAACTCGAAGCTCATGCAAGTGCTCCTCTCAATGTTATGCTCTGCCACACACAGTTGGGACAACTATACATTTCGTGGAGTATTACAGGAAAAACTAGTACTATCTTCAAGCCTAACTAAAATGTCTACTTCTTTTGGTGGAAGATCTGCTATCATCCTTTTCTTATGCAGCAGAGCATCGCTAAAACTTGTACATGAGGCCCAAAAAGAGCAGGTGGTATCGTTTTTTTTGATATCCAAGTCAAATGTATTTGAACGCTCTCACCCACCTTGTGGACGTTCTAATGATGAATGCAGAACCATCTGAACCTTTCATCCTGGAGTGTTCCTGTTGCTATGGCCACCACTTCCTTCAGAGCATTCTAATACATTTGACTTGCTAGAATTCTGTGGGACGATTGGGTCCTTGGGTCATCATTATCGCATGTAGAAAAACACAATAAGAAAAAGGATGTTTGTATGTGAATAATTGGAGCTCTAGCAGATTTTTGTGATCCCATAGGCTGATCATTTGAGCTTAGCATCACAATTTGATGATTCACTATCACTTATGCACTCTTTTCAATTGTCACACTAGGTATTCATACCTTTTTAATTGGATTAGTAAAAGTTAAGTTTTAGGTCTTTTACGTTTATTTCATGTTGCCATTAATCGCTGTGGTCTATTGAAAAACGTTGGTGACTTGTCTGCTCCCCCAAGTGAACATTTCTAGTCAAACAGTGGTACTACTCTAAATAGGTTTTGGTAAGTAGGTTTGGGCAGATGCAATACAAAAGTGGTTTCTGCACTGTGTGGTGGTAGATTTCAACAGAACACTGGACCACAGCTACCTAGTCAAACAGTGGACCACAGCTACCTAGTCAAACAGTGGAGCACACCTACCTAGTCAAACAGTGGACTACAGCTACCTAGTCAAACAGTGGACCACAGCTACCTAGTCAAACAGTGGACCACACCTACCTAGTCAAACAGTGGACCACAGCTACCTAGTCAAACAGTGGACCACAGCTACCTAGTCAAACAGTGGACCACAGCTAGGTAGTCAAACAGTGGACTATAGCTACCTAGTCAAACAGTGGACCACAGCTACCTAGTCAAACAGTGGACCACAGCTAGGTAGTCAAACAGTGGACTATAGCTACCTAGTCAAACAGTGGTACTAGCCAAAAAGGATTTGCTTGGCTAGATGCAGTAAAAAAAGGCTAGTAAACACAGGAGGTGTAGCTTTCTTCACAGCAGTGCTACACCAGTGCCTTGCACACACTGCTACTAGCCAAAATGGATTTACTTGTCTGGATTTGGCCAGATGATGTAAAAAAACATTTGCACAGCACTGGAATAGACCTGCCTGGCACACAGCGCTTTTAAGCCCTAAAAAGGGATTTTCTTGGAAGTAGTCTCTAAACCTACTAACTATCTCTCTATCTACCTTAGAATGAAATCGCTATCTAACTATCTTTGTAGCGCACACAACAGCAGCGGTGGCATCTTACTCTGAGCTCCAACACTTACAAAATGGCGAGGAGGGAAAATGGCCGGTTCATATATGGCAAGGACATGTGACATAACCAGCCAATGACACAAGCCCTTGTGTGCAAAAAGTGCACTTTGCTCTATGCGTTCTGATAGGCTGACAGACCGGACCACCCACAGTAAGTGCGGTAAGGAAAAAAATAAATGGAGATCTGCATTATTTGACCACAGACCTCTCCCCCCACCTCCCGCCCACTATTCCTAGACACTGAAACTCATAATAATGTTGAACAAAAGCTGTGAAAAGCCAGTAACGCTCTTAGTCAACAAACCGTTATCGAACATAACCTCGAATTACCAAATTTTTAGCAAAATGTTCAAATTCATCGAATGACTCGAACACCGCCCAAAACAGGTCAAAATTGAAATTGACGAACATGTTCGATCCAACATCATCTCTACTGTATAGTGTTAAATAGTATGGGGGGTGGATTTTGTTTGGCCCCAATTAAAATGTTCAGATGCATGATCCCAAACTTCCATGATCCTAAAGGCCCAGTTACACACACACACACACACACACTTGTACACGGCCACAAAATGGAACAATGTGTCCATGATTTCACTGCAACCGGAGATCTGCGACCAATCTCTGCACAATTATCTGTGCGTGTAACTGGGCCTTTAGGATCATGGGAGTTTGGGATCAAGCATCTGAACATTTTAATTGGGGCCAAACAAAATCCGCCCCCCCATACTATTTAACACTGGGCCTTAAGTGGAGACATATCTTGTGGTGGCCATAGAAGATGGGTCTAAATGTGAAAGTACATGTAGAGGCTTCCTATTAACAATAGGTAATTTTTACATTTGCAAATGGAGGTTTTTTAGATTCATACTGTCTATACTTTCAGAAAGAGCTTTCAGCAGAGGCAGGATTATAATGACATATAACACCTCTATATACAGTAGATAATACAGGATCCACCATTCACAATAGGTGATATCACAGCTCACCTCCTCCTCTTGTATAATGACTGATAACAACTCTATATACAGTAGATAACACAGGATCCACCATTCACAATAGGTGATATCACAGCTCACCTCCTCCTCCTGTACAATGACTGATAACACCTCTATATACAGTAGATAACACAGGATCCACCATTCACAATAGGTGATATCACAGCTCACCTCCTCCTGTACAATGACTGATAACACCTCTATATACAGTAGATAACACAGGATCCACCATTCACAATAGATGATGTCACAGCTCACCTCCTCCTGTACAATGACTGATAACACCTCTATATACAGTAGATAACACAGGATCCACCATTCACAATAGGTGATATCACAGCTCACCTCCTCCTCCTGTATAATGACTGATAACACAGCATCCACCATTCACAATTTCATATGGGAGTCACTGTGGCGATCAGTTGATTAATCTTGGTCCATCTCCTGACCATGATTAACTATGCATTTTCCCTACAGTGACCTCTGAAGGGGAAATGTGGTACTACATCGTGGCCTGATTCCACCAGAGAGAGGCATCCTCTACCAGGGAGTAATAGTCAATGTTGGGAGACCTGACTTTATAAATACTAAGAGCCCTGAGAGGGGAGAGTTAAATTAGTCGATAGGGTGGAGAAATAAGGGGAACTGTGTTGCATCCCTAACCCCACACGTTTTCAGCCACCCTGTTCTCCTACTGCTTTACTGCTTGGCAAGGCAGGACGAGCACATACTTATTTTCAATCATATCCCCCGTAACTACCACTTCCTCTTTGATGTTATTAAGCTCTTTGTAGAAATCATATATGCTAGACACACAATAAACACAATGGAGCTACCCACATGAAAGACCTTGTAAAAAAAACACAGACACCACACGTAAATTACTGGCAAACGGCACTTAACTTATTACTCTTGCAAAGAAAGGATTAAGCAAGCTTTTCATAGAAAAAACATACACACACAAATTACAGCAATAAATATTTTCTATCTTTTGCAAGGTGGCAGCTCTCGTTATGACTTTCGTTCCACAATTTCGTCATCGTTTTATCTTTGAGACAGTACGTCTAAAAGGTGCTGCATTCCAGAGAAGGAACGTAGGGAAGGAAAAAGGAAGGTCCTTGGAGGGATCGACATGAAGGTCTATGCCATGGGCCTCAAAAGAGGCATAATCATGGGTGTAGCTATGGCGTGTACAGAGATAGCCATCACACCTGGCCTTGGCGCTTGACCACAAAATGTCTTCTTCAACGGAAGAGGGTAACTCATGCTTGAGGGTTGGATTCTACTACTGATTCGGCATTAGGGCTAATGAAATCTGAGTTTCGTATCTAAATCTAAAGGTAGTGACATAGTGGGGGAGAGAGGCTTAGGGAAATAAAATTTCACAAGAAGTTGCCACTAGTCTCTGGGCGAGAACCACTTTGAACCGTATCAGCATCAATATGATGTCAATAGAGTTGGCAAAGCATCGAACCATGGGCTCCCTGCTTCACTACTCTCCATCCTACAAGCTTCAGGTTGCTGTAGGACTACTGCTTGCCTACAATATATCATCACTGCCTTAAGCCATTTATGCAGGTGAGAAGAAGACTCGGTCACTCAGATTATGTGAGCATACTGTCACATCCCCAGAGTCTGCTCCTGCAACTTCTGCGTCTACCACCAGGCACCACTGTGTTTCCACCAAAGGTGGGGCTGGTGATGTAGTAGTCTGACTTGTGGATGTGTTTGTATTGCGGCCCAGCTGCAGTCATTAACTCTGACTTCAGCCAATTAGGAAGTAATGTCTATTTGAATCCTCTGTGCACTTCTGCTGATTGCCAGATATGCTCCCTGGTTAACGTGGTATTCCTGCTTTGTAGTATTGATTTTACGGATTGACCTCTGCCTGATTTTATATTATTCTCCAACCTGATGATTTTGTACTTTTCTGACCTCTCGGCTTTGACCCTGCTTGGTGACTTTTCTATTCCTGAACTGCAACCCATCTATAACCAGCAACCCCCTTGACCTTGCAGTAAAGCCAGATCCCTGTATAGTGGTTAAAGGGAACCAACCACTGAAAAAACCCTATCTAACC